>JASPKZ010007958.1:632500-973482 GCA_030220185.1 Diploptera punctata | reverse complement strand
TGTGTGGTGTGTGAGGTGGTGGGTGTGGTGTGGTGTTGCGTGTTGTGCGTTGTGTGGAGTTTTCTCAGTCCTTTGTAATTGTGATGAGTAGCGAGAATGAGTTCTCTTTAGACTTTCATTAGGTGGTATTTGGAGCATGGCTCGTACATCTGTAGTCCTGCTTGGGGTCGTGGTATCACGGATTCTGGCATATCTACCCTTCGAAACCATACGCGGCGAAGCGTGTGAATAGGTGGCGAAGTTTTCATCGTTTCTGTGTCCATTATTTCCATCGGTATTGCATTGGCTTTGTTTTGTTTCTCTTTGATGGCGTCTTTATATGCCTGGGTTTCTGATAGATTGAAGCGGAGCTTGATATCCTCAATGAAGTATGACTCATGTGCTATTCTGTAGGCGTAGCTGTTTGTGTACTTTGAGAGTGGCAAGGCCTTCTTTTTTACAGTTTTATATGCTACTGCAAAATATACAATATGTATTATTGTTCAATACTGTTCTGCAAGTATTTCTACCATAAAATTATACATACATCATTTCGCATGTAATAATAATTCATATTATGATTATGTAAACGTATTAAAACCTTCATGGATGCAAAAAGAAATCAGGAAAAACGTCCTGCAAGTAGACCAGGTGAAGTATAACAATAAAAATGAAGGGAATGAGTGGATAATATTATCCAAAGGTGAGATATATGGAGATCTTATGCTTGCGCAACCATCAACCTCCGGATTCAATAGCATCAGATAGTTGTTTAGTTAGTTAGTGAGAAAATTATGATCGCAGAAGGGCCCAGCAGTCCCAAAATAAATGCATACTAAAAAGACGACCATGATATAAAATGGATTAAAAAATGTAATACAAAGTATCCACGAATGCCTGCTTCTACGATGACGCTTCAGAGAATGGACTAGTTGTTATGCTCCTTGCCCCTGGTCCCGAGGGTCGCGGGTTCAAACCCGGCCGTTGTCGATGGATTTTTTAGGATGGAAAAATCGAAGGAGCAAGTCCTCTGGGAGGGACTTTAAGCCGTGGGTCCCGAGTCTGAAGATTTTCAGGCTCGTAAAAGATCTTTAAGCCTGAATGAAAAGGCCTCTAAGCAAAATTTACCTAATTTTCCCGTCTAGTACTAAAGCTGCAAAGCATAGCATGAAAATGCTACGTTTGCAGTGAAAGACCTGCCCTCGAGCAGAATTACTATGGATGGAGATATATATATATATATATATATATTATAAATATATTTTTGACATTTGGCAATGAAGGCAAATATGATATGAAAAGAAAAATGAATGCTTGAGTCGGGATTCGAACTCGAGTCTCTAAAGTCTGTACCTTTAGCGCTCTAACCAACTGAGCTACTCAAGAATTCCAATACAAGCATACAATCTTCTTATACATGTAGTATAATTGAGAATACTACATGTTATAAGAATTGTATGCTTGTATTGGAATTCTTGAGTAGCTCAGTTGGTTAGAGCGCTAAAGGTACAGACTTTAGAGACTCGAGTTCGAATCCCGACTCAAGCATTCATTTTTTTTTCATATCATATATATAGATAGTATTATATATATATGTATAAGCGGAATATTGCGACAGTATTTCATTATTAATTTATACTTCTCCAAATAATTAATATATTGTGAATCTTCATCTGATAGACTAAAATTTTTGCAAAGAATTGGGTTATTTACAAACGAATGCACCTCCTTAAATCCTACCATCCATTGTGCTATAAACCATCTCAACCCGATACCAGCAGCCAGTTGATCCGAAATCAGTTTAAATTGAAATGTAGGATCAGGAATCTACTGTGATCTGTTTGCAACATACATTTCACGTGGCAAATAATGTGTCCCTTTTGATGGTGAGATAGAAGCCATTCGAACAGCACTTTTCCACCTCGGACGTCAGCCAGAATCCTCTTGTTGTTACCTCATCAAACTCACAATAGCAATTGGTGCCATTTCAAATCATTTAACATCGGTTAATAGAAAATAAGTTGTAAATTGCAGGAAATATATCAACAACCTTGTTTTCCTCCAAAATCGAGTTGCATTTCAATAGATACCATTACATTGTGGGATCGAAGAAAATGAGGCTGCGGATCTGCTTGCAAAACGAGGCACTCAAATTCTACAAGCGCCCGTGAAACAAATCCCTACTATTGTACACTCCAAGATAAAATCTGAACAGTATCTGCCATTGTTAAAAAATGACCAAGGAAAACCAATGGATGAATAAAATTACAACTGAAACATCAGATTGGCCACGCAAAATAGCTGTCGCAAAATTTCCGATAGCAACAGGTCATGACTGCCCCGCTACCCCATCATCACCGTCTGGGAAGATTGAACAATCCTCTCTGCATGCTGTGTATGACTGGCGCCAATATGGATTCTACTCATCTACTCCACTGCATTGCATTAGTATCTGCTACACTACATCAACGCTTCTGAGAGGCAAGAGGAAAAATGATCTCACTGCACACGCTCTATTTTTTTCTGTATTTTTAGTATTTTGTAACTTAACCCATTCGCTGCACATTTAAAATCTCAATGCATTTTCCCAGAAACCGGATTAAAGATAACGTAAATTGTATTGTCTATTTTCAGATATCCAAAACAAACAAAATATAACGGTACTTGAGATTAATGAGGGTGAATGCAAAAACACATCCCTCTGCTATTCATAAATACCAACAAAAGGTTGCCCTGCCAAGGGAAGTACAAAATATTGCAAAAATGTTGTTTTCAATGCTGGGCCTTGGCAACAAAGTCATTAGCGTTCTTGCTCTCCAACATTTCTCTATGGTGGATCCAACAGGTAATAATTCACAGGTTTGTAGATGTTCTTCGTTCATTTCTTCGTCTTTCTTGAATAGAAGACAATTTGGATTCGTGTAGATTCCTGTTTTATATAATTATATTTCAAAATATATAACAGCAGAGTTAGGCGAGTGCACCTCGTCTTCTGAGTTGAAGGTCATTTAACTGCCGGCGAGTGTACCTCGTCTTTTGAGACGAATGGGTTAATGTAATTAGTTTTTAATATTATTTCGTTTATACTTTTAAAGTGGTTTCCTATTCTAATATATTATTTATTGTACATATTATATACGTTAATGAGGTCTGCCATATGGGTGAATGAACTGTATTTTAAGTGACCTGCGTTAAATAAATAAAAATACATTGTTTCGGCAAGCTTTATCGGTCTATCACATTGTCTTCTACCATTCATTTCCCAATTATTTTAATTTAGGGATCCTTTTCCTCTCCATTCTCCGTATATGTTCGTACCATTATATTTTCTTCTTTACATTACTGTAGTCGTGCCATTTTCTACTTTCATTACTATTCTTATCTCAAAATTCTTTATTGTTTAAATTATTGATTTAATGGACGATATTCTTAAAAAAGTCATTTCCATACATCTCAACTTTTTTATTACTTTGTTCGTTTATTGTCCAAGTTTCTGTGCCGTGTAATACTATGTTATGGAGGGCTGAATGTAATAACATCTTTTTAGTTGTCATGAGGATATTCCTACACCAAAAAATAATTATAGTTTTATTTAAATTGGCAGACTTAAGACCTTCTTCTCGGCCAATAAAATAAAATAATTAAAAAAATATATTTGCGCATTATAATTATCTCTAGAATAAATATTACGATAAACTTGCAAGCAGGGAAAAGGAATAAAAATTCTAAATTACATACAAATGCTGTCCAAATATTACGATAAACTTGCAAGCAGGGAAAAGGAATAAAAATTCTAAATTACATACAAATGCTGTCCAAGTCAATTAGGAACTATATACAAACTTAAATTTTGTCATTTCCCTTCCAAGGAGTTATACCACTTGGTGGTCTGTTCCGGTCCCAGCACGCACGTGAAAGCGATAAATATCGATGAGGTTTTTTAAGGGTAGAGAATAGTCTGAAATTGCTCAAAAATTTAAATTTGTATGTATTTATTTTTTTGGCTTAAAATCTGGTCTGTACCTTGGCATTACCTCCAAAATATCATTGAAGAAGTATGAATTTTTACCCATGTGCGTGTTAATATTTCATCGCAGTTTTCGATTTTTTTCAGTTGTATCACAGCACAAAAATTTATATATCACCTTAAAAAAGTATGTATATCTGCATGGAATGGCATGTGTTTTATCTACGAGTACATTCCAATTAAAAATGTATATTTTTCCAAACAATAAAATTGAATTTATTTGATAAGATATTCATATTTTGTTAATAATATTACAAAATAAATTTTAAAATTAAAATATAAAAATATGGAATATTCACCTGAAAGGTCTGTCTCCTCAACTTAATTAATTATTTAACTGTAGCGCTTTCAGGACTTGTCCCATCATCGGCATGATTCAAAATTTTGAATCCTGCCGATGATGGGACAAGTTCCGAAAGCGCTGCAATTAAATAATGAAGTTGAGGAGACGGATCTTTCAGGTGAATATTCCATAATTTTATATTTTAATTTTGAATAATACCTCAACGGAACACATCATGAATCTTATAAAAAATAAATTTTAAAAATTAAACAATTAAATGTTTCATTTGAAACGAGTTATTAAAGTTCTTAAAAAGTTAATTTATAGGCAACAACAGATCGGTGAAATAAGTTTGAATTTGTGTTTCAAAATGACTGTGTTACATATTTTTTTAGCAAATTTAAAATTTCCTGTATGTATAATTAATATTTGAAGTGCTTTTTGTTAATTTCCTATTTGTTACTTGTTTGTATTACCGGTACTATATACTTCTCAAATGTATAGAAAAGTAGAATGTTACAGCAAATATGAAAAATATATGTTAATTTGATATCATCCTCTTCCCTAAAGCAGAAACAAGAGTAAAAAAATAATAATACATTCTTAAGTGAATAACCACATATTTGCTTTCAAGTTCCATGTGTTTTCAAAACGTCTCCAGCAAAGTAGCGTCGCTAACGAATTGACAAAATGTAATTGTGAAGGACAACACTCACCTGCCTCCTGAGGTCCTCCTCTGTGGACTTGGCGGTTTGCAGTTTGGAAGGATTGCCACCTGCAAACCAACATCCTTTTGTTTAGTTTTCCAATTACATAGTATAACATCAATACTTGAGTAAACATAATTGTATCTTGTAAGATAATAATTAAAAATAAGAAACAGTGTAATTAACACTTTTAGACTCAATTTTTACTTTTCACTCAAAAAACAAAAACAAAAATCTATGCATTTCTGGGAAATTTGACCCTTCAGAATGCATTTTTCTTTTGCAATTTCCTAAATTTTAACAATGTTTAGTCCTCTAAATGTTCTCTGGCTAAGAATGGAAATTAAGTATTTCACTGTTGAAACGTAATGCATTTTTTTATTTGACGTTACAGTACTTTGATGTACAGTAAACTGGTTATTGGGAAATATCTAATTTTAATTCATGTTCATTACAGAGCGAGCTGTGTTTAACATAATATGAATGTTCAGACTTCTGTTACAGATTTCATAATAAAATTAAAATGGTATTCCCATGTTAAAAGAATGACGGAAGAGAAATTTCCAGAAAAATAATAAAATGGGTGCCTGCTGGAGATATTTTAAGCAGTATGAGGTAATGGTGAAGACTGGGACGATAGAGAAATGTGAAGGAAAATGGCGGTACATTAATTGCGCGCAGGTAGACGTGAAAAATAATAAAATCTGTTAAAAAGGCACCAACTTATATCATTTCATTGTATTAAGAGCATGAATTTGTTGTGATTCGACAGATTTAAATAAAATGGTGTCAAAATCAAACCAGGTTTTAGTTAAAATAATTATATCAACGTTATTTGTAAAATTTTCTAAAATTAGACCTACGCAGATTTCACAGAAATTATTTTATTTCATTATTTATTTTGTGTGCTTCGATTAGTAAGTGTAGAATTTTCAGATCTGAGGGACTACTAATAATGTAATGGTATTAACTATTTTCCCCTAATTAAACGGAGATATTTACCCCACACCATGCACCACCTCCAATCTTTCTCTATTTACCTTAGTTTAACCTCTCTATTGTAAGTAGTTTACGTGTACACGCCACCAGCCCTTACAGGAGAGGATTTCTAACTCTGAATCATACATTTTGTTCACCCACATAAGGGCCTCCCAGGATGAGTGATCACCTTAATGCCAGGCCACCTCCGAGACAACATGGAACACTTAAAAGATACGCCATCACTCGGACATTCAAACAAACAAGACGAATATGATAAGGATGAATGCGATGGTCTACTTCGATCTTAAGGTTTTCTGGCATTTGTCTTAAAGTGAGAAAAAACCGAGAAAACCTTACCCAGAAAACTTGTCCCGACCACAGGCCCCCTGCGTACGAGGCAACGTCTTTATCCCGAGTCCACAGAGGTGACCCTATATCTTCTCTCAGCAACTGGAATTCCCTACCACGGGAAATCATGGTTCCAATTTTAGGGATTCTATACCACAGTACCACAAACAAAAATTCAAATAAAAAATTGAAAACGCACAATTTATTGTTGCAGTAGTAATAGTAGTAGGACTTTATTAGACAAAAAGTAAGATATTTACAATATTATTTACAAATATGGGTCGCACGGGCAGTAAGCCGTATGTGCTGTTGACAGTCCGTTACAATAAAGTAACAATTGGTACTAGTGAAAAGAAAAATAAACAACAAAAAAAGCAATAACATTACAATTACATAAATAAAACACAATAATATTACAATTAAATAATAACACAATAGCATTATACACTAAAAAACATTAACATTACAATTACATGAAGCAAACACAATAATATTACAATTAAATAATAACACAATAGCATTATACACTAATTAATTTATATATAATTGTTAAGAATTAATAGTATTGCATTTTGATAACATATATTTATTCATGAATGAGTGTTGTCCTTATTTTCCGCGTTTTGTCCAGAAATTTACCGAGGTTTATCCAATTTTCTGGATTTACCGATAACTCGTAGCATGCCAATCTTTCCCGATTTGAAAATAGAAATATTTCCGGTAATAACTGACGTCTCCAATATTCTAAATCATTACATTTGCCTAATATATGTATCTCATCTTCAAAGTTCCTGCACATTGGACATATTCGCATATCGTGATCGTCGCTAATTTTTAGAAATTTCCATGCCCCTAGCCTAAACCAAGCAAGCCCTGATCTCTCCTTAAATCCTAGGTTGAGTATACACGATTCTTTTCCCCAGACGTGTTTTAGGTCTCTTTGTAAACACAGTGAGCGTTTTCCTGTACATTAGGCGAAAGTATCTTGTTGGTTTATATCTAAGTACCTCCTCCTTATTTTTCTCCACACGTTCTTGCGATTTTCAGTCCATTTTTCCCATATCCAGCCCATTCCAATCTTTTGGAGTTCTCTCCTAACCTCGTCTGCCCAAAATTTAACATCTATGTTTTTAATTTGGTGGTCGTAACAAATTGCTCTAAGCATTGTTTGTTAACCTTGGATTACTCGCAACCAGTATTTGAGTACACGAATTTTACAGTTTATGTCGTCCTGGTATGACCTGAATTCAGATAAAATTAAACAGTTAGAAACGGCCTTACTAAGTCCTGTAATATATTTTAGAAAATGCATATACACCTTATGTGAATAATTACCTGATACATATATATATATATATATATATATATATATATGAACTTCGGGTAAATTGGACCCCATGTTCTTAATTTGTTGTTTTTCTTCTTTTAATTGAAGGACTTGAATTTTGTTTAATTACAGTGATTATCATTAGTGTTGTAACTATGAAATAGCATTGTTATTATCCTTATCATGAGCTAATGTTTTCGAATCATCCTCATAAATAATGCCACGAGTGATTTCCAAATTATCGATCAATTCACGATTCACGAAGTGAGGAGTGAATTTATCTAGAGAATTTGGAGAGTGGCATTTGTTAGGACTATTTAACGAATATAAATTAAGCTGTTTAATCACAAATCATTATTTAACTACGGTATAGTTATTTTTAAAGTATTTATATATTTAATGTAAACGGCAATGTTTGAAAACAAATGAGAAGCGATAGGTACGCTTCATCTGCTTCTTTGTTTATCACTGCAACCAGATCATACTATTTATTGCCAAAGGAACGCAATATTGTAAGAATGCTCTCTAGTGGGAGAAAAAATGAAACACATCAAACTGTAAATGAATTAATTTCTGATGTCGTATGATGTAAATATGGACAATTATACTTATCTGGATTGTTACCCGGGAAAAAATACATTTAAGAAAGTGTAAAGAGTGGTTTCTTTTTTTTGGTGGTATAATCAATTGCTACAAATAGTTTTTATATTAACTCCCGCATGCGGCATGTGTTGACATTCATGCACTATATATACAATCTGGTAGCCGTATTTCTTACGGGCTCAGTCACTGCAAAATAATGGTCAGACCTGTTCAGAATATTAAAAAGGAGGAGCTTTCTTTAATATGGTAATTATAACACTGATAAATATTTGGTGAAACACGACTGTTATTGGCTATAAAACAGAAATCATTGAAACGTGATTGGTCATTGGCTCCCATTTTGGGCATGAGTTAAATAGCCTGTATAATCTACTTCCCTCAAATCATAGTTAATGTTATTCTCCCACCTCATTGTTCGTCTACCAACTGGGCGTTTTACTTCTGGTTTTCCTACAAGAAGCTTCCATGCAAGTCTTTCATTCCCCATTCGTGCAACATGTCCTGCCCATCGCAGTCTACAAGACTTAATTGTTCTCATTATATCTGGCTTCTTATAAAGACCATGTAATTCACTGTTATGTAGTCTTCTCCATTCACCTGTCTGTTCATCTCTCTTTGGTTCAAAAATGTTCCTAAGAACTTTATTCTCAAATACTCAACCTCCTTTCCTCCCTTAAAGTAAGAGATGTGCTGGCTTACATTACATAATTCTGATCAACACAAATCCTTAAAAAATTACATGAGTTTTAGAACTGTGAATCTTCTACGATTTTAAAAGCGAATTTGCTGTTAATAGAATAGGAGTATTTGAGAATAACGATCTTAAGATGTTTTTTTGAATGAAGATAGACCAACATATAGATGAATGGAAAAGAATAAACAACAATGAGCTATGTGATCTCTATTGGAAACCAAATGTGATAACAACTCCGATGGGCAGGACATGTGCCACAAGTGAGAAATGAAAGAGAGACATTGAAACTTGCAGGGAAAGTACCCAATAGGTAGGCCAAGAATGAAGTTGCAGAATAACATTAAACATGATTTTATTGAGGTAAATTATACAAGGGGTGTTTGGAAGACATTATCTTAGGATAGGTAACCACGGAGAGCTTACATACACTCGGTCATCTATCTTCGGTTCAATACTTCCTGCGTGTGTTTGTGTTAGTTTAATTTAATGTAGTCAACTGATTTAGTACTTACGTATTCGTCGGAGGAAGGTACAGAGTACCGAAACAGCTGTAATGAGTTTCTATTAAAATAAATATGAAAATCGTATAAAGCTTTGACAGTTTTATTTTATTTAATCACTAAACATAATTTAATGTAGTTTCCAAATTTCAAATATTGAACTTAACTCTAACACACAAAAATGAATCTTTGTTTGTTTGTAAGTTTGTTCGTACTTTATGCGCGGCCATACTGTTGATCCGATTGTGATGGGGTTTTTTTGCAAAATGTTCAGGAGATTCCCGGGATGACCATAGGCTATAAGAGAGTTGTGATATTCAACCCCTTCACCCCTAAAAATCACTCTTTGTGGTGAAAAACGTGAAATAAAGTCCCTATTTTGACACTTAAACGGCTTACGCTGCCTAAACCATAACAAATACACCAAATTAATGTGCACAGAAATGAATATCTCAAAAAACTATACAAAAAAGTTTGCAACAGCATATGTTTATCTTATGTGGATAACTCACAATAATCATTTTTGTCTTTCATTGATGCCAAGAAGATCGGGATAAGCAGATTCCCGGGCAAGCATAGCAGCGCACGGCTGGTGGTAAAAACACATTTATTTAGGAGTAGCAGCGCACGCCGGGTACTAGCTAGTTGCTTATAAAAACGGTATTTTTAACTTAGAAAGCTCATTCTTTTTCGAATGAACAGAATTTTATGTCGAATTAAACTACACTATAAACAGAAATTTGATTTGTTACAACATAAAGTGGTCGTGGACAGATAAACATTTTATTCTAACTTTTTAAGAGAAGTTAGATGACAAGACTCTCTGTAACGCACAATACCATGCGATTCTAAATCCGAGTATATACATGTAATTATTGTTTCTACAAACTCTACAATGGTATGACGGCCCAATGTTGGGCCCTTTGTTAGGAGTTACTCGACAAGGTTAATTTAGTTATGATTTTATTCTAGAGATGTCATGAATGGTATGCGGTCAACATACCGACCCAATGAGACATCTAGTAGACTAACTAACTAACTAACTCACTGACACTATCGAACCAGTAGGTTCATGGCCGCGCGGGCATAAGCTCTCCGTGCATCCCTATCCCGAGCCAATATTTTCCAATCATCCCCTGTATAATATACTTCCCTCAAATCATAGTTAATGTTATTCTCCCACCTCAATCTTGGTCTACCAACTGGGCGTTTTCCCTCTGGTTTTCCTACAAGAAGCCCCTATGCACGTCTTTCATTCCCCATTCGTGAGACAGCTAAGGTATTAGCAGGATGAAGGAGGTCGGTAAATCTTCCTCAGCTGCCTCTTTATTCAGGCTTAAGGATCTTTTACGAGCCTCAAAATCATCAGACTTGCGACCCATGGCTTAAAGTCCCTCCCGGATTTGATCCCACGACCCTCGGGACCAGAAGCAAGTAACATAAGCACTAGTCCAACGCGGCCAACAATTGTTGTTTCTAGATATTTTAATTCCAAAAAAGAAAATGGTTCCATACAAGTTAGTGGCATTTTGTTAGTTGTGGGGTTAAAAATGTTAGAGCTGGTTTTGCCGCGAGTTTTAAATAACAACCAGAAGCAAGTCGGTTGAGCCAACAAGAGAAGCAATCATGTGAAACAATACTACCAACTAATGAGGGCTGCTAACTACGCTAATTGAAAAGTTTTATTTCTGTGATGCGGGCAGTTCGCTCAGTGATTAAATGTGTTCATGCATTCATCAAATATTTCAAATGCTGAACTGGCGGAATACTTCAATAAATATTCACAGTTAAATGAATTCGTCATTTATTAATTTCAAAGCATCAATAATTGTTCATCGTTGTGGTATAGTGATGCCATCCTTGTCTCAGTCGCTGTAGGCCCGGGTTCGATCCACATTCAGGACATGTTTCCTGGGAGAGATTTTTTTTTGGGGAGGTTTCTTCACATGCAATTCAAATGTCAATAAGCTCTATTCTTAAAACCGAATCGTGTTTAGGGGTCTCAGTTACGTTGGGCGGAAAGGGATGAATGACGTAATCCATCCTTGACTACTCGCAGAACCATTAACAACATAACCCCAAACCATCAGGTGGATGATGTTATTGGTTATGCGAGTACTCGAGGATGGATTTCGTCATTCCAGGGAACGTAACTGAAACCCACAAAAATTATTCGGTTCTAACAAGGGAACTATCAACCATTGCATGACAAAACCCAACTTCAGGGAAGGGTTGTGATGTACAAAGACCGTATCCAAAAAAAATTATATATGCCGTTTTTAACTGCAAGTACATAAATCGCAACCCACTTTACAGAGCAGTTGTACTCCCTGCTTGTATAAGAGCGGAGTGGAGTGAAGCGAGACGCGGTGCAGACGGCAAGTAGTGAGGATTGTCCAATCTATCGAGTCATGATTTGTATTAATCCCCTCTAGACTAAATATGAGATATTTGCCTCTGGATTTTAGTCCCTTGCAGTTAAAAACGGCAGATTTTTATGGCTACACCCCTGGTACATCACAATGCTTCTCTGGGAGAAATTTCAGCATGCAATGTTTTACAGTTTCTCTTATAAGAATTAGAGCTTTATTTAAGACTCAAGCAAGGACAAATCCGCCGAAGAAGAAATAAAGATACGAGTAATACACTTAATATGTATGACGTCGTGACTGCAGTCGCACTCAGGGCTACACCAAATGCACTGTGGCACTGGTTCAATGTAATAGTTGTGCCCAAGAAATAAGTTAATGCTCTTTTATGTTAGCTGCGTGTTTATTTACATGACTATTTAAAACTCATGCCCAAAATGGGAGTCAATGACCAATCACATTTCAATGATTTTTTATTTACAACCAATCACTGTCGTGTTTCGCCTCAAATTTATCAACTGAAATTTTTCATACTAAAGAAAGCTCCTCCTTTTTAACATTCTGAATAGGTCATAGCATTATTTTGCTGTGACTGACTCTCTAAGAAATACGGCTACCAGATTGTATATATAGTGCATGAATGTCAGCAGATAGCGCATTAGGGAGATAATATAAAAACATTTGTATCAATTGATTATACCACAAAAAAAGAAACCACTGTTTGCACTTTCTTAAACGAATTACTTTCCAGGAAATGACGTTGCAGAAAAATATAATCGACATAGTTAACATCATCGGACTTCAGAAATGACATTAATGCCTATAATGTTGGTTATAAATTTCTTACAATAATGCGATCCTTTGGCAATAAATTAATATGGATCCGGTTGCAGTGATAAGAAAAGGAAGCAAATTAAGCGTACCAAATTCGTTTTCTCACTTGTTTTCAAAACATCGCCGTTACACATCAAATATTATAAAGATTTTAAAATAACTAGATTTTAAAATAATGATTTGTGAGTAAACTGCTTTAATTGATTCGGTAAATAGCCTTAAAAACACAACGCACTCTTGATTTCCAAATAATTTGGAAATCACCTCGCGGCATTACTTATGTATTAAACTATAAATAAATCACAGTTATTGCTAGAAAAGTTGTGTACACTTTACTTCATCTTTAAATGACAAACATATCACAACGTAAGTTAATGTTTCTCCACAAATCAGAAATAAAAATGATATACAAAATTGTTGAAACAAACTGCAAGTAGTACAAACACAAGCAATTTTTAGAGAATATTATTACAACGATACCACACTAAAATATGGAAACAACCATCTTGAAAAGAATGAGTTTCAAATCGGATCCCCAAAGCTGTTTATAATTATATACCAAGAGGACGAAGATCACTAGGCCGTCCTATGAAACGCTGGAGGGAAAATTTTCTATATGATCGTAACAGGCCTTGGCCTAATACTTGGAAGGAAGGAAGAACAAGAAGAAGAAGAAGAAGAAGAACGTAAATTGATTATATCGCTCATTTGCTGCAACAACGTCATAATTCAAAAAACATAGTTTTCTAGAAGAAGCATTTAAAGGTTTGAAATCCATATACCTTTGCCTATATTTGTCATAAATATCAAATTACTATACCAACACATTGTATACAGTAGCTTATGTCGTTCTTCCTGAATACAGACCTCAGTTTTGTCTTTCATGTAGTACCAATAACTCAAAATCGACATTTTTTTAGTTATGACGTTGTTGCAGCAAATGAGCGATATGTACCAATTTACCATTTCACAACTAAGAACGTAGGGAATTTTAAAAAAAAAACTTCATTAAAACATGTGGTTAGCGGAATTCTACCAGACCAAAAACTCTATACGAAAGAACTTTATATCTAAATGTTACAATAATGTTATCTCGCAAATATTTCAATCTACGGGTGAGAAAAAAAAATTGGATTTCCGTAGATGAAACCCAGGATTTTTGTAATGTACTCGTAGTTGTGGAATACTTTTGGTAGACAAATATAATAAGTAATTTATGAGCCTTGTGCAAGTGCAATGCATAGAAAGGCCATGAAACCCAGTGATGAAAATAATTTTTGTTTATGCCATATACTCTTTGCATGATGTCACTCTGCTAAATGCTAAAAGTAGTGTAGCAAATTTAGCAGTGTAGGTTTGTGTTTTTGGAACAGGATTTACCAGACTGCTATCAAATATTACACTGCTAATAAATAACTATTAAAAGTAGTAGTTTTACGAAACAGGTCCCCGGGAGTTAAATTGATGACACATTTTCTCAGTGGTCTCAGGTCTGAGATTCTTTTACGAGCATCAATCCCCCTTTCGTGTCGCATGTCCTGCTCATAACAGTTTACGACATTTAACTTTTCTTATTATATGTGGATTCCCATAAAGTCACATAGCTCGCTTTTATGTAATTTTCACCAATCACCTGTTCGTCTCTCTTTGGTCCAAAATAGTCGTAAGCGCTTTTATCTCGAATACTCGTAATTTTTCTCCTCTTATAAAGTAATAATCCATGTTTCGGATCCATAGAACTGATAAAATCTCCGTTGTATATGGGGTGAATCATAAATATGGCTATACGTTTGATCGCGTTGTGAGATGAAAATATTACCATTACAGGAAATATGAAATTACCGTTGGAAAGGCAATTATTCAAATTGCAACAATGGAATAAAACAAAACAGTGCAGAACTTACGTCATTAGTCAAAACGGCGTTCAATATGCAACAGCAAATTACAATTGCTGCATGGGCAATAACGTATGCTAAATGATCGTGAGGCCGGAAGACGGGCAAGGCGTGAGTTCAACGTAGAATTGCAGCCGTCGACTGTGGGGAAGTGGAGAAAACGACTGCTGGAAACGGGAAATTAGAGCTATTCCTCTAAACATGTATCATAACGCAATGAATGACTTCCCAAAGCTTTGCCAATTATGCTTGGATGTAAACGGCGAACAGTTTGAAGCAATAAAGCGACTTACCTAGTGTTGTTGTAAGTGATTTGTTTTGTTCTATTGTTGTAATTTGAAGGATTCCCTTTCATGATAACATCATATTTCCTTTAATAATAATATTTTCATAACAAAATGCGATCAAACATATAGGCATATTTCTGAATCACACTGTATATATGTTTATGTTAACATTTGTAGTGGGAAGTTGGGATGACAAGAATTCCTGTAATAAAAAAGAGCAAGTTTTACTTCCATCTATTTAATGTAGGAATAAATGTAATGTCGGATGAAGGTAATCCTTTGCTTAAAAAACAAATTAAAGCTAGCCTCGTAAGAAATGTTGCAAGTTGAATAAAGTTTTTGAAGATGTAAAGAAAGTACGTGATTTTGTCAAGTAGACTTGCAGCCTTTTATTGTTCCTGCACGACGCTACACTCGAGGCTGGCGCGACGCTCGGTCAGCAGTTGTTTCGGTGCCACGAGTCGTTACGAATTAATACATTTTCCCTACACAGGACACGTCACTTCTATGTCATGCTCCTCTGAATACAATTATCTTTTGTACAGTTTTGGCAGGATGTATGTCCACAGCTGAATCATATTGGTGATGTCGTTTCCCTTGAACCAGTGGGCCTGCTTTCGATCCCAAGCGTCCTGGATGAGGTGGTTAGGAAGGTAAGTAATATTTTATTCATCGACGCTCTTTTGTAATTCCCGGTCTTTTGAGTTCTAATTCAAATGTAAGCACGAAAGAACTGACAAATTTTGCACAGAGGCCTCTTATTCCAGGTTGCAGTTTCATTTAGATGCCTAAACGATGGATTAATTCATTACAGTTTATTACTTTCTTTGTGTTTTTTTTTCCTTTACGTATATAGTAGATTCGAACTGTTATTCCGTTGTGTATATATTACTTTATTAGTCTTAATTTTAATTCTCTTTAATTAATTGCATTATTAGACATTTTTATTATTGTTCAGTTTGACCATAAGGAATTGCTCTTAGTATGTACTATTATGGCTTTTTTATTTTAAAATGCAATATATGTTTTGTACTCAGTGAATGCGAAGAGAAGGTCACAAAACCTTAACTACACCGAAAAATAATACATTATCATCCCATTCTTATAAGATGGCCCAGTCATCGTACAGCATTTGAGAACAATTAAGTATATCTGCAGGACAACATCCACCCAATTGGAGGGCCAGCAGTTGCGTCGTTTTGTATTCGGGGCCGTTCAGTTCTCTTTAGCTGGCGCGCAGGGTTCCCAAGCCTGGTTAAGGGAGAAGGGTCGAATGGTTGGTTCTTAAGCCTCGGGAAAACTGTACTGATGCCGAATAGGTACAATCACTAAACCCTAAGCAGCTAAGCGCCCACGAGGCAGTTTATCTGTTACATAACCAACAAATTCTCTCCACGTAAGGGGGGAAGTTGAGGGATCTGAAAACCGAGGACCAGGTTTCGCTTAAGGTTACGGCCTCTCGGTCTCACAGACTGGGGGGTTGAAACGTGGGGCTCACGACTCCACTATTTGTAAAAATCTTAAATTATGAGAAGTCCAAAAGTGAACACAGCGGACTGATCATGGAAAACGACATGACAAAAGAATCAGAACATGTAAGCGGAAAGTGGATTGGTATTTGGCCACATGGAACGTTAGAAGTTTGTTTAAAGCTGGATTTAAAAAAAGTATCAAATAATTAAGCAGGTAAAGCATAATTATTGCTGCCAAACGGAAAATACGGTGGCGAGGATCGGAAATGTTTGATTATGGAAATTAAACGGTATACGACAGTGGGGAGTGATGATCAAAATAATTTTGATACAGGTTTTCTGATACATAAAACGAAGTATTTTTTTCAGATTTTATATCCATTAACAAACGCATATGCCGCTTAAGACTGAGGGGAAGGTTGTTTTTAATACTTCTATAGTGTAAATACATGAAAATACTGAGGAAAAAGATGAATCTGTCAAGAACACATTTTATGGTCAGCTAGAAAGAACGTGTCAACAAATCCCAAATAAGATTTCACTACTATTATATTGGAGGATATGAATAGAGAGATTATGATACCTAACAGAATCTTCATTAAACAAGCAATGATAATGATGAAACATGTGATTTTGCTGTTGCCAGAGGTTTTGCGATCTCTAGTAACTTGTTTCCGGAAATAAGCATCCGCCTACAAACTTGGACTTTGCCTGAGAGTATCACAATTAATCAAATTGACTGTAATATGATTACCTCTAGGCATGCATCAGACATTTTAGATGTACAATCTCTAAGAGGTGCAGACTGACTCGGAACACTTTATGGTGCGAGTCAAGTATACTGTAGTTACCTTGTCAAATGAGAGATATAAGACATATGTTATTGAAAAACTTAAGGATATAACAATAGCAAATTACATAGAAGAACCATAGAACACAAACTTGATAATCCAAAGTAAAATAAAACTGCAATTGAAAACGAATGGCTCTCAGCTGCTACTGAGATTGTAGGTACGGCCCAGGATGGAAGTAGGGATGTTTGGTTGGTTTGATGAACAATTTTGCGAAGCTATCAAAAAGATAAATATCTTTTATCGATTGGCTTGGTGTTTGCTTGATGAAAATCCATATATTTAGTGATGAAATAAAATAAAACTGTCAAAGTTTTATACTATTTTCATATTTATTCTAATACAAATTCGTTACAGCTGTTTCAATACTTTGTACCTTCTTCAGACGAATACTACGAATACAAATGAATTTTATTATTTTATGTACACACACTCAAATACGTAAGTATAACTAAGCAACTGAATGTAAACAAAAACACTGTGACAAACATTCTCTTATTATAATTTTAAAAGAGGTGATACATTTAAATCCAGTTGGGAATTTAACAGCCTATTGCTCTACTTCAATTTATTTATTTCTCCAATTTCTAATGATAATAATAATAATAATAATAATAATAATAATAATAATAATAATAATAATAATAATATAATTGCGCACAATCGTGCAAAATTAATTAATTGGCGTATTGCGCTAATGACATTGTCACTTTGGATCACAATTCCAGATGATATCTTGTACACTTTAGTCCGCACAGTTTACATCTGCAACTGTCTTTGATTTGATGGTGACATTCGCACACACTTTGTGATGGAAGCCGTGGACTGCATAGCGGTTTATCTGGTGCCTTAGTTCCTTGTTTGGTCTACACCAGCTTCTATCTATCATGGCAGACGTACCGTAGAATTCTTCAGGAATGGCATCCCGCTTCTCTCTTGCATCTGTTGTTCGTAAGCTTTGGTGGATGGCAGGTAGTAATGCATTCTGAGGTATTTCAGAAAGAACGTTCTCTTGCTAGTACATAGACCAGACTCTAAAAGATCTAGTTTTTTTCTCTCTTTGTTACAAACGTGTAAAATTGTAAAATTTTAAAATTTGAATTGAAACAATGATCGTATTGAAGTAGATGTTTACCGTATTTTGAAGTATCTACATTTCTGTTATATGCACTCACTTGTTCTTTTATACGAAAAATAAAAGGCCTTCCAATTTGTCCTACATTGACATTGTCACATGTGCCACACACTTACTTATGTACACCTGATAATTCTTCTTCTTTTAGTTTGGTTTTATTGATCTTTATTATAATTTGCAAAGTATTATTAGTTTTAAACGCCACATCGACGTTCAACTTTTTAATTGTTTGAATATCTTATTGGAAAGTTGGGCCTATGTATGTGTGACATTTAAGTCTTTCTTAGGTAAAGGGAAATATTTTAATAGCTTTTTTTGTAATAAACTTTTTTAATTAAATTCTCTATAATTTTAGGGTCGTAATTATTGTTGATAGCTAATTGTTTAATAATATTCTGTTCCTAATTATATTCCAAGGGTGACAGAGGGATTTTTAAAAGTCTATGAATAATTATTAAAGGCTGCTATTTTATGAGTATATGGGTGAAGGGAAGAACTATGAATATTATTATCAGTGTGAGATGGTTTTGTGAAAGATGCCAAACTCGAGCTTATTATTGATGTGATTTATTGATAAGTCCAGGAATTTATATCATTATTTGTTTCTAATTCCATTGTGAACTTAACACTTTTGTGAATGCTGTTAATAAAATTTAAAAAGAATACAATAATCCTTCAGTTCCTATACAGCTTGTTATGACATCACGTACACAACGATACCAAAATAATACATGTTTAGCTAATGAATTCATATGTGTGGTTTGTTCTAAGTAATCCATAAAAATCTCTGCTAAAAGAGGGCTCAATGGATCATCCATAGTCAAACCATATTTAGCTGTGTACAATTTGTTGTTGAATTCAAAATAGTTTTTTTTTTGTGTAAGCGTGTTTTAAGAGTGTGTATTATTTCTTCAACTGCAAAACCATTCACTTTATTAGTTGGTAAAATTCTAATAACAATCTCTATTACGTCAACACTGGGTACACTGGGAAACAGATTTTTTACATCGAAAGAAACTAAAATAAAGTTGTCAGGCAAATCAATATTTTTTGAGGATAGGACGTAAACATTTTTTTTATATTTTCGATTAATTGATTGGGTGCATTGGCAAAAAGCTTGAATGTAATAATTATATAGGTATTTCACCCTTAAATGTCACATATAAAATTTTTACTAATATTTTAGCTGAATACATGAACCCCATGTGAAATTATTCCTTGGAGACTAACGGTGTGGCTTTGGGAAAGGGCGATCTAGCACTGATCAAATATTTGCACCAAGATTGAGTTTAGAAAAGTTTTATAAATGTAATCTACCTTCACAACAGTTTATATTGATTTTAAGCAAACTGACACAATTAATGCAGGATGTGATTGAAGCTTAACTTTATATATATACACACACAAACACGCACGCGCGCGCGCAGAGTGAGTCTAAATTCCCCTTACAGAGTTTAAGGACTTATAGAGGGGACCAAGACAATTAAGTTTAACATAGGAACCCATGCCCGGAAATGAACAGTTTTTTCCGTTACACACAAAAGAACCATTATAACAAATGTTCCTCTCTCCGACTGCTCCTGCCTGTCGTCTGGATCCACTTACAAGAAGAGCTCGTTGTAACGACACCGACTTCAATACAGATGCGGTACCTCCGCACCATGTTCACGTACGCACGATCGCAAATCCCTGGTCCTCCAACATCCGCCGCAGCCGTAAGTCTTGCTAGAAAGTTTTCCTCGGATTCTACAGGGGTATCGTAAATTAAGGATTTCTTGTGATCTCACAGGAAGTAGTCTAGCGAGGTCAAGTCGAGAGAACGTGTAGGCCAAGTAATCGGACCTGCCATTCACCGAGCTTCGCCGTACAATAACATCATGTTTGCGTGTGTATGTCATGGATAACAGCAAAACCGTATGAATGAAGTACGTACACCCTGTACTGTCCTGAAAGATTACTACTGTACTGTGCAGGTACAAACATCTCTGGGCGATCTCAAACAACTGAATAGCACGACAAACAAACTTGCAGTGGACATGGAACATCAGAGCGAGGAATGACGTATGGACTACCCTAGTCGAGACTACCCTAGTGAGGTGATTTTGCGTGTAGCGGAAAATCGGTACGTTTTCGGGCACGAGTTCACTTAATTGTTTTGGCCCCTATTACAAGTCATATAAACTATTGTCGAAAATATGGTTTCTGGAATTGCTATTTTACTGAATCTGCTTAAGGTAAAGAATTCAGAAAACTGTATTACCCTAGCTCGTGTAGGTGTACCAATAAGGCGATTGTTCAGAAATTATCTATACATTAATTCAGATTGAATAGTTTAACATACGCCATCTAAAAATACATATAATTTTAAAGCTAAGTATATTGTTTAAATTCCACAAAATATTGTAATAACGACAGATAGGTCATTAGAAACAGATAAATATATATATATATTATTACGAGTTACTGTTTACCCCTTTTCACAGCCAACAACCCTTAAATGTTCGCATTGTCTCAAAAATGGCCCCGTCATTGGCCTGAAATTCTTTTGAGAGGTCCCATCTTCTTTTGTGATCCAAACAGTACGTATGTGATCCAGAGTTAAGAATTCTTTCCGGAGGACAAGTCGTATTCTTGTGTGGCTCGGGAATTGTAAGCCACGTAAAAAGAAAAACACAAAGGGAGAGCTTGTCAGAAATGGAGGATGTGTTTGTTGCAATAGTGTAGTGGTGCAGTCAGGAATACAAAATAAGGAGTCTTACTCCTAACTTACAAAACATTTTAAAAAATAAAACTGAAATTTTATAAAATTTTAAATAAATGTTTACTCACGAAAATGTGTTATAGAGACGACAGTTTACATAGCCAGAAGATGTAAATAGATATCTTAATTAACTCAATTTCCGAAGAAACATAGAACATTTCTCAGTGTCGCACTCGTAATGCTAGTGATAAATTGTTTCATCAGGCTTTAAATTACATTAAAATCGTGAAAGATTGGCATGCTACGAGTTACTGGTAATCCCAGAAAATTGGATAAACTTGGGTAGATTTCTGGACAAAACGCGGAAAATAAGAACAACACTTATTCAGGAATAAATAAATATGTTAACAAATTGCAATACCATTAATTCTTAATAATTCTACATAACTAAGTTAATGTATAATGTAATTGTGTTGATATCTAATTGTAATATTATTGTTTTTTTAAGTATATTATTACCAAACATCAACTTACTGTAACGGACTGTCAACAGCACGTACGGCTTACTGCCCGTGCGATCCATATTGTATGTATCTTACTTTTAGTGTAATAAAGTCCTTATGTATATAAATTACATTAAAATTTGGAATTGAGGAGAACTTCAGCACAGTGAGCCCGCGTCTGCCTAAGTAACTGACTCACTAAGACTTACCTAAAGTTTAAGCTTAACTGTCAAATTGATATCAGATGTTATTTTCCTTCTGCGACAACAGGAACTGATAAGTTCGTCAAGTTATTGGTAAGATAAGGGCTTCTAGTGGTAACGATGTTCTGGAACTCTAAATACATTTTGGTTATATGTTATCTGGCAATAGTACATTTTACTTGCTACCTGTTATTCTTATATAACAATTTAAATTAATGACTTAATCATTCAATGATACCTTTAACAACTCAGGGCACTGGGTGAAAAGTCAACAAAAATTGTTCAGAACGATCTTATTTCAGCCTTCAGATTAAACATAAATAGCTAACTAATCAACCAACCGACCAATCAACCAACTCACAGGTTTTATCGAACCCGGAAGTTCATGGTCACGCGGATATAACATCTCCATACATCCCTATTCTTAGCTAATTTTTCTCAATCACTCGCTGCAAAATTCACTCCCCTAAAATCATAGTTAATGCTATTCACCCGTCTAATTCTTGGCCTTCCAACTGAAAGCTTTCCCTCTGGTTTTCCTGCAATTTCCATGCCCCTCTTTCATACCCTATTCATGTCACGTGTCCTCCCCATTGCAGTTTTCATAACTTAACTCTTCTTATTACGTCTATTTTCCCATAAAGCCATATACGTCCAAAGTGTGTTTTACCCCGTTCCGAAAATATACAGCACTATATTAGTGGCTTCACTTTCCTTGCGATGGAATCCACTAAAGATTTTAACGCCCTAAAAAAGCATCGATTCTGGCCAAACTTGAACCCCGCGATCTTTGAAACAAGAGGCAAGAATGGTAACCACTGAACCATCGGGACCGATTTCTATTTATGTTTCTATATAAATATATTATAACCCTCTCATTAGAAACAGAAGAAGTCCAGATGATATATAGTTGAGTCAAATTAACTAATTAATTTCATTTAATTTAATTAGTATGTTTACTACACCCATGGTCTTGTGGTCAGAGCTTCTGTATACAGTTCATGAGGTACCGGGCTCGAGTCCCTGTCTGGTAACGAAAATTTGTCCTTAAAGGGAATTATTCTTTACTATTTAACTCATGCCCCAAATGGGAGTCAATGACCAATCACGTTTCAATGATTTCTGTTTTACAACGAATCACAAACGTGTTTCACCAAATATTTATCAATATTAAATTTACCATATTAAAGAAAGCTCCTCCTTTTTAATATTCTCAAAAGGTCTGACCATTATTTTGCAGCGACAGACTCTGTAAGAAATACGGCTACCAGATCGATGTCAACACATAGCGCTTGCAGGAGTTAATATAAAAACATTTGTAGCAATTGATTATACCACCAAAAAAAGAAACCACTGTTTGCACTTTCTTAAATGTATTTTTTCCCAGATAATAATCCAGAAAAATATAATTGTCATATTTAAGTCATACGACATCAGAAATGAATTCATATACAGTTTGATGTGTTTCATTTTTTCTCCACTAGAGAGCATTCTTACAATACTGCGTTCCTTTGGCAATAAATAGTATGATCTGGTTGCAGTGATAAAAAAAAAGAAGCACATGAAGCGTACCAATCGTTTCTCATTTGTTTTCAAACATCGCAGTTTACATTAAATATATAAATATTTTAAAATAACTATAGTTAAATAATGATTTGTGAGTAAACAGCTTAATTGTATTCGTTAAATAGTCCTAACAAATGCCACTCTTGATTTCCAAATTCTCTAGATAAATTCACTCCTCACTTCGTGAGTCGTGAATTTATCGATAATTTGGAAATCACTCGTGGCATAATGCTGTTGTGTTATTATTTAATTTTAATATGAATGTGTTTTCTTTATGTAATTGTAATGTTAATGTTTTTTTAGTGTATAATGCTATTGTGTTATTACTTAATTGTAATATTATTGTGTTTTCTTTATGTAATTGGTAATGTTAATGTTTTTAGTGTATAATGCTATTGTGTTATTATTTAATTGTAATATTATTATTGTGTTTTCTTTATGTAATTGTAATGTTATTGCTGTTTTTGTTGTTTATTTTTCTTTACACTAGTACCAATTATTACTTTATTGTAACGGACTGTCAACAGCACGTACGGCTTACTGCCCGTGCGACCCATATTTGTAAATAATATTGTAAATATCTTACTTTTTGTCTAATAAAGTCCTACTACTACTACTACTTATGAAAAACTAATTTATCGTGCTAATTATTTTAATGTGCATGACCGCAGTGAAAACAAAATTATGCACAACTACAAGTTATTACCAGCGTTATGATTCTTAGGATTTTGCCTTTTCTGTTCAGTTTGAATTAGGCCTATCTAGATTATTTGAACGCAATTGATTGTTTCATGCATCCTGCTGTAAAATACGTTAATCTTAAAGAATCTAAAAAAAGGTTAAATGGCATACAGAAACCTAAAAAAGGCCGAACGATGCATAACAACGAAGAAAGACTAAATAGAAAAAAAAATAAAATTAAAAATATATACAGTACATACCGATATACAATCAAGCAAACTTAAACAATAATATTCACAAAAAGAAATGTATACATTATTTACATTTAAAATACATTGTTGACGACTTCACTTTTCTTGGTACGAGCAGTATGGTCATGGGATTTATACATTGTTCAATGAAACAAAATGAATTAGTAATTCTAGAATCTTCATTATTCAACTAGTTATTTGCTAGTATTTCACATACACGCTTCAATAAATGTATTACATCTTGGCACATTTATAGATTGCGTGCATTGCTAGATCATACAACAATCAGTGAGCAACTTTGCTAAGTTGATCCAAAAAAACAAGTAAAATATTGTCAGTTGTTTGAAGATAAACGTTGTATTACTTTTTACTGTATTTTGCATTCCTAATTTTTAGCACATGAAACCCCGTTCGGCTATTTACCACCCATCGTAGCATCGGGGCAACATAACTCCGCCTTCCAGGCGCCCCAACCTTAGAAATGGGTTTACAATTCCTCCAATGCCAAGAGATAATTCCAGAAATGTCGTAAGACAACCTGCTAGTATTGGACAAAGAAATTATTTCCAGTCTGTATTATCAATAATACACTTATAGGAATAATAAATTCAGTAATGAAACCTTCACTAATCCAGAGAGATACCATAGTATGGTTATACAAAACCTTATCAAGATCTGCACATTGCTACGACAGTGAGGCATGGACTCTGAGGAGAGCAGGATAACCTCCAGAGTGAAATAAGATATGCAAGCAGGGTACGCCAAGTGGGGATACAAACGCAATCATGTCTTGAAGGAACTACATTTAGAACCAATTATTGGAAAAGAATAGATTTATTTAGCCTTGTGGAGCTATGGCCATGTGGCCTTCTTTTCCACTCACCAGGAAAAACATGTTACATTTAAATACAAAAAATTCAATAACCGTACGTACTAAACAATTAAATATCTGGTCAAACTGAACAATAAAGTAAAGTGATCCCACAACAGACCCGGAGGCCCTTGGGGTAGTAGGAGGTTAAGGTTCCCACTTTTTCTAGACAATCGGCACTTTATGTCAGCCGGGTTGTCAGCCCTGCGTGACGGCCTCCTTTACCCCCAGAACAAGCGTCTGGTACTCATTTCCGTTACAGGCTGAGTCGACCCCAGGGCCACAGTGCCGCCAGAGGGTTTGGATCAGTTTAAAAATCCTGACCCCAACGGGACTTGAACCCTCAACCCTCCGGCTTGTAGCTCAGTGCCTTAACCACTACGCTACGGCGTGCCCCGGTCAAACTGAACAATAATGAAAATAATGTCTAATAATACACGGTGTCCCATTCAAACCTCCCAAATTTTAATTAATCATAACTCTCAATGTATGCGGAATTATTAAATGAGGTTGGTATAAAAGAAAGAGAAACTCAAAAAATTTCTGTTTTCATTGTTGCAGTTAATTCATCTGTCGCACGTTGGACAATAATGACATAGAACAAAATGGTGACTCCTCAGCAATGAGCACAAGCTGTTTTTCTGATATGCAGAGACGAAGTCAATAATTACAGTGCAAAGAAATTACCAGAGAGAATATGGAGGAAATGCACCTGATGGGAAGACCATTAAGGCATTGCTTGAGAAGTTTCTGGCGACTGGAAGCATTGAAAAAAGAATCAGGAGGTGCTTGTACATGTGTTTCAGAAGAAAAGAATGAAGAAATTAGAGCAGGATTTCAGAGAAGTCCACAAAAATCAATTTGCCAAGCTTCCTGGCAGTTCAATGTGCCGAGATCAACTGGGCATCGAGTGCTTCATAAGTGGCTTAGTTTGTACCCCTACAAGGTGCAAATTGTTCAACAAATAAAGCCAGATGACAGGCCACGACGACAGGTATTCGCTATTGAAATGCTGGATCGTATTGACAAGGACCCTCAATTTTTTGGAAACGTCTTGTTTTCTGAGGAGGCAACATTCCATGTATCAGGATCTGTTAATCGGCACAATGTAAGGATCTGGGGCATGCAAAATCCATGTCTACTATGAACACGTCCAGGACAGCCCAAAAGTAAATGTTTGGTGCAGGCTGATGAAGAACAGGATTATAGGTCCTTTTTTCTTCCATGAGAAGTCAATAACTACGGCCCAGTATACTAAGACATCTTGGAACAGTTCTCATACCCCCAAGTAGCTGACCTGCAACCCCAAGTAATCTTTCAGCAAGATGGAGCCCCACCACATTGGAGCCTGGATGTTCGGAATTAACTCAAACAATCCTTCCCAGATAGGTGAATTGGACGCAGCGGACCAATTTGCTGGCCACCATATTTGCCAGACAAACACCCCACTGGACTTCTTCCTCTAGGGGTATGTGAAAAACCATGTGTTTGCGACTCCAGTACGAAATCTTCATGATTTACGAACCCATATCCTTGACACAATTGCAACAGTACCAATGGACATGTTGGACAGAACGTGGCACGAAATCGAATACAGACTTGATATTGTTCGTGCTACTAATGGTGCACATACAGAGGTGTTTTAGTGTGTGGCAATGAAAATTCTTTTAGTTTCTGTTTCCTTTAATATCGGGCTCATTTCATAATTCCGCATACGTTGTTAGTTATGATTAATTAAAATGTGGGAGGTTTGAATGGGACACCCTGCACAATAAAATTAAATACAATTAAAATTAAATAAATTAAAATTAAACTAATGGAAATATGTATACTAAAAATAAAAAATAGATATATCCATCCATAGTAATTCTGCCCGAAGGCATATCCTTCACTGCAATCATATCATTTTCATGCTATGCTTGCAGCTTTACTAGGGAATTGTAGGTGTGGTAGCTTCCTGTTGCTTTCCACATCGGTGAAGGATGATGATGATAATTATAAGGATGATAATGATGATGATGATGGCCATATGATTTCGGGTACCGTTTGGGCCTTACAGTTTTCCTGGCATTTGTCTTACAGGTGAGGAAAAACCCCGATAAAAACCTCACCCAGAAAAACTGCCCCGACCGGGGATCGGACCAGGGCCCGCTGCGTGACAAGGCAGCACGCTACCTCGAGACCACAGCAGCGGTGGAATAAATATATATATATATATATATATATATAAAGAAAGTAATAAACTGTAATGAATTAATCTATCGCCTATATATAAGTACATACATGAAAACCAGGACAACTGGATGAATCATTTGCGACGAATGAATTGAGACAGAGTTCGCAAGGGCATGCTTCGTTATTGTCCAACAGGGAAAATGTATCTGGGCCGTCCAAGGAAGCGCTGGATACAAAATTTACCAGTGACATCGTTACAGGCCTCTAGGCCTAAGACTTGCGTGGATGAAGAAGAAGAAGAAGATGAAATAAACTTACGTTCAACGTCTCGAAATTCATTAAAACATCACAACTTGTGAGGGGAGGGCTTAATCAATTTTACAAGTAATTAATAATAACAGCGTTAGAAATGGTTATGTAGAACATTTTTTAGAGGCTTGAAGTTATGTAAGAAGAGTGAAAATGACATCCGTATAGCGTGACTTGGAGAGATTGATTTCTAGCAGAGCTCATGGTCAATAGCATTACGGGCTCCATTTGTCTCGCTTTTAAATCTCCTCGGATGTGAGAGATCTATCGCTCACACGCCTCACGAAAAGTTATTCAAAAAAAGTCAAGAAAAATACCACTTCTATCTCCAACAGCCACATATATATGAGCATTGGAATAAAAATATAGGGCATCTCATGTTTCCATCTTTTGAGAAAATAACTTTGATGTTTATTGTGACGCAGGGAACTCCCGTATTTGACCTACTTAGAGCTCTGCAGTTCTAACAAGGGAACTGTCTACCACTGCATGCCGTAAGCTACCTTGAAATTTCTTCCAGAGAAGCGTTGTGATGAACCAAGGCCGTGTCCAAAAAAAATCTACTGTTTTTTATAGCAAGGCACTAAAATCCAACGCCAAATCTCTCATTTAAACTATACTGAAATATCAATACTAGTAACATTCATATCAAATTCCGTTGATGTGAATTCATATGAAGACGCAGGTCATCGAATGAATACAATTGAAAATACTCTCACGATAAACCGAGAAAACATTCAGCTAGGATAAATATATTTGAAGACCTCGAAATTATAAAGGAAACAAACAACACCTCACTTCTTAATGAGAAAGCACCCAAGCCAAACCCATTATACGAGATCGACAAAAACAAGTCAGTTGCTGCTACAAACAGTTGGAGTACAGGCCTACATCACCGTACACAACAACAACAACGAGTAGCGGAAGCTCAACCTGCAGAAGATGGAATATATCTTCCGAAAGCGCTCCAGTTAATTTTTTATATACAATATTTTAACAAAGTTGAGGACGAGGCACCTATCATCATATACTGAAGTAGAACAACTTCCGAATTGATAGATTCGATAACCATCACTACCTGCCGTCCGCGCCGCGTCCCGCCTCATTCGACTCCCCTCTTACTCAAGCAGAGAGTCCATCTGCTCCGTACAGTAGATTGCTATTGCTGGATTCTGGCGTCGATTTCTGTGCCTTGGAGTTAAGAAGTCAGGGAATCTTTTGGACATCACAACACATCTTTTTTTATGATGAAGTGACTGGTGGATTAATAAACATCGTCAAACAGTAAATGGATTGTGTGTTACTTTAATAACCAGTTTTAATATATTTGTATAAGTCCACCGCTGTGGTCTCGAGGTGGCGTGCTGTCTTGTCACGCAGCGGGCCCGGGTTCGATCCCCGGTCGGGGCAGTTTTTCATCGGGTTTTTTCCTCACCTGTAAGACAAATGTCAGGAAAACTTTAAGGCCCCAATCGGTCCCCGAATTCATATGGCCATTGCAATCCATCATCATTCATATTCATCTTACATTATTCTTAGGGTTAGGGACTCTCCTGGCGCACCACTATCATCATCATATCGTCGGGGCAACGTAACCCCGCCTTCCAGGCGCCCCAACCTCAGAAGTGGGTTACAAGTACGCCATGCCAGGAGAGAACACCAGGAATGTCGAAAGACAACCTGGGGCATTTGAAATAAATACATATATACATATATATATATATATATATATATATATATATATATATATATATATATATATAAATTTGTATCAAATCATATAATAAAAATTATATCTATCGTTCTCATATAAACTTACATAATCGATTAAATATTATGTCAATATACATTATACCAATCATTCTTAATACCAGTGCGTGGCACGTTCAATAAATAATGCACATACATTTAATTCTCGATTGCCTTTCATTGGAAACGAACGAAAGTTTACACAGCGTATCTTCAGTCATTCCTTTTAATTTCAAGAAGATATATTGTTCTCTGACAGATGAATGTGATGTACTTTAGTTTTAAAATGGCAGCTGCACGTAAAACACGTACAAATTAGAGAGCTGAGATTGAAGATCAGGGGAATCTGACAGTCTTGCTTTACCTCGTTCTGCCGCGGACATTCTGCTAACGCAAAAACTGACTGCTCCTATTCATTGCTTGATCCCCATAGCCAATTCATAAGCGTCTGTGAATCTTCGAAATGGTCTCCTGCTCCGCAGAAATAGATTCAATCACAGTTCTCTGCATTGTACGTGTTTCACATGCAGCCTCATTTTAAAATTAAAGTACATCACAGCGATCTGTCGGAAAAAATGAAACTTCGTGACGTTATGAAGGATGGATTGAAGATGCGCTCTGTAAAGTTTCGTTCATTTCCAATTAAAGGTAATGGAGAGCTAAATGATGCGCATCACTTATTGAACGACCTAGTATAAAAGGAAAAGTGATCCAACTACCAGACCTCTGAAGGCGCTTTTGATAGTAGTAGGAAGTTAAGGCTTTTACCTTTACAGGAAATGGACATGTAATCCCAGCTTAGCTGCCAGCCCTGAGTGGTGGTCGTAATTAGCCCAGAACACAGTTATGTACTCATTTTCGTTAGAGGCTGAGTCGACCCCAGAGTCATGGTGCTGCCAGAAAATTCAGGGCAGTTTAAATACCTTGATTCCTTTCGGGTTCGAACATGAGACCCTTCAGATAGCGTATTGCCTCAACCAACTACGCTACGGCGTGTCCATTCTTCTTCTTCTTCAGTCCTTTCCATCTCTGTGCCGTGATTAGGGCTCTCCCCTAACGGGAACTTACTGACCAAGTTAATTTAGTAACGCTCATTTACCCATAGACGTCATCGAGTGAAAGGGTTCGGCCTAACGTCTCGATGAGACATCAAATGGGTAACTATGGTATTACTGGATGGGAAATTATCGGTTGATTTTGAAATTAAGCATTTTTATTCAGGCCTGTGGTTCTTTTACAAACCTGATAATCTTCAGACTCGGGACCTACGGATTAAAGTGCTATCCTAGAGGATTTGTTGCTTGGATTTTTCCATTCTAAAATTCCAACGATCACAGTCGGATTTGAACCCGCATCCCTCGGAACTAGAGGCAAGGAACATATCCACTAGCACACTGCGGCCGACTCTAAATTTACAAATGACACACAAAAAAAACTTAATTAGGCTGCATTATAACCCCTGACCTCAGGACAGATCGATTGTCTTTAAGTTCCTGAGGTCAGGGGTTATAATGCAGCCTAATTATGTTTTTTTTTTTCATTTGTAACTTGTATATTTAGAGACGGTCGCGGTGTTACGTTCCTTGCCTCTAGTTCCAAGGGATGCGGGTTCAAACGCGGCTGTGGTCGATAGAATTTTAGGATGGAAAAATCCAAGAAACAAGACCTTCGGGGGGGGGGACTTTAATTGTTCAAGGATTTGTAATCGTGACTTTACTTGGGACAGTTGCGTTAGAATTAACGACTAAATTTACGGCGACAACTTTTGTAAGACATGTCCTTTATATTTGTCAAAAGTAATAATATCCTCTGTTAGTGATATACACCATGTTAAACTGAAATTTCCACAGTCATAACTGAACAAATATTCACAGGTTGGTTTCAAAAAACTTCAGAAAGCACGTCTGTACCTTACAGTTACAGAGATAACACTAAATAGGGGGGTAGAAAGAATGTAAAATGGAACCTACTTTGCCGCCCGCCCGCTAGTTCACTGACCGGGAAACGGGGATGCTTTGACCGCTTGGCTTGCCGGCTGGTTGCCTGGGGCTTAGGGTTGCGACTTAATCTGAAGGCACTGTATTAACACACGAGTTGAAAGTGTTGTTGCCAGTGTGTTAGTGGTCACTATCTTATATTCTGATTCCGAACGAGGTTCGCGGATTCAAATACGACAGACGTCCATAGTCTTTTGAGAGCGTAGAAATACTAACCATGGTTTGGTTCGAAAGGAAATTAACACCGTGAGTCTCCTATCGTAGTTTTACGGCAAGTAAAAAAAAACTCAAGCTTCAAAAAGGAGAACTAAACTAAATTTGTTTGTCCTTTCACGAACAAATTTAAATTGCAATCTTAATTAGCTATGCTGTTGAAGAGCCTAGTTAAATAAAGTACTACTGGTTAACTTTCCTCTTTATTCTCTGTTTAGCCTCTCCCTTGTAGGTACTTTTACGTGTCCCATGTCACCAGGTATTTACAGTTACACGATATGACGGGACAGAATGTTTCTTACTATGGATCACATTAAGTTTTGACCACATAAGGGCATGAAGAGCCTCCCCGAATATAGTAACTTATAGGCTTAAGGCGGGGCCACCTCCGAGACAACACCAAAAATTAAACAAGATTCGCCGATTATTGACACTAAACAAGGCGAATATGATAGGATGCTTGTGACGACCAAATGTGGTTCGGGGAATATTTGGGCTTTAAAGTTTTCTGACATTTGTCTTACAGGTGAGGAAATTTGTTCCGACCGGAGATCGAACCCGGGTTCACTGTGCACGAGACAAAAACATTACCCCCAGACCACAGTGGTGGGCATAACTAAGTAATGTCAACTGAGAATTAATACTTACTTACTCACTGGCACTATCGAACCCGTAGGTTCATGGCCGCGCGGACATAAGCTCTCCATACATCCCTATCCTGAGCTAACGCTTTCCAGTCATTCCCTGTATAATCTACTTCCCTCAAATCATAGTTAATGTTGTTCTCCCACCTCATTCTTGGTCTACCAACTGGGCGTTTTCCCTCTGGCTTTCCTACAAGAAGCTTCCATGCAAGTCTTTCATTCCCCATACGTGCAACATGTCCTGCCCATCGCAGTCTATGAGACTTAACTGTTCTTATTATATCTGGCTTCCTATAAAGACCATGTAGTTCATTGTTATGTATTCTTCTCCATTCACCTGTCTGTTCATCTCTCTTTGGTCCAAAAATTTTCCTAAGAACTTTATTCTCAAATACTCGTAATCTCCTTTCCTCCCTTAAAGTAAGAGTTCATGTTTCGCACCCATATAATATAACTGGTAGAATAATAGTTTTATATATTTTCAGCTTAACGTTTTTTGAAAGGAGTTGGGACATCAGAAGTCTCTGCAATGCATAATAGCATGCATTTCCAGAACTGAGCCTTTGTTTAATTTCTTTGTGCATCTCATTCCTATTTGTGATTATTGTTCCTAGGTATTTGAATTCAGCCACTTCCTCAAAATTTCCCTCATTTGTCACTAGCTGTCCATTTCCATTATATACTGAATTTCTACGTGTGACCATATATTTAGTTTTACTGATATTTATTTTCAGTCCCAATTTCTTAGTGTTATTGACAATAACACAATAACACTAAGAAATTGGGACTGAAAGTAAATATCAGTAAAACTAAATATATGGTCACACGTAGAAATTCAGTATATAATGGAATTAATAAAATTAATAATTCTGGTTTCAAATATGGATGGTCCAAACCAACTGCAGCTTGTCATGTCTGAAAAGACAACATGTTAGAAATACCGATAATTAATCCTCAATTAATTCTAGAATTATTTCGAAACTTTTTTTTTGCAATTATATTTTACATTTAATGTATCCATACAGAACTCTCTTATAAACAATATGAAATAAGGAATTCAGTAATTCATAGCACTAACTCTTTCCCAAATGTATATATCCAATGTCCCAGGTTGCCATTTCTAGTGTTCTCTCCTGGCACTTCTGAGGTTAGAGCATCTGGAAGGCTACGATACGCTGTCCCGATATATAGCGGGGGGGGGGGAATTGGTGATGATAGTGTGCACCATAAGAGTCCTTAATCCTAAACTTAACCTAAGGCGAATATGAATTATGATGATTATGATGGCCATATGATGTTCGGGGACCGTTTGGGCCTTAAAGTTTTTTGACATTTGTCCTATAGGCAAGGAAAACCCCCGAAAAACCTGACCCAGGAAAACCGAGACTCGAGCTCGGTTCCGCTGCGTGACAAAGCAGAACGCTACCTCGATATCACAATGCTGACCTCTTTCCTAAACGAAAATGAAAACGGGACGATGTTTACGCAGCAGATGCAATGATCAATCGAGACTGGACTGGTCCAAACAACAAGAAACGCAGTGCAGTAACAAGGCTGGCAGTGCATGGATATCACCAAAAACTCCGCAGAATTTTAAACTATCATGATCCGTCAATGGACTGCGTGTGTAACCTCTGTGATAGACCGTGTGCAAAAATGTCATTTCAATGTCTGTTTAAAGAGAACAAAATTGTTGCTGGCTGCTGTACAGCAGAGACCAAATCTAATGTACATTTGTGCACGTTTCTTCCTAGGCCTATTATTATAAATGAAAATTATGTATTAAATGATCATCTTGAAGAAGATTTTTGGGCTGCAGGCCATGGTCGTGTGGCTTGTAGTTCCCGACGTTTCGCCAGAGACTGCGTCTGGCATCCTCAAGGGTTGTCTCCGTGGTCGTGAGGCTTGGAGTTCCCCGACGTTTCGCCAGACGCAGTCTCTGGCGAAACGTTGGGGAACTACAAGCCTCATGACCACGACAACCCTTGAGGATGCGAGACACAGTCTCTGGCAAAACGTTGGGGAACTACAAGCCTCACGACCACGATAACCCTTGAGGATGCGAGACACAGTCTCTGGCAAAACGTTGGGGAACTACAAGCCTCACGACCACGGCCTACATCCCGAAAATCTTCAAGATCATCATAGCAACTCCGGCAGTGAAAGTCTACGTGAAGATGTATTAAATGTTTGGCTAAATACATACGGAAGTAAACGCGAGATTTAGACATATAAAAAGTATTAGAACACATTGTCGATCCGTTGTTCAAATGACCGCCCTTAAATTTACTTGGCGGCAGACTCAATTGTCGTCTTATAGGGCATAAGCGATACGGATTCGTGGATCCGTGTAACAAACAGTAAGTTGGATGGTAGGTTAGATAGATAGTATTAGACTGTAGAGCAAACTTCCAAATCTCTGTCCTTTGGTAATCGGGAGTTTCAAGACTATTATGAAATTATGTATAATATTATGTAAGCAATTTAAATTAAAAAGAGAAGATCATTTACCTGAGGCAGCTGGCTGGGGCGGGCGACGCACCACCTCCTGACCCATGTATTCGTGCCATCTGTACGTACTTCTGTACTCCGAGTGCAGCTGAAAATACAATAACATTTTTTACATCACATTTGTTCTGAGGTCAATTGGACGGATAATTAATTTGTATTTGTTTTACATAGTCATATATCTTGTTCTGTTAAAAATGTTTCTAGGAAACACCCGGGGTAGAGAGTCCTCTATGTCCTGTACAGCTCATTCTTTTAAGCTTAAATACAAGAATGACTTTTTTAAACAGACACATTTTCCTGAGCCTAATCAATTGGTAGTGTTATTTTTTAGAAAAATAATATATGTTGCTAAATTGAACTTTAAATCAAAACTTAATAAATTTAACTCTATAACATTTTCCATCAAACGTTTGTAAATCTAATTCTACAGACTCTCTAATCAATTTTTTTTTTCAATACTTATTTTCCTAAACTGTATGATATTTTGTTACCCTGAGTATCCACATGTGATGGAATCCACTGGAAGTACATTTCAGATTTTTGAGACAGTTCTTTGAGTTGTTTCAGTACGTTTATTCCTGTAGCATCATGAACATCCTGGTAGCTCTGGAGATGTTGTATATAACTTTTACTGGCTGTGAGGATGCAGATGTATGTTAAGTGTGCTTTTTTGTACAGTAAATGCTCTTTATTCCAGTTTTCATTATTCGCGGGTTAAAAAAATGCGACACAGTTCCTATATTCGCGGCTAAAAATTGCTGTATTCGCGGATTCAATCGGGATATTAGAAGGATTAGTATATTTTATTAACGCATCGATTTTTTTTTTTTTTTACTGCACGCACATATCAAGGCGACTTTTACAAAGAGCGATTCAAACCAAATGAATAAATTAATATCAATGTAAAACATACCTTACTGTCACTAAGCCTAAAGCTCGTTGTTAAAAGCTACCGGTATGAGATGTCAGTTGATAAATTCCGCCTTCGCCTCAATCGGTGTTTTATTGTTTCAACTTGTCATTAGTTGAAATAATTTTGATTGAATAATACGTGTATCTTCTGCTTTGTTCCCAATGTATAATGTAAAGTTAAATAAAATTAGTTCCGAAGCGGAAAAAACTAGTGTTGCCCCTTAAAGTAAAAATATACATGTTTGACCGTTTACGCGTTGGCCAGACGTTTGCATCTATATCACACTGTTTCAATGTTAATGAATCAACTGTACGATTCATCAAGAAATCCGAAGACAAATAAGGAATTCTATCGCTTAATTCACAGCTGAATATCAATCTGAATTGGAAGACCTTTTAAAAGCGGGAAAACAGGAAAAAATTACGAAGTTCTTTAAGCACTTGCCTAAGCCTAATGCAATAATTAATATAAATTGTTCAAAATATCTCATTAATTGATTGTATTTTCACTATTTAACTCATGCGCCAAATGGCAGTCATTGATCAATCACATTTCAATGAATTTTGATTTACAACCAATTACTGTCGTTTTTTCACGTCGATATTATCACTTTCATTTTATCGCTTTCATTTCATCAAGTGGCTCCCAGATTGTATGTATAGGGCACGAATGTAACCAGATTCTGCTTGCGAGATAGGCCTATAATAGAAAAACATTCGTAGCAATTGATTTTATCACAAATAAAATATACCACTGTTTGCACTTTCTTAAACGTATTATTTCCCACGAATTGGCGATGCAGAAAACTACAATTGATGTATTTACATCATTAGACATGAGAAATTAATTAATAACCTGTAATGATGTGTTTAATTTTTTCTCCATTAGGGTGCATTATTACAATATTGCGTTTCTATTTGGCAATAAATATGATCTGGTTACAGTGATGAACAAATGGAAAACAACGTTTCTCATTTGTTTTCAAACATCGCCGTTTTCATTAGATATATAAATATTTTAAAATAACAATATTTAAGTAGTGATTTGTGAGTAAACAGCTTAATTGTATTCGTTAAATAGTCCTTATAAATGCCACTCTTGATTCCCAAATTCTGTAGATAAATAAACTCCTCACTTCGTGAGTCGTGAATTTACCGATAATTTGGAAATCTCTCGTAGCATTACTTATGACTATTTAACTCATGCCCCAAATGGGAGTCAATGACCAATCACGTTTCAATGATTTCTGTTTTACAACCAATCAGAGTCGTGTTTCACGAAATATTTATCAGTGTTAGGATTATCATATATTAAACAAAGCTCCTCCTTTTTAATATTCTGAACAGGTCTGACCGTTATTTTGCAGTGACTGAGCCTATAACAAATACGGCTACCAGATTGTATATAATAGTGCTTACATGTCAACATTTGTAGCAATTGATTATACCACCAAAAAGAAACCACTGTTTGCACTTTCTTAAATGTATTTTTTCCCAGGTAATAATCGAGAAAAATATAATTGTCATATTTACATCATACGACATCAAAAATGAATTAATATACAGATTGATGTGTTTCATTTTTTCTCCACTAGAGAGCATTCTTACAATATTGCGTTCCTTTGGCAATAAATAGTATGATCTGGTTGCAGTGATAAACAAAATAAGCAGTAGAAGCGTACCTATCGTTTCTCATTTGTTTTCAAACATCGCCGTTTACATTAAATATATAAATATTTTAAAATAACTATAGTTAAATAATGATTTGTGAGTAAACAGCTTAATTTTATTCGTTAAATAGTCCTAACAAATGCCACTCTTTGATTTCCAAATTCTCTAGATAAATTCACTCCTCACTTCGTGAGTCGTGAATTTATCGATAATTTGGAAATCTCTCGTGGCATTACTTATGATAATTTTTATTTTATTTTATTTCAGAAACTTGGAACGTATCCCCTGTATACCCATACAAAATACTATTCCATATTCGCAGTTTCTGTATTCGCGGCATATTTGCGGAACATATCCCCCGTGAATAAGGAGCTTTTACTGTAATGGATTTCAAAGCTCTATCTCTTGCTTTCAGTACTGATCTATATGTTGAGCTGTACTCAGGATTTCTAGTTTTAGTTTTTCATTTATTCAATTTTCCATTATCAAATTCCACTTCCTATACGTCCTTAATACTGTATATGAACATTTTTGTAGCATTTTAAGGTATTGATATCATATTTATAATCTCTAGAGTTAGTTGTTTGAGGTATTCAGGGTGCTCATTTTTGTTAGCAGTTTGTTGCAAATTTGGGAGAGAATATGTTTTTGGTAATTCTATATGTGGTATTTGTCTGTAATCTCACCTGAGCAGATAGTGTTTGTCTAGATTGAACTAAAAGGAGAATCCTTAAAGCTTTGTTTATTCTCCCAGTTATTAAACTACTGGAAAGTTCTATTTAGCTTCCCATAGCTTCCGATTCCGATAGAGGGTCTTTCCACTTTTCAGCGGTTGCCCTTTTACCAGCCGGCTGCTGGCCCTTCACATCCACATGTGTCAATCACAGAGGTAGATGATCAACAGCCAGTGTAGGGGTGACATGTGGTTAGCATGTCGAGTCCCCCAGCCGTTATAGCTGGTTCCTCAACCTGGAGCCGCTACTTATTGTAGCTACCCAATTGCCTCACGATGCTGGGTGGGCACCGGTCCCATACTGGCCGAAATACCATGAGAAAATTTCTTCCCCCATGGAGACTCGGACCAGCGCAAGTCCCGTAGCTCTGCGCCAAGGCTTCCTACCTTAACCGCTCGGCTTCCAAGATTGTTAATATATGTTGCTGTCCTTTCTTCTCTTCTCAGTCTTAAAAGTGGCATGTCTGCTTCTTAATGTTAGAGGTACTTTTCCAAACATGAACTTATAATTTAAGAAACCGAATAAAATTGTCACAATCATTTTTTCTGATTAAATCAGTGCTGATATTACTGATTGTAGTTAAATATCAACATAATGAAGCCTACAGTTCTGCCACAAATTAAAAATGTTATGACAAGAGTATATTGAATCTGTACCACTGATTAAGGATATTTTGGTTCTGTACGATATGGACAAAAAAAAAACTTTATATTTCCGTAATAATAAAATGTATCGAAGAAAGAACATGACTACTTTAATGAACGTTATTAGGTATTATTCCATAATCTTATAATTTTATATAACTTGTGAACTTTAGGTCAGAAAATACAATAAAATCGTTATATTTGCTTTACTTAATTGTCTTGCTAAAGGACACACAGCATTTGTGCTAATAATGTTTGTTTTGCTTATGTTGTACTTTACTTCTGTCACTTTTTGTCTATCTGAGGTGGCATATTTTAAACAAAATTATCCTCATCGACATTCTCTTAGTGAGAGCACAGGGGCGTGGATACAACACCAGGTGAAACCTATGTAAGCCTAAACATTGCATAGTCATTAAAAAAAGTGAAGTATTTTCTTTCATTGTGGCCACATTTTTAAAGTGTAGAAATTTCTTAGGGATTTTCTGGCCAATTCAGCAGGACTTTGTTTCTTTTTTCACCGTTTACCGGTGGGAGAAGGTCTCACATTCCCTCCCTGTTGCTTGTAAAGCTCAGATCCACTGCAAGAAATTCCTGCATCCACACTCATAAACACAATCACTACAACACCAACAGCATACCCAAAAGCAACATTTTCTAATTTTCAACACAAAACACACTAATATGCACAAACAACAAAACATGTTATATCAGTGAAACACAAGCTACATGATCATTGTTGACGTGAAAATGCCGCTTATCTAATCATCAGAATGTATTAATTCTGTTTAGTTTTCGCTAGATATACGCTAACCTATATTTAAAAAAGAACATTTCTCTCTTATGAGGGTCGTAAATTAAATTTTAAATGCAGCATTAGTGAGTGTTGCCCTATAATGGATATAGGTCAATTTGAAAAGACATAATTCGATTTAACATATAACATCACTGGACAATATAATTGTCCTCCATATTTGACAGACAAAGAGCCGTTTAGAAATGGACAAAAACTTCATATTAATTTTAAAAGATTAAGAGTTGATTTGTACCTGTAGAAGTAGAAGGTAAATAATTCTAAAGAGAGTTAAAAGGAAGCCAGTGCTACCAATATCTCAATTTCAAAAAAAAATTGGGCAACAATCCATTTGGAAATGGACGTCTCAAGTGTTAATTCATTTGAACAGCTATTTCATAGGCCTGTTATTGTTCTAGCTGAGTTTTAGTATAGTCTTTCAAGTTTCTGTTGTTTTCTGACGCTGTGTTGTAGATTTAGAAGCCGTATTCTATTGGTTTTATTAGAGCATAATATGTTGTTTTAAGCGTTCCTTTAGCTGCACCCCAATCCTCACCTGCTAAACGTATCATACATTTTAATCTCTTTCTTCCTTTATTGCAAATTAATTCTATATGTTTATTTGAATTGATTTCTGGATCATGGATGAATCCTAGACATTTAGGATGTTGGTTGAATTTCAGGAGTTTATTCTTCAAATATATATTTGATTTTGCATTATGAAATTTCTAATTTCTTTTAAAGAACCCAATAGCAGGGTTTAAGTTTAATTTATATTTTGATGCATATTCATTTTCTGGTGTTACAGAGTCGTTTAGGTGCACTTATGCTTCTTGCAACATTGTGATTTTGTGTCCACAGAATTATGTCATCTGCAAATAGTGCAATGTCTTTATTTATTTGTTTCTTGATATCTGCTAAACATAATGTGAAAGTATTGGACTTAGAACAGAACCTTGCAGAGTGCCTTGGAATTATTTTATAAGTTTTTGGATATTCATGTTGTATTTTAATTTAAAGGTTCTCATTTTAAAGAAATCAACAATCCACGTTTGCTCTTCCACTTATTTTAAATATGTGGTATATTTTTGTAATTAGCTTGTTTCTTCAAACTTTATCAAATGTCTGGCTTGAATAAAAAAGACTGTATAGTGTATTTTCTTTGTTTACAATTTGGGAATCTTTTACTTTTTGACTAATGTATAGTGTTGATCTATTGTTATACGTCCCGGTCTAAATACACATTGTGCCTTAGGGAGCAGTTTCTGATTATTTACATGGTGCATGAGTCTTTGTAGTATTATCCTCTCAATTATTTTATATGCTATACATGTAAGTGGTACTGGACGATAACTTTTGGGTTCGTTTTCATTCTTTGCTGCATTATGGCTAGTTATAATAATAGATTGTATCTCCTCTTTAGGTAGCTTATTTTCTTTCCCATATTTATTGTATATGAGCAACATGTTTTCTTTGCCAAGTCTACTTACATTATGAAGCATTTGCCCATGGATGCTGTCTGGTCCTAGTGACTTGTAGGGATTCTGTTTACTTAATGCATAATTTAGTTAATCCAAGGTTTCTTTCCTCTTCAAATAAGGGGTTTTTACTTCATTCATTTTTACAAATGTGTAATATTTTCCCTTGCGTCTTTCCCATTTTTGTCATTTTTATAAAGCGCAATTTTACTGCCTTCTGGATGATATTCTCCTATTCTGTCAGTCACTTCTTTATCATTTTGTGAAAAGTGGTCATCTTGATTTTGGATAGTATTTGCTTTCTTTGTCTGTGATATTTCTCTATCAATTTGTTTTAGAATTTTTCAAATTTTTATATCTGAATTTCTTGGATTTAATTTTTCACGAGTTTCTTTACATCATAGATCTATCATTTCATTATATATCTGCCTTATGTACGCATTTAATTTGTTCAGTTCTGTTCTTTTATGGTCACTATTTTGTTGTTGATCCCTTAATAAATCAAATCTTTGTTTAATTAAATTCAGCATTTCACTTTTTTGGCTGATTATAGTTGGGTATTCATTTTTCCCTGGGTATCATTGCTTTTGTGCTATCTTTACAGTCTAATTTCCAAAAATTTATTGGTCATATCTCTTTATTAAGTATTGTAGCAGAAATAACTGCACTAATTAATTTTATTATTAAACAATATTACTAAAGATGTAGTTACACTTTCAAAAAAAGGTTTCGTGAGAAACTTTTACCAATCTGTTACGCTTGAGTATATATAAAGGCATTTCTGTCCATTGTATCTCAAGCTCTTTGAAGATGGACACATGTAAGTGAAATTGTTTTACAACCTGGGACAAATCGTTTCCTAATAATACGGCCTCGCAGCTGGAGACGTAATGTCCCTTGTCCGGCTCTGGAAGTCATCCCTCCAGACAGATAAATGACGGTCAATCTTAAGTGTCGAAAAGAACTAGGCCGCCCGTTGAGATGGAGACAATAGCCAAAAACTATGTCCATCTGTTTTCAGTAAATTAATGAACTTCTCACCAGCGTGTGAAAAACACGCCTTGGAAATACATGACCAATGTATTGTCCCGAGATTCTGGTTTAACTATAGTGGGAACCATAATGCCCAATCAGAGTCCATAAGTCAATATCATTCTGCTAGTAAGGCGTCTTTATGTATGTTAATTATATATTCAGCCAATGAAAATATTGGTTTTGTAAATTGTATTTGTAAGATGGAGTTGGATATATTCCGAATATCGTGAGAGTAGTCTATTCCGGGGAGCGTTCCCGGGTGGAACAAAATTTACATAAGACTCCGCGCAGGATTAATTTTTTGAGTTCCGCGGCAGTGCGGACTCGTATATTTCGCCGGTCGCAGGCAAGCGACCCATTAGATACACTAAATGTGTTAGGCCAAGTACGGCAAATTATAAAAGTTATTCATCTTAAAAGCATCAGTGTGCTGATGTTATAGCACACTTTAGGTCCAGTGAAGACCGGTAATTATCAGTGCTTCAAAACGCGCTAGATTCGCCACGATATTAATAAAATTGGTCCAGTATCGACCGCTATTCGCCCTTGTACCATTCAGAAGTGAAAAATACCGGAATATATCCAAATAAATCCAATGTTCTGGAATTGGAACTGTAACAGTCTTGTGCTACATGTTGATTAATAAATATATAAACGACATCAGTGTTGTCGTGGTAAGCCTCCTTATTGTACTCAGTTGTCCTTAGTTCGAACCTCGCCTTATCCCACGGTGAAAATCCACAACCCTGAGATACTTACAGTCCTTGCCCTGCCTAGGCCTACCGCCTTGAACGTTCCCGTTATAGTATAGAGGTAATTTGAAGCATAGTAGGGTTATGATCGCTACCTATGTTTTCAAGTACTTCATGCTTACAGTTTTGGTAAATAGCTAGATCAATCATGTCTGATGTGTTAGCTGTATGAGCTATGTGTTTCATTATTTAGGATTACAAGTTAGTGCTATCCAGGACTTGTGCAAGATCTAATCCTCTTGGTCGTTTGATTTACAATTCCAAAAACTATGTTTCGCATTTAAGTATCCTACTAAAATTGTATTGATTATACAGGGAATTATTGGAAAACATTAGCTGAGGATAGGGATGTGTGGAGAGCTTATGTCTTCATGGCCATGATCCCACGGGTCCGATAGTGCCAGTGAGTTAGTTAGTCAATAAAATTGTATTGGGTTCAAGAATAGCAGAGAGCTAGTAGATTATAATTTTTTTAATCAGGATATTTGCGTCGCTATTAAAATCTGGGAATGAAAGGGCCGATCTATTTTACTCACAATACTCTTTGTAGGCTAGACGTTATTTTACGTAAAGCAATTGCACGACATGGGACTCGCAGTTTTAATTTCCCTCTCAAGGATTTTTATACCTTAATATCCTATTATGATTACGGGGTTTGAACACGCAAACCTTGGAACTAGAGACGATAACGGTAATCGTATCTCTACTGAAATCGAGAGATCAGATATTTTGTCAGACTATTTAACTCATTCCCCAAATGGGAGTCAACGACCAATCACATTTCAAAGATTTTTTATTTACAACCAATCACAGTCGTGTTTCGCCTAGAATTTACCAACTGAAGTTTTTCATAATAAAAAGCACCTCCTTTTTAACATTCTGAATAGTTCATAGTATTATTTTGCAGTGACTGACTCTCTAAGAAATACGGCTACCAGATTGTATATATAGTGCATGAATGTCAACACATAGCGCATGCGGGAGTTAATATAAAAATATTTGTAGCAATTGATTATACCACCAAAAAACCACTGTTTGCACTTTCTTAAATGTATTTTTTCCCAGGTAATAATATTCCAGAAAAATATAATTGTCATAGGACATCAGAATTGAATTAATATACAGTTTGATGTGTTTCATTTTTTCTCCACTAGAATGCATTCTTACAATCTTGCGTTCCTATGGCAATAAATAATATAATCTGGTTGCAGTGATGAACAAAAGAAGGAAATGAAGCGTACCAATCGTTTCTCATTTGTTTTCAAACATCGCCGTTTACATTAAATATATAAATATTTTAAAATAACTATATTTAAATAATGATTTGCGAGTAAACAGCTTAATTTTATTCGTTAAATAGTCCTAACAAATGCCAATCTCGATTTCCAAATTCTCTAGGTAAATTGGAAATCACTCGTGGCATTACTTTTATGATAATCACAATACAATGTACAATAAATATTACTAGCTCTCCAGTCAACTGTGACTGAAGTCGCGTGCAATTTCTAAATGCTACAAGCATGCATGAGTATGTTCATGTTATACTCTAATTATTGGCATGATTTCTTAACAAAACACGAAGTTAATAAACATTTATACAATACTTCACATATCACTAACTGTTCTATTCAATTAATTAGTATCTTATTTACCGGCTCTATTAACAGATAAAAATAGATTTTGCTTATATGCCTCTTATTTTAGGCTTTAAGTTCTTATAAGTGCCATATGTCTAAGACACGGAACTCACGGCTTTACGTCTCTTCCCAATGTACGTTCTTAAAAATCAATCGATCCTAGCCTAGTTTGAACCGCAAACATAATAATCGGAGTCAATAGTAAGTCCACCAGGACTAGCCAATTTTTGTTATTTTAATTGGACATAAAAATAACATTTTTTAAAAATAAATTACAATATTGTGGCGCGTCATAGTAATGACGTTTAAATTTCACGTGCAAGGCGAGAATAGTGCTCTCGCATTGGTAGGAATAGATTTGCGAGTCGAAATACCCGCACACCACCACCACCACCACCACCGAAGTATTTGGACTGTCATTCTAGACGTCTCTACGAGCATCTCCTCCTCCTTTCGGGAATGATCGGTGGCCAGAGGATTCTATGTTTCGAGAACCTATATAATATGCGGCGACAACGGAGGAGATTCAGTCGTGTTTTTGACAGCGAAATAAAGTATACGAAACTGTGAAATAATTTTGAAATAGATAAACTTTTGAAACAAGATTAATTGTTTTGAAAAAAAAAACATCTTAATACCGATAAGTTTTGTAGAATTAAATAAAGTGAATTTGGAAATATGATTTGCACCAGAGAACTAACCACACTATTTGTCCGATAGGAAATTAAATTTTTGCAAAATTCAGAAGAACTGGTGCATAATTGGTCCAAGTTGACATTCAAGACAAACCCTGTTCTAACTGAACATTTTTCAAATTGTTATTTACAGATTGCCCTTCTGACTCACACCTAGAAATAGATGCTTAACTATCACTGCACAAAATTCCGAGGTTCGACATCGGCACATCACTAAACAAACAATCTAACTAACTAACTAACAACTCACTGGCATTATCGAACCCGTAGGTTCATGGCCGCGTGGACACAAACTCTCCACACATCCCTACCCTGAGTTAATGTTTTCCAATCATTCGGTGTATAATCTACTTCCCTCAAATCATGCTTAATGGCATTCTGCCATATCATTCTTCGTCTAACCACTGTGAGTTTTCCTTCTGGTGTTCCTCCCGACAATAAAGCTTCCAGGGTTCCTCTCTCATTCAATCTTCCCGTGCCCCTCTTTTCAGTCTCCATTCGTGTCACACTGTCCTACACATTTCAATATATGAGATTTACTTTTTCTTCTTACATCTTCTGGTTTCCGATAAAGACCGCGTATCTTCCCTGTTATGAATTTCTTTCTTTCTCCATTCGCCCGGTCTGTTCTCTCTTTGGTCTAAAATTTTATTTAATATTAATATCAACCATTAGGCCATCTTTTTTTTAAAAAGGAATTTTGTTAGCATTAGCTTTCTTTTAATTCCGTACAAAGTCAGTGCATGAGTATAAAAAAGGACACACAAATAACTAACATTGGCTGACCAGTGATCAAAGACACAACTTGCAAATTAAAACCAACTGGTGTCAACACTGGGCAGTGCACTATTGTCGCACATTAAATAAGTAAGGTACATTGTCTTTAGGTGCTGCATTAGTAACATACAAAAATAGTGAAAATGAGGTATCTACCTATGATCTTTTTTCTTTCTTTTCCTTAACCTCTCTATTTGTAGGTACATTTACATGACCCAGTCCACCCGGGCCTTTCAGAAACACGACCTTTTGGAAGAGGATTTTATCACTGGATCACATTCTTTTTTAACATAAAAGACATGGAGAACCGGATGTATGATCAGCTCAATCCCAGGGCCAACTCCGAGACAACACGATCAATTCAGAGAAGTCGCCATTCACTCATACATGGATACTAAATAATTAATTGATTAGAGATCATAGTGTTTAAATTATAAATTTATCATAACATGATTTTCATTAGAGACGCGCTGTAATGAAATACAATCACAAATAGTTATAATTTTAGCTACTGAATGAAAACTTTATCAAGCTGACAATAATAAGAATAGTGGTTATAAATATAACTAAACAATATTAATGAAAACTGAAATTAATGCTAATAATTAATAGAATAGAAACAAAGCAGTATAAATGATACCGTAAACAGCATCTATCAAATATACATAAAAATGCAATGAAAAATAACTAAAAGTAAAGCACTAATCCTATTCTTTCCTTGCCTCCGTTTAACCTCTCCCTTTGTAGGTAATTTTAGAAGTTTGATGCTACCCGGGCCTTACAGGATACTACCTGACGGGAGGGAATTTTAATTATGGGTCAGACACACACTCTTTTAACACAAAGGACATGCAGGGTCTCCCTAGATGAGTAATCAGCTAAATGCCAGGGCCACTGTCGAGACAACATGAACATTTAATACAAGACACACCATTCATTCATACTAAACAACGTTAATATGGTATCCATGATGATTTTGATGGCCAAATGTTGTTAATGGACTAATTGGACCTTAAAATGTCATCACATTTGTCTTATAGGTGGTAAAAAAACTCCAAAAATAATCTCACCCAGGGAACTTGCCCACAGCGTGGATTAAATCTATGTCCCCAGCGTATACCTTATACCGACGTCGTTAAAAACTTGGGATTTTACTTAGATTCTAATTTAAATTGGCATGTGCAAGTAAAACAAACAACTCTAAAGGATCTTCTCCATAATGCATTCCCTAAAGCGACTTAAACATTTTCTTCCTACAACTCTTAAAAGAATTTTAATCCAAACTTTAGTGATGCCGCATTTTGACTACTGTGACGTTCTACTAACTGACAATAAGTGACGGATTGTCGGACAAACTGCAGCGTTTCCATAATAGGTGTATCAGATTCATATTTAATGTTCGAAAATACGATCACATTTCTCCATTATTCCACGAATTGTCATGGCTACATCTAAAAGAGAGAAGAAAATCGCACTGTCTAATTCTCCTATTTAAGATCCTACATACCTCGATTCCCAATTATTTATCATCCCGTTTCCAGTATCTATCCTCAAAACCATAACCTAAACACAAGATCACAACATAGTCTCTTACTTAATATACCGCAACATAGGACATCACATCACTCCATGTCATATACCATCTCCACTTCTCGCAACTGGAATTCCCTACCACAAGAAATAAGGGGCTGCCGGACATTGGCATCTTTTAAAAGAAATCTAAATTTATATTTGCTCTAAACTCGACTTCATTATTATCCAGTGTAAGATATATATATATATATATATATTAATTGGTGTTTCCCGTATAATGTATCATATTTATATTTATTATTATTATTGTTATATATTTATATTTATTATTATTATTATTGTTATTATTATTATTATCGTATCATTATTGTTATTATCCTATAAAATGTTGTTTGTACATGACATTTACATTGCTACATTTATTGTATCTTTAACTGTTTATAATTAGTATAGTGTATATCTATATTTGTCGAATATTTATTTGTATTTGTGCTGGTTGAGTGGAAGAGAGGGCCTTATTGCCTTAACTCTGCCAGAATAAATAAAGTATTATTATTATTATTATTATTATTATTATTATTATTATTATTATTATTATTATTATTATTATTATTATTATAAGGCAACGTTACCACTAGATCACAGCTTTGGACAAGGTTATATATATATATATATATATATATATATATATATATTATTTATGAATTAAAATAAAAATTATTAACCACTAAAAGATTACTATTAGTGTAGCATTTCGATTCATTTGTTATTAAATGTTATTGAATTTGTTTTTTTAACGATTTTATAGTTAGTATATTTTTCTTTACAGAGACTTAGATTTGCTGAAATGAGAAACCTTCGGAGGACTGCAGGATACACACTACTAAATCACAAAAAAATTAAGACATCTTAGAAAATTACACATGGAACCTTTAGGAAACAAAATTTCTGATTATAGGTTAAGATGGATGCAACATGTCCATCGAATGGAAGATCACAGGATACTCAAACAAATGTTAAGATATCAACCAGCAGGAAGAAAACCAGGACGTCACTCAAAAGACTTCTGGATGGTGTTTCTCTTGAGGCCGAAACAGGTTAAACAAATGGCCTAAATTCGTGAATGTACTATGGTGATCTTTTTCTTCTTCATTTCACTTCACCTCTTTGGGGTACGTTGGATCAATCATTTCTCTGTGTGTTATTCCTTTCTTAGTTCCCAGTATTTTTTCATTCTTTCTGGTCTTCTTTTTTCCTCTCTTCTTCCGAGATAATAGGTTTGGATTTTTGTTCAGATTTATCTTGGAACCTCATGTTTTCATCTTGAATATTTAATGTAACTGTTCGATCAATTAGTGAATTTTCTGTAATTTTTAATTCTGCTAGGTATTTTTTTCAGTTTCTTTAAACCAGTTGGGTTTTGTTTTGCGGATAAGGATAAAATCAGAGATTTGTTTGGTTAATCTGTTAGATTTAATTCTGAGAAATTGACCCTAAAAATGTATTCTCTTTTTTCGAATGGTATTTTAAAGTTTTTCAATTTATTTGTAGAGAGTTTCATTCTTGATGTACATTATTTTATTATCTTGAAATTTTGGTCCTATGATTTTCCTTAAAATTTTTATTTCCTTTAGCTTAAGTTTCTCCATTTGGCCTTTGAAACTCATGGTTAGTGTTTCTGCTGCGTACATACAGTGCTTCTGGCTTCATCACTCTCTTGTAATGTGCAATTTCCGTTCTTCGTGAAAGGGATTTGTTGTTTTACTATATATATACTGTTAGTTGGAAATATAGTTCGAGATATAATTAGTGTATTATACAAAACATATTATAATTAGAATATTATATGAAAAAGGTAAAAAATCCATCGTTAGGATGGAATGAGGATTATTGGTGTCGCGATTAAGTACTCCAGCGTCTGAGATTTAAGTATGTGGTTGACAGTCGATAAGTATTTTGCAGCTGGACAATAACGTTTTTGTTATCTTGGCCCCTGGGTCTTAGGACTGAATGTTGGCAGCATCCGTGCATCATATCTTGTAGTAAGAAATCGTTTTGGACGTTGAAAGCTAGTGACAGCCATTAATATTTAGAAATGGACAACATATTCTTACATCTCATGCACTATAGGCAGAAAAGAGGATATATTTTCTCTTTAAAGTGCTCTTACTAACAGAAACAACTCACTAATATTACTTTTTAAAAACTAATAATGTATTTTTTCATTATTTAATAAAAATAGATATAAGATTCGTTAATATAATTACCTAATGCCTTGTATAAAAAGCATAGATTAATTCATTGTAGTTTATTACTTTCTTTGTATTTTTTTTCTTTCTTTTCTTTTTATGTATAGTAGATTCGAGCTGTTATTCCTTTCTGTATTCATTATATCATTAATTTAATTTTAATTGTATTTAATTTCATTGTATTATTAGGCATTGTTTTCATTATTATTCAACTTGACAGATAATTAATTGTTTAGTATGACTATTATTGTAATTTTTTGTATTTATATGTAACATATGTTTGTCGTGGTGAGTGGAAGAGAAGGCCACATGGCCTTAACTCCACCAGGCTAAATAAATCTATTCTATTCTATTCTTATTTTAGGTTTGAGGCACTTTTATGTGCCGTAAACCTATGACACGGGACCTACAGCTTTACTTCCCATCAGTCATACTAGGATTTTTACGCCATGGTCTACAGAAATCAATCTTTCAATTAAATAACATTATAGAGAATTATAATTTCAAAACATCAATAAGAAAAACAAAAATCTTAGCTTTTAAAGGATCAGGTACCGTATGAGCTAAAATATTTCTGGAGGGGAAACCCGTTGAACAAATTAACCGTTTTAAATAACTGGGTTATGAAATCTCCTATTTTAAAAAATGAACATCTTTTTAACAAACTTAATAAATGTAATTATATATGCGGCACAATTAAGAGAATATTTAAAATACAATAAAGGAAACAAAACTAATATTTTATAAAGCTGTGGCAGCCCCCTTATTGTTGTATGGTAGTGAATTTTGGGTTTTAACTAAAAGAGAAGAGAAGATCATAGAATCAGGTGAAATGAGATTTCTGAGAAGTGGTAGCTGGCAGCAAACTTCTAGATAAAAGAAGAAGTGAAGATATTATAAATAAAATAAATATTTTTTAACTTTTAGATAAAGTAAAATACTCTAGAGATAAATGGAAAGAACATGTTCAAAGAATGAAAGATGAATGCATACCAAAAATTATACTTAATTACAAACCAAAAGGAGACAGGAATATCGGTAGACCGAAAAAGAGATAGATCCAACTTTTTGAATGATGATCCATGAGACCGGAGCAAGCCACATGGGCTTAATCCGCGATTGTTGATGATGAAAAAATCGATAAAGCCGTTTTTTTTAATATACGAAACAATTTAATTTACAGTTTAATTTTGAAATTGAGACAAACATCGCTGAACGGAAAATAGAGTAAGTTTAATTGCATTGAGGGAGGGTATATAAGTAACTTCACGTTGGATTGAGCAAATAATTACTCCAACTGGAAATTGGTTTAGCTGCGTCACGTGAAACTCAATCTCCTCTGTCACTACAATCCTTGCAGGTCATTTAAAAATCCTATTTCCAACTTGTGCCCAACAAACACAACAAATACAGAGTGCAACATTTGTTTTATATTTATTAGATACAACTTTCCTCATTAGAGGATTGTCTCAAGTACAAAGTGATAAAATTAATTTTTGTAATTGATGAAATACATTTTGTAAATACATTTACAAAAATCAAATTGCAGGCCTAATTGAAGTATACATACTATAAAGTAGAAATTTTGTAAATATGGTTTCTTAAAATTGAAATTGATCCTCTAATAGCAGCGATGGCAATTTTAGAAAGATACACCCTGTCCAAATCTAAGGAATTCCAAAATTTGGCTAAGAATCCTGGTATAGTATCTCTTGCCCCGATCATCAATCCTGTGACAGTTATACTATCTAGTTGGTATTTACCTTTGTAATAGTCAATTGTTGGCTCATGTATGGCTTTCTTTTCAGAGTCAACTTCCTCAGGTTGGCCACTATGAGTCTCAAAACGAATTGTGGGATCTAATATCATACCAATTTTAGAAGATGGTCTAAATGCAATAATATATATTCGTCTGTTACTCCCATTAGTGGCCACACCATGAACTTCCTCATAAACTGTGAATCCAAAATCTCGCAAGGCTTCTGCCATCATATTTCGAATGGTGTAGTGCCGAATGTTTCTCAGTGATTCTCCAAACGGACAGGCCCCAAGGACGTGTGCAAGGGTATCGTCCCTAGACCTGCCCGGCAAAGAACGCACCGCCGATTCATTGGCTTGCATTTTAATCTATAAGTACGTATGTATGTGATATTAACAATTTCATGGTATGTTCCGATATTCATAATTATCCACCGATATACATATATATATATATAATATATATAGATATATATTATATATAGTAAACGCCTCATTCGTGGGGGTATGTTCCGCGAATATGCCGCGAATATGAAATGGTAATTTGTAAGGTTACAAAAACAAAATAGAAATGATCAAAATAAAATCAATTAATGAAAGATTTTGAAGAACTTCTATTAATTATTACTGCCATGTTTAGGCAAGGACTTAAAGAACTTAGTAATTGTTTCCTGTTTTGCCGCTTTTTTAAAAGGTCTTGCAATTAACATTGATATTCAGCTGTGAATTCTGCGATAGAATTCCTTTTTTGTCTTCGGATTTCTTGATTCATTAACATTGAAACAGCGTGATATAGACGTAAACGACTGGTCAAAGAGTATAAACGGTCAAGCATTTATATATTTACTTTAAGCGGCAATACTATTTTTTTTTTTTTCCCGCTTCGAAAATAATTTTCTTTCGTTTTACTCAACATTATAAATTGGCAACAAAACAGAAGAGATGCATGTTATTCAATCAAAATTATTGCAATGAATAAAACACCGATCGTAGCGAGGGCGGCATTTATCAACGAACATAGCGGCTCGTGAAATACTGCGGCAGTTCCTTTTAACAACGAACTTTAGGCTTAGTGGCAATAAGGTTTGTTTTACTTTGATACTAACTTGCCCATTTTGTTTGAATTACTCTTTGTAAAAGCCGCCTTGGCACGTGCCTGCAGTAAAAAAGTTCCGATGCGTTAATAAAGGACACTAATCCTTCTAATATACCAACGGGATCCGCGAATAATGATATTTTTAGCCGCGAATACAGGAACTGTGTCGCAATTTTTTAACCTGCGAATAATGAAAACGCGACTAAGGTAAAAGCGAATAAGGATGTATATATATATTTTTTTTTCTACCATTGGAAAGTTTTTGAAAACAATTATATTATTTATTTATTTATTCATTCATTTATTTATTCATTTATTCATTAATTTATTTATTCATTTATTTATTTATTTCTCATAATGTAAGTACGTAGTCTAGATATATAAATATACCCAAATAAGCAGTGGTCGGGTACAATCCAAAGACAAAACAACACAATTTGAAATACAAAAATGTACCACTTAAGACAAAAGTAGACGCCCATATGGTCTCGGAACAATATCTGGTCTCAAAACCATTATCAGTTTCATATTCGCCTTCTCTAATGTGTATGCATGAGTGAATAATATATTCTTAAATGTTCGCAATGTCTCGAATGCGGCCCTGCAATGAGTCAATCACTCATCCAGGGAAGTCCTCCATGTCCTCTATATATGTAACGGAATATTTGAACACGATTTTCACCCACTTATAAACATTGGATCGACTTGAAACTTTGTATAGTTGTAAAGGACCAATGACAATATAATAATTTCATAATTGCTTTCTAAGATCTTGTCCAGAATCATCAGAAAATCAAAAAAATTAAAACCGGTATAATAGGTTACGGACTTATCGACTTTTTAGTCAATAGTTGTAAGAGCTCAGTTGGTAGAGCGGTGGACTGTAGTGGTATATGATTTCAGTAAACCATAGGTCGCTGGTTCAAATCCGTCCCGCAGGATTTTTAGAAGAGTATTAAGCAATTAAATTTTCATGGAATTCCGGTTTATGACAATCAAACTAAACATTTTAAAAAATAAATAATAGTTTTAAAAAATAAAACAACACGCTTTATTAGATCACCAAACTAAAAACTAAAAAAATACATAATAGTTTAAAAAAACTAAAACAACACGCTTTATTAGAAAACCGAAAAAAAAATTATGAAAAATAATTATAATTTCCAACACGCTTGGGATAAAATTAAAGTGGTCAACAAAAAAAATCATCTCCAACACATCTAGAATAATACTAGAGTTATCTAAAAAAAATAATTTTACCATCAAAAGCGTGGGGTGCTTTTTATGGTTTTTGCGTTTTCTTCTTAGACTTTACTTTTGCCAATATCAGTTTATTATCTTCTTCTTCTTCTTCCTTCCAAGTATTAGGCCAACCCTGTTACGATCCTATAGAAAAGATTCCATCCAGCGTTTCATAGGACGGCCCAGAGATCTTCGTTTCAAGAATTGTCCTTTTTCATGCTTTGGTCGTCATAAGTTTGATCCTTCCGAAAAATTCTCGTATAAGACTTGAAAGCATAATAATAGTCCCTTCGATTGGTTGCTGGTCAAAGGAAGGCAAGACCAGTGATGGGGCTGCCATCTTACAGCCTCTGGTCAGGCTTTTCTGGAGAAGAAAATAAAATAAAATAAAGAAGAAATGGAAGAAAGGAAAGACTCCTTAGCCCTCGGATGCCCTAATAGCGTCGGGATTGAAAAAAACAAGAGTAAACCAAGAGAGGTTAGATAGTAAAGTTAAAAGAGTCCGGTATAAGTGGAAGAAAGGAAGGAATACCAGATCGGTTGAAGATAAAAGTAAGGAGCAAAACACAAGTAAGTGGAAGCAATGTTTTGCTCAGCTTGGGCACCTTGTGGTCGCCATCCACATATCCCCTAGATGGGGACCCCTGAGGGTCTGTTTATTATCAAATATATTAATTGATATAGAGCACCCCACGCTTTTTATGGTAAAATTATTTTCTTTGTAGATAACTCTAGTTTTATTCTAGATGATTTGAAGATGATTTTTTGTTGACCACTTCATTTATATCCCAAGCGTGTTGGATATTAAAATGATTTTTCATTTTTTAGTTCGGTTTTCTAATAATGCGTGGTTTTTAGTTTTTTTAAACTATTATTTATTTTATATTCGAACTCATTTTGTAATTCACAATTTCATAAATGATAAATACAACACAATATTAAAACAATATTTTCAATAGTCAATCGCTGTGATCTACAGATAACATCATTGCCTCAGACGCAACGGGTACTGGTTCGATCTCGATCGAGACAAGTTTTCAGGGTGAGGTTTTATTCGGGTTTTTTACTCACCTGTAAGATAAATTTCTGGAAAATTCAGAGCCCAAATTGTCCCCGAAAATCATCTGACCATCATAGTCGTTCATAGTAAAGGGCTATTCAGAAAGAAGGAACAGAATTCAAACAGTTATTTCTTCCAAACTACAAAAAGTAGAAACATAATTCCAACGTTCCTGGAAAGAGAAAAGTTCAAATTTCACTATTTTATGCGTTCAATGTGAGCGCCATGTGTTGCACGACAAATATCAAAACGGTAGCTCATGTCTTGCCTCGCACGAATCAGCTGGTCTCTAGTTATCGAATTCACAGCTTCAACATTACGATGTCACATATTTTCAAGAGTGTCAGACATAGGGGGATTAAAACACGTAACTCCACAGATAAAAATCACACGGGTTTAGGTCTGGTGACCTGGGAGGCCAGCGGCGATGAAGTTGATCTTCTGCTCCTCCTCTTCCAATTCAACAGAGCCAATGCGACCGTGATCGCAACTTCAAGCAACAGTATCAATGCGGCCGTGATCGGAACTTCAAACTTTTCTCTTTCTAGGAATGCTAGAATTGTGTTTATATATTTTTTTTTGTAGTTTAGAAGAAATAAATGTTTGAAATCTGTTCCTTATTTCTGAATAGCCCTGTATATTACAGCATTGATTAAAAACACATTACATATGCAAGTAGAAACACACACGATAATTGTTACACCTGAAGATCCTAAGACCTCATATGACTTTGATGTTAATGCGTCCATAATGTATATAAAATATATTGTCAGTATATGATTATTACGGAAAATGTAAATATTACGAATTTTATAACAATACATAATATTAGGATTAATATGGTCCACCGCTTCAGTCCAGTGGTAATGTCGCTGCCTCATAAGCAGAGGGCCCGGGTTCAATGACTGGGTGGGACACGTTTCCTTGATGAGGTTTGTTGTGGTTTTCCCTCACCTGTAAGACAAATGTCGGGAAACATTAAGGCCCAAATGGTCCCCGAACAACATCTGGCCATCACAATTATCCATATCACACTCGTCTTCTTTAGTATGGAAGAAGAAATTAGTGAATCGAGTGTATTTTATTAGATTTCGCGTTGTCGCGGAGGTGGCCGTGGCATTCAGCTGATCACTCGTTTTCAGGGAGACCTCTATGTCGTGTGGTCAAAAGAGTATGTATGTGTCTGCCTGTCTCTTGGCAGGTCATGTCCCTATAAGAGCTGGGGAGACCATGAGGCATGTAAAAGTACCTATAAAGGGATAGGTTAAATCAAGATAAAGAGAGAGTTAAATGAGTGTAATACAACTTATACCTCTGGGATCCATCCGTAGTAATTCTGCCCGAAGGCAGATCCTTCACTGCAATCATATCATTTTCATTCTATGCTTGCAGCTTTGCTAGGGAATTGTAGGTGTGGTAGCTTCCCGTTGCTTTCCACACCGGTGAAGGATGATGATGATGATGATGATGGCCATATGATTTCGGAGACCGTTTGGTCCTTAAAGTTTTCCTGACATTTGTCTTACAGGTGAGGAAAAACCCCGATAAAAACTTCACCCAGAAAAACTGCCCCGACCGGGGATCGAACCCGGGCCCGCTGCGTGACAAGGCAGCACGCTACCTCAAGACCACAGCGGTGGACACCTCTGGAATAAGTGAATATTAATAAAATGATCATTGACAAATTTAGAGACAAATAGTCAAGAAATCAGAATAATTAATTTTAAAAATTGCAACTTTTAATTTTAAATATTTTAATATTTAAATAACTAACTCAGTGGAGCTGTCAAACCCAGATTCATGGCCGTGCAGACATAAATCCCTATCTTGACCTAATATTATAGACTCATTCCTTGATCATTTACATCCCTCAAATCGAGGTTAATCTCATTCTTGGCCTACCTACTGGACGAGTTTCCTTCTAGTTTTCCTACACCAAGTATCCACGTCTATCTTTCACGTCCATTCGTTCTCCCCGTCGCAGTCTACGAAGCTTAACTGCTCTTATTACGTATTGTTTCCTTTAAAGATCACGGAGCATATTGTTATTTTGTTTCCTCCATTCGCCTGTCTGTTCGTCTTTTTGGGTCAAAAAGTTCCCTAAGCACTTTATTCTAAAATAATCATAATATTGTCTTCTCTCTCAAGTAACAGACCATATATCGCATCCATATAATAAAGCTAAAGATTCGCCGTTATACGTATTGTTAATTTAAAAGTTTTATTAGAAAATTTGAGATGATAGGATTCTCTGTAATGCCTAATAGGCACATGCCTAGCACGTGTTTCTGGATTTCAGCCTATTATTAATCCCTTCCTGTACTTCATCCCTGTTTGTTTTTATCGATCCTAAATATGTTATTTGATTTCACTTGTTCAAACATTGTCTAATTTGTTGTTAAGACCTCAATATTCATATAATTAATTAATTTAGAAAATAGAAAACTGAGGTACGTAGCCTCGCCAATATAAAATGTCTTACAATCCAATCCTGAGCTAAATCATTCTCATAAGTAATGCCACGAGTGATTTCCAAATTATCGATAAATTCACGATTCACGAAGAGAGGAGTGAATTTATCTAGAGAATTTGGAAATCAAGAGTGGCATTTGTTAGGACTATTTAACGAATAAAATTAAGCTGTTTACTCATAAATCATTATTTAACTATAGTTATTTTAAAATATTTATATATTTAATGTAAACGGCGATGTTTGAAAACAAATGAGAAACGATTGGTACGCTTCATTTCCTTCTTTGTTCATCACTGCAACTAGATCATAATATTATATTTATTGCCAAAGGATTGCAATATTGTAAGAATGCACCCTAGTGGAGAAATTTATAACCAACGTTATAGGTATTAATTAATTTGATGTCCTATGATGTAAATATATCAATTATATTTTTCTGCAACATCATTTCCTGGAAAATAATTCGTTTAAGAAAGTGCAAACAGCGTTTTCTTTTCTTTTTTTTTTTGTGGTATAATCGTTTTTACAAACGTTTTTATATTATCTATCGGCCGTATTTCTTAGAGGGTCAGTCACTGCAAAATAATGCCATGACCTATTCAGAATGTTAAAAAAAGGATGTGCTTTCTTTATTATGATAAATTTTAATTGGTAAATTTTAGGCGAAACACGACTGTGATTGGTTGTAAATAAAAATAATTGAAATGTGATTGGTCATCGACTCCCATTTGGGGCATGAGTTAAACTGTCTGTATAATTCACCTCCCTTAAATCATGGTTAATATCATTATTTCCTCTCATTCTTGGTTTACCTACTGGGCGCCTTCCTTCTGGTTTTCCATTACCCTCCTTCATTCCCCATTCACTCCACATATCCTATCCCTCTCAATCTAGGAAAACTTATCTGTTCTTAATACTTATATAGCCCTATAATGTAAATTATATACATTTTAAATATTTATTTTACACCACATAATTTGCAGTAAATGTATGATAAATATAAATATACTGTATTTTTAGACACTTGCCCTCCAACACCGAGTTCTCATGTCGACCACTCCATGTACAGTACAGTATGTGGTGGATGAATCGGATCCGGGACAGGGGTTTCTCCCGTTTACTCTGCCAGAAATATTATTCCAGTTCTACCCCATTCCCATGTCCACTGTAACTGTGGGATCTGTTGGTCAGCCGTCATCTTTGTATATCACGAATTTACAATAACAGGGGCTTCATCTCATCCCTCGACCTTTCATAATTTTATTATTAACAAACCTTTTTAGTGCTTAATGTTTATGATGCTCTTAAACTGAATTTTTTTTAAAAGTTGTACATTAAAACTTTCCCGGAATATTAACTATTATCTTTGTTAGGAAGTAGACTTTATTCTGAAAAAAATATATATACAATTAAATAGCAGCCCAGAACAAAGTTGGAATACTCATTTTATTCCATAGTTGACTTTTACATGGAATGTAATATCGTGCAATTAAAACAAATTTTCTCCACGTAAAACTCAACTTGAGAAAGACGAGCGTTACAAGCTTGTCTGGGTTGTTATTCAATAGAATATTTAATATTTCAAGATTGTTATAAGTGTACGACAAGTTTTATAATTAGTTATTATATTACTTAAGGCTTTTTTGAACTTGTGGTTGTTTCAATAAATTGTATCGCAATTTAAATTAAAATCCGTAAAAGAACAAATAATAATTAAGATATAACAGCAGTAACATGTTCATATTTTCAAAATAAAACTATTATAAATTACGCTCAATTAAAACTAGATGCTCGCGTCTTAATTTCAACGTGAGAATGTACTTTTACTGATCAGAAATGGTCATAATATTAAAATGCACAAGTATTAGGGATTCGTTTGATGACACCGACTGAGGCAGTGATTGGTTTCTCCTGACAAGACAAGCTCATCAAGACTCATCCAAAACATGGGTGATGCTCAGTGTTGTATTTTATCACCCACATTACATTAATCTGCCAGATAGACATCAATATATTAAAATTATATATCAATTATTAATGCAATATTCTGAATTTCGTATTTCGCTTGATTTCAAACAAATTAACAACTAGACATTTTAGTAATAAGAACGTACGAATTGGACGAAAAGTCTTTTTACAAGGCAGCGGTATTAAACATATTTATAAGAATTAATAAAGTCTCTGGTAAAAGTTCTTTTCTTTTTTAATTTTTACACTAATATGTTGTGCTCAATTTTGATAAAAATGAAGTATGTAATACCTACTTTAAAATAGTGCCTTACTTTTCTGAAAATATTCCTAAACAATTTATATAATACTTAAATATATGCTTTACTCTTTAATATATGCAGTATGTTTTAACAACTAGGGAATATAATTGAATGGGTTTGAAGTTACTAAAAGACAATATTCATAAAACCAATGATAACGATACAAATATTTTAACTCCATAATATTTTATCCAATATTCTTTTCTGATAAATTCAAATTCAAATTAGATCTCACTAGAAAATAAACTTTGTAAGATGTTGTTGTTGTTTTCAAATGCTGGTCCTTGGCAACGAAGCCATTAGCGTTCTTGCTCTCCAATACTTACTTTGTAAGATAAAAATATGGAACCCATAAGAATTGTATCAACTCTAAATACTATATAAATAATTTAAAACTTCCTGTGCATATTTCATGAACCCTTAACTGTAATTAATAAGATTTTAATTCGCATATATTCCAAATAAATTTAAAATACTAAAAAATGTAATTTTAATTCCGAGAAAAGTTTGTTCTTTTCTAAAACAACTGAATTGCATTACTAAAAGTTTACAAAATCCCAATAAGTCCTTTTTATTGAAGTTTTGAATCCTGCCGATGATGGGACAAGTCCCGAAAGCGCTATAGTTAAATAACTAATAAAGTTGAGGAGACGGACCTTTCAGGTGAATGTTCCATAATTTTATACTTCAATTTCCAATAAGTCCCACTTGACGAATGTTAACATAACACATGGTAATCATTTTAACCCGTCTTATCCTTTATAACAATTATATTTATTATAAATAATTTTATTAACTGATTCTTATTTGAAGGACAATTGTATGAATAACTTCACCAGTCTTCATCTAAATTTATTGCAATCCCTTCAACACCACTTCTTGACCTAATATTTCAATAAAAAAACAGGTCTGTGCCTGTTTGCGTCACACGTGTAACATTTGCTGATGCCGAACAACTTCACTGGTTTTCCTCAGTCGTCAGGCAAATGAGTTTAAATTCCTTATCACGATCCATTTCACTATAAATAATTTCATAATTAATTAAAATATAACCAATTATATTTGAAAAATACATAGGAAATATATACAGTAGTATATACACACGGCCTAATTGAATGCACCCAAATATTCTGCACTTAAAAAATAGCTTTAATTGATTTAATTCAACATGAAAACAAGATTAGAGATTTCACATAACGTATAGTGTAATTCTATTAAGTGAATGACAGAAAAGAGGATGCCATAGCTAATGTGAAAAGCATGATTTATTTATTTCTCTTTCCACTTTATCTTTCTATTGACTTTTAATTATGCCCGGCTATGGGCTATTGACCTAACACAGATCTGGAATCATTTAACAATTTACTTTTCCTCAACTGCTTTTATATGTTAAACTACACCCAACACACAGTAACATGGAGTGAGCTAAACAGCACACACAAACTTCAGTGGTAATTAATAATAAATCATGTTTACTTATATAAAACTCTTACTATTTTATACATTTATGGTTAATAACAACCTTTCATTTGCTTCTTTTTTATTCAAAGCATTTTCCCTTTTTAAGAATAATTCTTTAAATTCTTTCAACTCCAGTAGATTCTTAGAGAAATAGCCAGAACTTATGTCTACGTAATAACATGTCAAAGCTTTAAGTAAAATATGAAGCAATATTCTTATTAATGTACGTCCATTTTCCCAAAAGTAAAATCAAACTCCTTTGAAACTATTAGGCTCGTTAGCAAAAAAGCAACTTACAATGAATGGCCTAGTATTCAAATATAATTCTCCACACGAAAATTCCATATTTCACTTATAAACAAATTGTATAATTCTATACATTCATAAAAAAAGTTTCAACAAATTAATTAAAAAAATTAATAAGTAAAACAATAGGCCCGCATTTGACAGTCATATCAAGAGGAGAGTAATATTCTTGTTCTAATTTTAAGGACTATTTATAATTTATTTTCTATTTCTCCGTTTTCTTCTAGTTGAATGGTGAGACCAGTATCTGGGCATTCCCTAGGCCTCCTTCAATTACCTGGATTAGCAACTCTTACCATCGGAAATGAAATTTAAAAAAAATTAGTTTTACTATTCAGTTGTTTAGACAATTTTCTGAAGATAAATTCAAAAGCTTCCTAAACCTGCATTTTTAGATATTAAGAAAAGACAATGAAGTTTAAAACAGACAATTAGTGTAAATTTCTAGGCAAAAAAGCACACAAATTTGCACAGTGTAATAAGGAATCATTACTAAGTTCAAGAAATCTTTAAAATCAGATCTAATACAACTGTGTTTAGGCTTGTCACGTGATTAAATTGCATATTTGGTTAATTAATTTGGAACCGGATGATGGCAGGAGTGAAACTAATCGAAATCGACAAGACATGCGAGTGAATAATTGCTCTTACAGGCACGTTATTCAATATGGCGCTATGCGCAATGTAAGATTTTTACTTCTATATAATTCGCCATTCTTAAAAATTTGTAAGTCTATGTTGGCAAGTTGAAAATTCCTATGCTCGCTTATCAACCGTGACTACGTGTTAACTGCACATATATTAGTAAATATTTTGCAGGTTTCAAGTCTTCAAGTCAATACCTGTTTCTTACGTAGGCTACACTTACCTTTCCATAGTTTCACGTAACAAAATTTAATCGACAATAATATACCATTGCCAACACGCTGCATTTAACGAGAGCAATATGTTTTAAACTGTATTTTTATTCCTTTTTAAGTTCATTTAAATCCCCATAACCAGCCTACTTCCATAAATCATACAATTATATTTCCAGCCATACATTTATTAATAAATATATTAGGTGTACAAGTAAAATATTTTAAGGTGAAAGAATACATAAAAACCGTTATCAAGATATTTTATATAGGTCTAAGCTACCTTCAGATAAATTCAAAATGTAAATAAATAATATCCTAAAATAAAATTATATAAATTATAAATAAAATCCTATACAAATTTATATATATATATATATATATATATATAGTGCCTTTAACTAGCTTAAGTAAAACATTTATATGTACTCTTGTTATCTGTATGTATTATTATATACGCTATATTACCAATCTATGACCTCTAATTTAAATTCAAAATTTCACATGAATTGATGTTAATCGGTCAACTTTTTTTTTGTAAATGTTTATTAAAATAGAAAGAAATATTTTTCTGTACAAGAAGATAATATATATATTGAGCAGATACATGTTCAAGGTTTCTCCTAAATCCAAGCAAAATATCATCTAGTCCTTTCGATTTGCCATTTCGAACTAACAAGATTAAAATGTATTCTACCGACGTGCGCAAACACTAAATCCTATGACAATATTTAAAAAATGAGAAACGATTCTTGAAATACAGTTAAAAATGGCGTATTTCAAATAGCTGCATTTAATACGCATGTATAAAAATCAATTACAATTTAAGGAAATAAATTTAATTAAAATGATGTTTCAGATGTTAGTTTTTGCTGGAGATATCATACAGGTTGGGAAACGATATGTCTTCAGACCAGTGCGATGCGAAAACTTACGACAATGCATGGATGCACATAACGTAGTATTACGTAACTTTGGAGAGACTTGACAATTGAGAATAAGGATTAAATTGTCAGACATTTTTTTTGAAAAGGGTTAAGTAACATTGCGGTAGATGTGCTCACCTTATCAACTGGCATTGAAGGACACGTTCTGCACAAATTCCAGAATGAACCAATCATGAGAAATTCTGCAAATTTGTTCAACACACTAAAGGCCACAGAAGAGTTTTTATTGTATTTTTATATAAAAATGAGGCGTGAATAAAGCACGTCGAGCGAGCAGGCACACTGTCTCACCGGCGTCGCTACCCGCACACTGTTCCTACCAATCGATACCCAAGCAGTGCTGCACCACCCTGCGCCCTCCGCCCCCGCCCCCGCGACCGCCCCTTGCACTTTTCAACTATTAGTTCCACTTTTCTCTATAAGATGGCGTTCGTCATTTTGAATAATTGTTGCCAATATAATATCTTCAGTGTGATGTTATGTGTAATAACTAAATCCAATTACATTCAATTTAAGAGAATGGAATTAAGGGGAAATATCACAACACAACTTAAACAATGTATAGCTTATGCAGATGATATACTGATTACAGCAAGAACCAGACAAGCATTATGTGAAACCTTCACGAAATTGAAAGAGGAATCTAAAAAATTAGGTCTAATAATAGATCGAGAGAAAACAAAATATTTAAAATGTAGTAATCACAATAGAAAATCTGAAATTTACAAATTTATGGCATGCAAATTAACACAGTAGAATCATTTAAATACTTAGGTACCAAAGTAAATGGACGTAATACATTAGAAGAGGAAATTAAAGAAAGATTGGTAAATGGGAATAAAGCTTATTTTGCAAATAGAACCTTATTTAAAAGCAAATTAATATCAAAAACTGCAAAAATAAGGTTACACAAAACACTCATTAGACCAGTAGTTACATATGCTTGTGAAACTTGGGTCCTAAAAGAAACAATAAAACAGAAATTACTAATTTTTGAAAGAAAAATTTTAAGATTTTTTGGACCAAATAGAGGAACTGATCAAAACAAATAATGAACTAAACAAATTAATAAAATATCAGAACATAGTAAACCATGTAAGATCTCTCAGAATTGGTTGGCTTGGACATTTGATAAGAATGGATGATAGAAACTGGTCAAAAAAACTCTACAAATGGAAACCTATATGAGGCAGAGCTGTTAGAAGACCGAAGGTCAGATGGAAGGATGACACAATGAACGATCTAAGTAAAATGAAAGTGACTAATTTCAATATGGCAAAAGACAGATTGGCATGGAGGAGGATTGTTGAGAAGGCCAAAACTTTCACTTCTGAAGTTGTCGTGTCTTAAGATGATCATGAATTACATTCATAATATTTTAATGGAAATAAACTCAGCAAATATCTTCATTCTTCTGCTTATTGCTTTTCTTATTATTAATATTATTATTATTATATTCTTCTTCTTCCTCCTTTCAGGTAATAGACCTAGCGGTCTGTTACGGTCTCAATCCAACGTTTGAAGGGTCTGCCCAATGATCTCTTGCCTGGTGGCTAGTAATTTAAGATTTAACGTGGTATTCTTGTTCTGTTCATTCTTCTTACGTGAGATTTCCAGTTATTTCTGCATTTTTGCACATATTCCATGATTGATTCTGTTTGTAATTCTTTGAGAGTCTCACAATTCCTTTTATGGTCTGTTTTATTTTTATTATTTTATTATTATTATTATCATTATTATCATTATTATCATTATTATCATTATTATCATCATCATCATCATCATCATCATCATCATCATCACATCATCATCATCATTATTATCATTATTATCATTATTATCATTATTATTATTATTATTATTATTATTATTATTATATTATTATTATTATTATTATTATTATTATTATATTATTATTATTATTATTATTATTATTATTATTATTATTATTATTATTATTATTATTATTATTATTATTATTATTATTATTATTATTATTATTATTATTATTATTATTATTATTATTATTATTATTATTATTATTATTATTTGCTTTAACCTTGCAGCTTGTTGCATCCATTCATTTATTCTTATGGCATGCGTCCTTCCATCGTGCTTTGATCTTCCTCTTTCCTTTCGTACGAAGTAACGGACCGCGCAGAGAACACGTCGCGGGTAAATGTATAAATAGGGCAGGTAGTCGACAAAATTGTCAGGGAGGATACGGGAAACAAATTTGAAAATTTTACTAGACATCATAAATATGATAAAGATACTAAATTGAGCAACATTTTGCGGTGTATAAATAGTACCTTTCTAGTTATCACTAACTATTTATCTGCCTACCATGAGTACGAGAGATCAGACGACGCTCGTGATTTCACAAAAGGTTGTCTAAGTCGACTTAATCGTATTATTCAAACAGAAAGTCCAGGGCAACCCCTCCTTGAAGCTATATTGTGTGAATTGAAGGCAGCTGCGGTTGAAATTCAATCGTGCTGTTTTCTCTTCTCCCAGAAACCCATGGAGGAGGACTCTGAATCAGAACCAGAAAGTAAACTAATTGATGAAGAAATGCCATCAACTAGTCGGGAGAACTTCCTTAAAGAGAAAGAGAAAAGTAACTCTAATGAAACTTCCAAAAAAACGGAAAGGAAAAAAGAAAAAATCAAAAGAAAAAGAAACTACATTGGTAGTAAAGAAAACTAAAACTTCTAAACGTGGAAATTTACCAAAACGATCTAGGCAACCTGTGGAATCACCAGCTGTAGTTCCAGCAGTTCCTAACAATAATAAATTCTCAGCCGTAGCTGATACTTCTGAATTAACTGCTGGAACACTCTCAGGGGTAATTTTTCCTCCAACTGCTGGACCTTCTACGGCTACAGCAACATCAATTCCTTCGTTAAATGTTGGTACTGCGGGACAGCGTCCCCCGCCAATCACTGTCATTGGACACGGGGACATGTTCCGAATGAATAGAGAAATTAGGAAACTAGTTAGTAGTGACCCAAAAGTAATCAGCACTGACGAAGGATTGAGATATTATACGTCTTCATTGGATGACTTTGCTAAGTTGAAGAAGTATTTTACTTCCTTGCGAAAGGAATATTATACATTCCAACTTAAAAAAGATCTTCCTTTAAAGGTCGTACTTAAAAGGCTGCCTGCAGAAACACACCCAGTTGAAATTAAAGAGGAAATCGTAGCTCTAGGATTTCCAATCAAATCTGTCAAGCAAATTACTAAGACAGTAAACAATTTGGCTGTACCACTCCCAATTTTCATCTTGGAACTTCAGCGAACAAATGATGCTCTAAAAATGTATGACTTAAAGCGCCTTTTATACATGGTTGTAGCCGTGGAAGCATACAATCCTCGGGCTGGACTTGAACAGTGTTACAAGTGCCAGACCTTTAATCACACCTTCCCTGCCTGTAACCGGTCCCCACGTTGTGTTGTCTGCGCTGGGGACCACGGGCACAAAAATTGTGCCTTAATGGCCCAAGCGCAGAGAGAATCAAATTTGCTTAAATGTGCAAATTGCGGGGGTCCGGTCACCCCGCTTCATACCGTGGCTGCCCTGTTTACAAAGCAGCACTTGAGGCTTATGATAGGGCAGCAAAACCCAAACCTAAACACCCAGTAAATCCACCTCAACCAAAGACCTTCACTTCGGTTAGGGTGGATCCAACCATATCCTTCACACAAAGCCTTAAGGACTGGAACTTCTTCCAGAACAAAAGTGAACAACACTGTTCATGAACAATACCGAGGATTGCCAGCAGGATTATTGAATGAGCGTGCAGAGGAGATGCTCCGGGACATTCAGCTCATGTTGGCTGAATTGTCAAGTCCTATGGAGCGTTTCATCTTCATGCATCAATTGGTTAACCTATGCTTAGCATAGTTTAGCCAGGTAGATGGAACCATCAAATAAATCATGTGAGATTTACTCGCTTGGAAGAGTGTGGCTCATCCTGCGCCGTCCGGCTTTCGAACTTTCTGCTTGCTGGCGGTGCAGTTTCTGATGCCCTCTTTTAAGGTGAAAATGTCCACCATTTATTCAAACCTGGATCTGCAGGCGAAGTACTTGTCCCCAAAGGCTAAGATTATATATATATATATATATATATATATATATATATCAGAACCCCAACTTGTTAGCCACCAAGTAATTAGCTGCCAGGTAACCCAGAGGGTTTCTATGCGGCACAATGGACGGCGCCAAGTCACCGTCTAAAAAAATTGCCAGTCTCAAGACAACCCTTCAGGATGCCGGACGCAGTCTCTGGCGAAACGTCGGGGAACTACAAACCCCAAGACCACGGTCAACAGTCCTGAAATCTTCTACAAGACCATCATAGTAACTCCGGCCGTGAAAGCCTAAGTCAATATAATATGCATTGTTCGTTTATGTTTGTTTATCTGTGTTTGCTAGTATCGACTATACTGGATAGTGTTTTAATTAGTTCATTGTACAATAGTAATTGCCTGCTATATTATACAATGTCTGCAGTATCTAACCATACCTGGTCCCTTCTTGACGTTGCATTCCTAATGCCCCCCGTCCCTCGTTCATGCACGTCTTGTTTACATCATTACAACAATCAGGTCGTCCTGCACTTGAAGGGTTCGATGTAGGATCCACTAGCCCTGATAATTACTACATGAAACACGTGTTTGTATACTCTGAATTTATTTATTTTCCTTATATTCTCTCTGTACATTTAGTTTGACCTCTCCCTTTATAAGTAGGCCTACTATTATATGCCCAACGCCACGAGCCTTACATGGATACATTAGGGTCTAATAGGCTTTCATGAAGGAATATGGTCATAATCATAATAAAAATAATAATTGATTTTACACTTATTTATACGTTCTTCCTTCTTTTTATTCTTAATTCAACTTTTCTCTTGTAGATATTTTCACATGTACTAATCTCTCCGGGTTTTGCAGTGACGTGGCCAATCGGGAGAGGAAGTTTAAATTCTTGATTACATAATACTTTTTGACCAATCAAAGACATGGAAGGGCTCTCCGGCAGCTCAATGGCGGCGCAACCTCCGAGAAAACACGAATATTTAAGAGAAGATACAACATCGACTCATGCGTTCATGCAGAACATGCGGATATTAGAGGGTGATTACAATGGTCAAATGATGTTCGGGGAGTTTAGGCCTCTTAAAATTCATCGATATTCTTCTTAGAGTCAATGAAAAACAGCGAAAACCCTCGCCCAGGAAACTTGTCCCGACCGAGGATCGAAACCTGACCCGCTATGTGAGAAGTAACGCCATTAACATGAGATCGCAGGAGTAATTTTTAACAAAAACTTAGAAAAATAAATATGACAGCGATAAGTTAGAACAGAAGTCTAGAATAAGTTAAAAATAATCTGAAACAAGACATAAATTCACTTTACAGCATATATAGTATTTTATTACAACACTAAATGCATTATAAAAGACGCTGTAAAAATGCAAATTCTCGCGCTTGATTGGAACGAATTGGATGACGACAGAAAGTTTAATAATTTCATTTTAGCACTCGATGTCGCAAGCTAAGTAACCTGTCAAAACAGATTTTTATTAACTCTGTTTTCAATATAACGTTCCAACATGAAAATCCTCTGAGAACTCTAAAAGCAACGGAGCAATGTGCATCAGCTCTGAATTACGTTCTTTCTCAACTTATTACTGGTACTAACATTCAATTCCACAGCGTAGCATTCCACAACAACAAAAATGAGGGAACATTTTGAAGTTCCAGATTCAAATACCTAACTAACTGGTAGTATCTGAACCAGAGGTTAGTGCCCTACTACTATATGAAGGATACAGGGAAAGAACCAGATAAGCCACCTTTTTTAAATAGAGTTTGATGTGCCGTTGGATTCTTCGTGGAAAGCACTTTCAATTAGGAGTGTGAAACAGTAGTTTTCATGGGTTTATTTACCTCCAAAGTTAGGCATCCAAGTAAAGAATTACGAATGTTGTACAACTAAAAGAGCGTTTTCTAGATTTCAAGGAAAAAGTAACTGGGGTTGTTTTGTTTTCTTCCCTGCAGCCTTCATATAATGTGCTAACATTCTATGTTCCTAAGAACATGTTCCTATTTTCAAGTCTTCGCAATGGATTCCCTAAAATAGTCCCAGCCAGAAGATTCGAATGGGTAACTATTTTAACTCCGAAAAATGTTATCCCATCTTCACGTTTCTTGACGATTTTATTTTTACAATGAAATACATTATTACTATTTCGACCAAGCTATATTTATTTAGTCTGACTTATCCTCCTGGATTCATTTGTATAACATACAGGGTGTTGCAAAAAACACCGACAACGGAGGTGAGGTGGTATATTGAGATATGTTGATCGTTTTTAATAAGGTATCAATGTCCGGAAATGATGAGCTTTCACGCCATGAGTAGCAAACTTCTCAACAATTCCGTTAGTTGGATCAAGACTCAATACTTGACAATACTATCACAGTCACATCAAGTTTTAAAAATGTCCACCTCCCATCTCATTGCAGTGCGTACATCGGCGGTGTAGTGATTGGCTTCGTTTGAATTATTTCTGTACTAGCGTGGATTCGGGCTAAAAGTTCCATACGAGTCTCTACTGAAGTCTGATAAATAGACTGTTTCATGTCGTCCCACAAAAAGTAGTCGAGAGGGATAAGATCATGTGATCTCTGAGGCCATGTGACTGGTCCCCCTCCGCCAATCCATAGATCTGGATACGTAGTATCCAAATGTCCCCTCACATTGGCATCGAAGTGAGCTGGAGCTCCGTCATGTTGTACCCATATTCCGTTGCGAAGCCACGTATCATAGGTTCCGTGCCTGTGAGGACTAGTCAAGTCTTCAAATTCTTCGAACTAACACTAATTTTGAGATATAATTAACTAGTCATATTGTGAAAACGCATCATTTCCGGACATTGGTACCTTATTAAAAAATTATCAACATGTCAATATACTACCTCATCTTCATTGTTGGTGTTTTTTTTCGCAACACCCGTTAGAATATCTCAGGAAAAATGATACCACAAACTGTCCTTAAAGGATTTTTATTTAATAGCGTTGGAGGAACTTGGAAAAGTGATATTAATATCTTGGATCCTGAAGATACTTTAAGAATTTCAGATTTGTCACAATGTGATTTCAAGGCTACTAGGATTCTGATATGGTGAAATGAATTAAAATTTTCATCACCCAAAGGAGGGCTTCCCCGGATGAATGCTTCACTACTTCCCAAATAACAAGACAGACAATTCAACTCATAAATTCATACAAAACCAGGCGATTATAATATGAATGATTGTGATTGCCTGATTGGAGTTCGGGAATCAAAGTTTCTCGACATTTTTCTCAAGGTGAGGAAAACCTCCGAGAAACCTCAGTCAGAGAAATTGTCCCGGTCGGGGATTGAACCTAATATTTTATAATTGTACTTTTTGAGGTTTTTTCTGATGAATCGCGTTTAATTAAGTTCCCCTCTTCACCATTCCTTGTCATAAGAATGTGCTTGTTGGCTTTACTAGTCCCCACCTCTCTCACTACTCCGCGTAGTACCAACCCTGCAGCTTTTGTTTTGGTGTAGAATCCACTAGGCCTGGTTTTCTCACTATTGCCAGACTTCCTCTGCTCCTATTCCTACAGTTTAACATTTAAAATTATTATAGAGCCCCCCCCCAAAAAAATTATGACATATTAATGATGATGATCCTGTAAAAATGCGGGTGGAGTTTTATTCGCGTACTAAAGTGAACGGCAGTCTAACCTAGCGGACTAGAGAAGTGACAGGCAGCGCTCACTTTGCATGCGTTTTCGTACGAAATTCGGTCTCGCGAACACGTACGAAAACGCACGAACGATTCCGATCCTATGGGAGCGTTCACACTAGATGCGAGTTATTCGTTACGTTTACGCACGTATAATTCCTACGTCCGAAATGAATCCCAATTTGTTGGGTATTTCACTAAGTTCGTACGTTTGATATATAAAATAGACATCGAAAAATGTATTAATTTGATTTTTGGACACAAATATTTGTGGGATCAGAGTGGTTTAACTTATAATTTACGTGGCCATCAAACGTAGGGCCTGGAAACATATATCGGAAGAATTTTAAATATCTGGCATATTTAGTCATACATTTATTTATGAATACAAACGTTACATAGATCATGGCTAATGTTATTCCCCCACCATATTCTTGGTCTGCCAACTGGGCGTTTTCCCTCTAGCTTTCATACTAGAAGCTTGCATGTCCCTCTTTTATTCCCCATTCGTGCCACATATCCTTCCCGTCGCAGTCTACCAGACTTAGCTGTTATTATATCTGGTTTCCACTGGGTATAATTTTCCGCAGGTAAAATAGTCCCTCATTCGGTTCTCCGGGCGGGGGCTACTTCAGGGAACCCATGCCAAAGGCCCAAACACAGGGACATTTTCCTAGGAAAATGGAATGTTAGGACTTTATACAATAGCGGGGCACTAGAGATATTAACGCGGAAATCAGATAAATTACCCTTGGATATAGTCGCTTTACAGGAAGTTAGGTGGCCAGGAGAAGGTAGTCAGGAATCGGGAAGCTTTGCATTATACTACGGGGGTGCAGAAAGACCTACATTTGGAATGGGTTTTTTAGTTAGAAGGAGGATCCTATCCGCTATCCGAGATAGGATATCATACATAATTCTAAAGGGTAAACGACATGATTTTTAATTGTAAATGTACATGCCCCCACAGAAGATAAAGATGACTTGCATGGAAGCTTCTTGTAGGAAAGCCAGAGGGAAAACGCCCAGTTGGTAAACCAAGAATGAGGTGGGAGAATAACATTAACTATGATTTGAGGGAATTAGATTAAACAGGGAATGATTGGAAAGCATTAGCTCGGGATGGAGATGTATGGAGAGCTTATGTCCGCGCGGCCATGAACCTACGATAGTGCCAGGGAGTAAGTAAGTATATGAGTAAATAGTGTGTCTTGACTTAAACGTTCGTGTTGTCTCGAAGGTGGCCTTGGTATTAAGATAATCACCAGGAAGACCCTCCATGCCCTCGTGAGGTCAAAAAAAAGTATGTACATGTAACCCCGACAGGTCGTGTCTCTGTAAGGGGCACGTAAAAGCAACTACAAATAGAGGGGCCAAAAGTAATGAAAAGGAAATGAATCAACTTCTGCAGGCGGAGGTATCAAATTTTGTTATTAGTTATGAAATAATTCAATATTCACAGGAAGACCAAACTACCAAAAAGTTGCTCTTTCTTATTCGCAAAAATAGCATTAAATAAAGAGTAATGTTTGTGGTGATTTTTGTAAAAGCAACCATATTTTGACACATTGTGTCTATAACCAAAATGCAACTTTCTAGGGGTAGCCCGATTAAACATTTCGATACAACCTTCCTAGCATACTACTGTACAGTTGTAAAGCACGCAGATGTGATTAAACATGGTTGTGAGCTGCAGCACGTTAATAATCATCAATTGTACGATAAAGGGGCCGACCACTCTAGTTATGTTTAGTGATCGATTATTTTTTTCATAAGTAATGCATTTGTTAGGACTATTTAACGAATAAAATTGAGCTGTTTACTCACAAATCATTATTTAAATATAGTTATTTTAAAATATTATATATTTAATGTAAACGGCGATGTTTGAAAACAAATGAGAAAGGTTTGTTATGTTTCACTTGTTCATCACTGCAGTAAGATCATATTATTTATTGTCAAAGGATCGCAATATTGTAAGAATGCACCCTAGTGGATTAAAAATGAAACACATCAAACTGTTTATAACCAACATTATATGTTATTAGTCCACCGCTGTGGTCTCGAGGTAGCGTGCTGCCTTGTCACGCAGCAGGCCCGGGTTCAATCCTCGGTCGGGGCAGTTTTTCTGGGTGAGGTTTTTATCGGGGTTTTTCCTCACCTATAAGACAAATGTCACAAAAACTTTAAGGCCCAAACGGTCCCCGAAATGATATCGACCATCATCCTTATCATTATAATCATCATCCTTCACTGGTGTGGAAAGCAACGAGAAGCTACCACACCTATAATTCCCTAGTAAAGCTGCAAAGCATAGCATGAAAATGCTATGATTGCAGTGAAAGACCTGCCCCTCGGGCAGAATTACTATGGATGGATGGATAGATTATTAATTAATTTCTGATGTCCTATGATGTAAATATGTCAATTATATTTTTCTGGAACTAACATTCCTGGGAAGTAATACTTACTTACTTACTTACTCAATGGCACTATCGAACCCGAAGGTTCATGGCCGCGCAGACATAAGCTCTCCATACATCCCTATCCTGAGCTAATGCTTTCCAATCATTCCCTGTATAATCTACTTCCCTCAAATCATAGTTAATGTTGTTCTCCCACCTCATTCTTGGCCTACCAACTGGGCGTTTTCCCTCTGGCTTTCCTACAAGAAGCTTCCATGCACGTCTTTCATTCCCCATACGTGCAACATGTCCTGCCCATCGCAGTCTACGAGACTTAACTGTTCTTATTATATCTGGCTTCCTATAAAGACCATGTAGTTCATTGTTATGTAGTCTTCTCCATTCACCTGTCTGTTCATCTCTCTTTGGTCCAAAAATTTTCCTAAGAACTTTATTCTCAAATACTCGTAATCTCCTTTCCTCCCTTAAAGTAACAGTCCATGTTTCGCACCCATATAATATAACTGGTAGAATAATAGTTTTATATATTTTCAGCTTAACGTTTTTTGAAAGGAGTTGGGACATCAAAAGTCTCTGCAATGCATAATAGCATGCATTTCCAGAATTGAGCCTATGTTTAATTTCTTTGTGCATCTCATTCCTATTTGTGATTATTGTTCCTAGGTATTTGAATTCAGCCACTTCCTCAAAATTTCCCTCATTTGTCATTAGCTGTCCATTTCCATTATATACTGAATTTCTACTTGTGACCATATATTTAGTTTTAGTGATATTTACTTCCAGTCCTAGTTTCTTAGTGTTACTCAATAGTGTGTGCGTGTTGGCCTTTAGTATCTCCTCGCTATCGGCCAGTAGTACTACATCATCAGCATAAACTAACATCTTATTAATACCATTGAGTTGCAAGCCTTCCTCATTCTCTAAAGATTTAATGGCATGTTCTAGTACAAAATTAAATAGTAGAGGAGATAGTGCATCTCCTTGCTTCAACCCATTCTGGATTTCAAAAGTGTCTGAAAAATGTTTGCCTACACGCACCCTACTCTTTGAGCCATTTAGCATAAGTCTAACCAACTTTTTAGGAATTCCGAACTCCAGCAGGATACTATATAACTTCTCCCTCTTAATTGAATCATATGCTTTTTTGAAGTCTACATATAGTTGATGTACAGTACCATTATATTCCCTTTTCTTCTCTAAAATCTGTCTTATACTGAAAATCTGATCTGTTGTGGACCTGTTTCTTCTAAATGCACATTGATGGTCTCCTAGAATGTCATCAATATAGGGAGTAAGTCTGCTTACTAATATATTTGTTAGAATTTTGTACGAAGTTGAAAGTAATGAGATGCCCCTGTAGTTGTTGCAATCAGTTTTATCTCCTTTCTTATAAATTGGTACGATAATTGATTCCTTCCATTCATCTGGAAGAGCTTCTTTTTCCCAAATCATACTAAGCAACCAGCGTATCTTGTCCATCAATTTTCCTCCCCCTGATTTTATCAGTTCTGCTGGGATCTCATCTGAACCTGATGCTTTATACATCTTCAATTTTCAATCGCCATTTCAACCTCTAATGCACTTGGCTCTGCGACTAGCATTTCTGCTGTCTGTAACTTATCCTCCTCAATGTCCTGTTCTGTATGTACATTTAATAGCTGATTAAAGTAACCTTTCCATCTATTTAATATACTCCTAGAATCTGCAATCATATCCCCATTTTTTTCATTCCGAATTATGTTTGTTCTAGCCTGAAACCCTTTCTTCTCTATACTAATTCCCTGATATAATTCTCTAATGTTCATATTTTTTGCATTCATTTCAAGATCATTAATCTTCTCTCTCAAATATTCCCTCTTTTTACTCTTTAGTAACTTGGCGGTTTCACGTCTAACACTACCCAATTGCTCTAAATTTACCTCATTTCGATCGTGTAACCATTTCATTTTTGCTAGCTTTCTTTTCTTTACAATGTCGGCACATTCCTCATCAAACCATTTCTTGTTTTACCTCTTTTTTAAACAACCAATGCTTTCTGATGCTGACAATTTAATAGTATCTCTTATAGCCTCCCATTCTTTATTTATATCAGTTTCTTCTTCGTTTGCCACATTGTCATCTGAAGATTCCAGTACTTCAAATCTATTAGCAATTTTGATTTGGTATTCTTGCCGCATTTCAGCATTTTTCAAGTTTTTTAATTCATATTTTACAGAATCATCTTTAGCGTTCGTTCCTCTCATAAGCGATAGCCGTTGTCTGATTTTCACTCTGACCAGATGATGATCCGAATTGCAGTCTGTCCCTCTAACTGATCTAACATCAATGATGCTACTGTGCCAGCGTTTATCCACTAATACATGATCTATCTGGTTCCGAGTTTCTCCATCTGTGGACGTCCAGCTGTATTTATGAATATCCTTATGCTGAAATGATGTGCTCTTAAGAATGAGATTCTTTGATGTGGCAAATGTGACTAATCTAACCCCGTTGTCGTTACTATCTTCATGAAGACTGAATTTGCCTATTGTTGGTTTGAATATATCTTCCCGCCCCACTTTTGCATTAAAATCTCCTAAGACAATTTTCATATGATATCGTGAAAGGCTATCAAATAAGCATTCTAATTCTCATAGAACTCATCCTTGATCTTGTCATCTTTATCTTCTGTGGGGGCATGTACATTTACAATTATAAAATCATGTCGTTTACCCTTTAGAATTATGTATGATATCCTATCACTAACAAATTTAATATCTCGGATAGCGGATAGGATCCTCCTTCTGACTAAAAAACCCGTTCCAAATGCAGGTCTTTCTGCACCCCCATAGTATAATGCAAAGCTTCCTGATTCCTGACTACCTTCTCCTGGCCACCTAACTTCCTGTAAACGACTATATCCAAGGGCGATTTATCCAATTCCCGCGTTAATATCTCTAGTGCCCCGCTATTGTATAAAGTCCTAACATTCCATGTTCCTAGGAACATGTCCCTGTGTTTGAGCCTTTGGCATGGGTTCCCTGAAGTAGTCCCCGCCCGGAGAACCGAATGGGGGACTATTTGACCTCCGGAAAATTTTACCCCAGATGAACCCATGTCCGCATTTCTTGACGGTTGTATTTTTACGGTGAAAGATCGTCACTCTTTCGCCCAAGGTACTTTTTTCGTCTGACTTATCACCTTCGACCAGTCCGGCATGGGTAACCCTATCGGCAGCAATGCTACCGCCGGCATAGCTCAGTAATACGTTTAAGAAAGTGCAAACAGTGGTTTATTTTTTGTGGTATAATCAATTGCTACAAATGTTTTTATATTATATCCCGCAAGCACTTTCTGGTTATATTCGTGCACTATATATACAATCTGGGAGCCACATCTTAATACATAAATTGTATTTCTTAGAGAGTCAGTCACTGCAAAATAATGATCTGGCCTATTCAGAATGTTAAAAAAAGACGAGCTTAATTTTAAAGTTATAAAATTAAATTGTTAAAATCGAGGTGAAAATCGACTGTGATTGATTGTAAATCAAAATTCATTGAAATGTGGTTGGTCATTTGGGGCATGAGTTAAATAGTCATAAGTAGGGAGCGGATTTTTTAGTAATAAAAACATAAGATTGCAATGCAGATAGTATTATTCAACTGTTTGTGTGTGCAACAAGATAAAAGACAGTCAAAAGTCTTACTTCTCATTACACTATTCAACTGTTTGTGTGTGCAACCCAAACGAAAGACAGTCATAAGTCTAACTTATCATTACACTATTCAACTGTTTGTGTGTACAACCCAAAGGAAAGACAGTCATAAGTCTAACTTCTCATTACACTATGTTGCAATCTTAACTTCTAATACACAAAAATCCGCTCCCTGGTCATAAGTAATGCTAAGAGTGATTTCCAAATTATCGATAAATTCACGACTCACGAAGTGAGGAGCGAATTTATCTAGAGAATTAGGAAATCAAGAGTGGCATTTGTTAGGACTATGTGACGAATAAAATTAAGCTGTTTGCTCACAAATCGTTATTTAAAAATAGTTATTTTAAAATATTTATATATTAATGTAAACAGCGATGTTTGAAAACAAATGAGAAACGTTTGTTATGCTTCCATTTGTTCATCACTGCTACCAGTTCATATTATTTATTGCCAAAGGATCGCAATATTTTAACAATACATCCTAGTGGAGAAAAATGAAACACATCAAACTGTTTATAACCAACATTATTGGTTATTAATTAATTTCTGATGTCCTATGATGTAAATTATATTTTTCTGGAACGTAAATTCTTGGGAAATAATGCGTTTAAGAAAGTGCAAACAGTGGTTTCTTTATATTGTGGTACTAGCTAATATCCGGCGTGCGCTGCTACGCCTAAATAAATTAAAATTAGTGTGCTTTTATGTTTAGTTGAATAAGTGAAGGGAAAAATTTTATATCGAAATTATTTTTAGATATCCCGTGCTGTTTACCGCTGTCCGAGAATCTACTCATCCCGATCTTCTTGGCATAAATTAGCTGAAAGACGAAAATCAATGCACTTCTTATGATTAATTGAATAAGTAAAATGAAAAATAATTATAAATGTATATCGTAATTATTTTAAGATTCCCCATGCTGATTACCCGGTGTTGCCCGGGAATCTACTTATCTCGATCTTCCTGGCATAAATGAGTTAAAAGACAACATTTGTTATTGTTATCCGTAAAAGAATACCCGCCATGTGCTGCTATGCTTGCACAGGAATCTACGTACTTGTCACGATCTTTTTGACATCAATGAAAAACAAAAATGGTTATTGTGAGTTATCCGTAAGAGATAAACATATGCTGTCGGGGATTTTTTGTAGAGCTCTTTGAGATATTCAATTCTGTGTATATTAATTTTGTATATTTGTTATGGTTTAAGCAGCGTAAGCAATTTAATCGTCCAAAGAGCTATTTTTTTTCACGTTTTCAGTACAAAAGGGGATTTTTAAGGATGCAGGAGTTGAGTATCACAACTCTCTTATAGCTTATGTTCATCCCGGGAATTTCCCTGAACATTTTGCAAAAAGCCCCATCACAATCGGATCAACGGTATGGCCGCGCATAAAGTACATACAAACAAACAAACAATCATTTTTATATATTAGATAATCAATTGCTACGAATGTTTTTCTATTACATCCTGCAAGCAGTATCTGTTCACATTCGTGCATTATATATACAATCTGGTAGCCGTATTTCTTAGACAGTTGCTGAAAATTAATGCTCTGACCTATTCAGAATTCTAAAAAAGAGGAGCGTAATTTTAATATGATAAAATCGAGGTGAAAAACAACTGCGATTGGTTGTAAATCAAAATTCATTGAAATGTGATTTGGGCATGACTTAAATAGCCAAATTAAAAAATCGAATTACCATAAGCTCTAACATTAACGACATAGCACAATGTCTTAAGTTAGAAGTTACATTATTAGTTTCATTTAGTTATTGCGGAAAGTGGTTCATTCTTGACAATGTCTTTCTTTATTCCTTTTCCATAGTTTAACCTCTCCTTTATAGGAAATTTTACATGTCCCACGCTGCTCGACCCTCATAAGGAAGTGATCGGTCATAAGAAAATTCTTGGTAATACACATGACCTTACATTTTTGACCACACAAGGACATGGATGGTCTCTCCAGACAAATTATTATTTCAATGCCGGGACATCTCCGAGATAATACAAGTATTTAAGACATTCAAACTAAACAAGATGAATGTGATGTGCAAATATTATTAATTAAATAAAAATAAAACTTAGTTTTATTTGATTTTCATATTTATTAAGATATATTCAATATATGAATATAACTAACTAACTCACTCACTGGCACTATCGAACCCGTAGGTTCATGGCCGCGCGGACATAAGCTCTCCATATGTCCCTATCCTGAGCCAATGTTTTCCAATCATCCCCTGTATAATCTACTTCCCTCAAATCATAGTTAAAGTTATTCTCCCACCTCATTCTTGGTCTACCAACTGGGCGTTTTCCCTCTGGTTTTCCTACAGGAAGCTTCCATGCACGTCTTTCATTACCCATTCGTGCCACATGTCCTGCCCATCGCAGTCTACGAAACTTAACTGTTCTCATTATATCTGGCTTTGAATATATGAATATATCTTAATAAATATGAAAATCAAATAAAACTAAGTTTTATTTTTATTTAATTAATGAATATGGATTTTCATCAAGTAAACATCAACTCAATTGATTATGTAAATATTATAGCCGGCTGGTGCTACGTGATTTTTGTGCCTTAAAGTTACCTAACATTTGCCTTACTGGTAAGAGAAAAAAACCCGAAATAATAACGCTGAACCTTGTCCCGACTGGGACATGAGGCAAGACAACAGCGCGGCGGTGGGCTCTTCACAATTAGGCCTACATGTAAAATATAATTATTTTGTTTATCATCCAAAGTCTACTTATTTACTTATCTAGTAGTCAATACTAATAAAATTCATTGTTAAAACCGTTGAGGTGGAGAGTCATAAAATAAAATAAATTAAAATATACCTTCTTAGGTAAACTCCGTCGACCTCAACTTATAAAACGTATAATCTTTATGCCTGTAGGCCTTTCAGGACATCCGTCCCATCTTTAGCAGTTCATTCTTCTCTACAGCATCCAGTATGCTGCTGGTCCTAATGTGGCTATGTCGTGACATAGCATCAAACACCATACTGGATGCTGTAGAGAAGAATGAACTGCTGAAGATGGGACGGATGTCCTGAAAGGCCTACAGGCATAAAGATTATACGTTTTATAAGTTGAGGACGACGGATTTTACCTAAGAAGGTATATTTTAACTTATTTTATTATCTAGTAGGATAAAATTTCCATTACCGCTACATAGCCTAAAACATGTTCTAATAATCGTCACAAATCAGTGGGCATGGATGTTAGTAAAACGGAACCCCCCACTTAGGCCTACAATTTGACAAAAAAAAATGCCGCGTTTTTAACACTATGAAATGGATGTTTTTTATGAATGCTTTATCTGTCATGAACACACATATTACAATCTTATCAATTAAGGATGCCACAAATATTATATTCAGCGGTCTGCCAAGATCGCATGGTTCATTTATAGATATTATATTCCTCTATTTACAGCTAGTCTACTTACAAATATGAAGTCTTCTTTTATTTCCTTTGTTTCTTTTAGCGTGAGAATCACTTCACTTCAAACTACGCATTTGTTCAGTTTATTATGAAAATGATAAGACAATTACACCGGCACAAAATATCAAGAATGATAAACAGATTCGTGTTTGTATTTGTAAACTTCCCACACAACTTTGCCTTTAACAAAAAATAATAATAATGGCGGCATTGCGCAACAAACCCAACTGAGTATGCTTCTATTAGTAACCCAATATAGTCCCGTCATCCTAGATATTGTCCTCAACGAGCACTTTCAATTTGTTCCGCCGACACTTGTTCTTTTAGCTCTTTGGATAAATGCATTGATGAAGTCATAAACATGATACCTGCAAAATGTGATTGCTATGACAGTGCAAATCAGCTGTTCCAAAACATAGACTATATAAAATTGTATATTCTTGTAGAATTTTAAAATTTGAGGTGTTGAGAATGCAATGGTCTAAGTCAAGATTTTTTTTATTTGTACCTCGCCACATATGAGAATTATTGTACCTACTCAGGAATGAAAATAGCCGAGAGGTGGCAGGAATAATACAATCAAAACAGAGGAATCATTATAAATGAATCAGTAACTTCGAAAAGGGATCATCTCCAATTTTTTTTCTGAAATTCACTTCTCTCATTGTTCCATGTTTAGATACCTATTCATCGTTTCCGTGTGAGAACGGATCAACTACAATATTCCTTTATCACTTTCTGGCTTTATTCAGTCGCAATTTCAGATTCGATGCTTTATCCTGAACAAGTTCAATCAGTTTTTGTTTTCTTTCCTGTAAAATTTGATCAGCTGTAGATGATCCCTTTTCGAAATGACTGATTCAAATAAAGTCAGACTTAGATAATTTTAATTGTAACACTTTATGCAAATAGGTTGTGGTGATTAAGGTTATGTTTTGCAGTCCAATGTTGTTCTGAGATAATGATGAATAATTTAAACAATTATAGTGATTCTGAAAGTGAAATGTCCGACAGTGGCGATGAGAATTATGAACCTAGCAGTAATGAAGAGACAGGTTCCTCAGATGAGCTAAGGAAAGTTTGAAACCTGACAAGGAAAGAGCTGAAGAATCCCCAGAGATACCGGTAATATACACTTGTACCATGGATTTGGAAAGAGCATTGCATAACTCCGACAGACACCTACTATCGTAGAAATGTGTACTGTTAAAATTTCTGTGTTGAGGATGTAAGAAGCTGTCCTCTCTGTATGAGGTAAATCAGTTACTTCCAGAGGCTCACAAGAAATTTCTTCCTGATTTTTTTAACATTTTAAAAATACCAATGCACCAAACAAAAAACATATAATTTTATACAGTGATGCTAGCACTTGTCAGAATCATAACTTAATGTTAATGAAACAAATTCTAGATAGTAACAAAGAAATAATTGACCACACATGTATGACTTCTGGACACTCGTATCTTCCAAACGATGTCAATTTCGAGTTAATAGAAAAAACATAAAAACTCCAACACATATTTGTGTCCAATGATTGGCATTAGGTGATGATAATTGAAAAGAAAACGTTCATTTTGGTGAAAATGGACCTCAGTGTAGCAGCCTTGGAAAAGGTTATTATTAGAAGGAAAAAATATGCTAAAAATAAAAGTTCATTGGCTTCCAATTCAGTGGTTACAAAATAAAAAAAATAAAAAGTCATATAAGATATTCTATAAACACTCTTTAACACATACACTGAATTTGCATGTATGAATAAAAAGTCAACAAAACCAGGATACAGTTTGACTTCCAAAATACACCGTGTCACATTCAAACCTCTCACATTTGAATTAATCATAACTCTCAAAGTATGCGGAATTATGATATGAGGTTGGTATTAAAAGAAAGAGAAACTCAAAGAATGTTTGTTTTCATTGTTGCAGTTAATTCATATCGCATGTTGGACAATAATGACATAAAGCAAAATGGCGACTCCTGAGCATTGAGCACAAACTGTTTTCTGGTATGCACCTGGCGGGAAGACCATTAAGGCATGGCTTGACAAGTTTCTGGCGACTGGAAGCGTTAAAAAAGAATCAAGAGGTGCTCGTACACGTGTTTCAGAAGAAAAGATTGAAGAAATTAGAGCAGGATTTCAGAGAAGTCCACAAAAATCAATTCGCCAAGCTTCCCGGCAGTTCAATGTGCCGAGATCGACTGTGCATCGAGTGCTTCATAAGCGGATTCGTTTGTACTCCTACGAGGTGCAAATTGTTCAACAAATAAAGCCAGATGACAGGCCACAACAGCATTCGCTATTGAAATGCTGGATCGTATTGACAAGGGCCCTCAATTTCTTGGAAACGTATTGTTTACTGACGAGGCAACGTTCCATGTATCAGGATCTGTTATCGGCACAATGTAAGGATCTGGGGTACGCAAAATCAACACGTCTACCGTGAACACGTCCAGGGTAGCTCAAAAGTAAACGTTTAGTGCGGCCTGATGAAGAACAGGATTACAGGTCCTTTTTTTCTTTCATGAGAAGTCAATAACTGACCCGGTACACCAAGACATGTCGGAACAGTTCTTGTACCCCCAAGTCGCTGATCTGCAACCCTAAGTAATCTTTCAGCAAGATGGAGCCCCACCACACTGGAGCCTATATGTTCGGAATTCACACAAGGAATCCTTCCCAGATAGGTGGATTGGACGCAGCGGACCAATTTGCTGGCCACCACGTTCGCCAGACATCACTCCACTGGACTTCTTCCTCTGGTGCAGTGGCGGAGCGTAATGTTAGCACTGTTAACCCGGCTAACACTTTCAAATGTTAGAATTAAACTCTTCGATTTAATTAAAACGAAACATAATACCGGAACGAGACAAAACAATGCATTTATAGTAGTCTAAGTATTGTAAACAATAGTAACTTAATAACATATAATGTACGCGTTGCGTTTATACTGTAGCATTCGAATACAATACTATGTGCTTCAAAGTATTAAATGCCCACACTGTTAGCCGATTTCCTGAGGCTAACATGGAAGATGACAATAAGAGTATGTTGCGCAGGCGCATTCAAGCTCATCGGTAGTACATCCTGCTGCATTTCAAGCTGAGCCCAATGCTACTCTGTAGCTGCCCTGTTAGCACTCTAGAAACGGCTAACAGCGAGGTGTCAGTTGCTCCGAGTAAGTCCTATGTAAACGTAGTGCTTCTGAGCGTATCAAATACAATAATTAAACCACTAAATACGTATTATCACTGGAAAGGAATGTGCTTGAGTTACTGAAGACTTGTTAAGTCATCACTTTTCCTGCCGAAGCTGTGTAGAAAATAAAAAAAGTTATAAACGAAGTCCTTATTTAAATAGCACTGCAAGTCAAACAAAAACAAAAGTGCGTCGTTTAATGAAGAACGTGAAAGTTGGTATGAACATGATATATGGCTGCAGGAAGTCATGGTCCCTGTTAGCCCTGCCTTCTATTTTCAACGGAGAAAAATGTTTGGACAACAAAGGGAGTTTCTGATGTAAATAGTTTTCATGCGCTGAAAACATCATTAACTAGTTGAAACCCATGTTAACTGTGAAATAGCGCTACATAATTTTGGAAACAATAGAATTGAAGAGTCCCGAAGCCGGGCTATCAAAATTAAGTTAATACGGATAAGCATAACAAAAACGTTAAAGCAAACAACTATATTGTTAGCTGCCATTTAGAAAACTCGGAATCTAACAACAGAGGTAGGGGCTGATTATATTGAATTATTACACCATAAATGAGAAATTAAGAAACAATTTGGAAATTTCTGTGTTCATTGTCACATCACACGATATTATATATCCGCTACTTTATTCGATAAAATGAAACAAGAGATCTCACCCATAGTACCTCTCCGAGGCTACCGACGATAGAGTTCACTTAAAAGCTACAGAACCAGCTGGTCGTGGAGACGAATATCTGTGTTTTAAAATCATGCATTTATATATTTAATTAATTATTAATATGTCCAGTTACCTCCTTTAATTTCCTAACTCCTATACCTATAGTAGTTTATTATATTTGATAATCCTAACTTGAATGTCGTTCTTTTTAAAAGTTAATTTACTTATTAGAAATAATCTACACAATATTATATCCTTAAATCGGGGTTAACACTTGTCGAAATTCCACGCTCCGCCACTGCTCTGGTCGTATGTAAAAGACCGTGTGTTTGCGACTCCAGTACAAGATATTCATAATTTAAGAAGCGTATCCTAGACACAACTGCAACAGTACCAATGGACATGTTGGACAGAACGTGACACGAAATCGAATACAGACTTGATATTGTTCATGCTATTAGTGGTGCACATATAGAGGTGTTTTAGTGTGTGGCAATGAAAATTCATTGAGTTTCTGTTTCGTTTAATACCGGCCTCATTTCAATAATACCGCATACTTTGTTAGATATGAATAATTAAAATGTGGGAGGTTTGAATGGGACACCCTGTATTTACCTGCAAAAACTCTAGGGCCGCATGTAAATACATTAGTCTCTGGTGAGTTGAGTTTTCCGTGAGCACGTGCAAAGTTCGAATTAGCGAGTCGCCGACTGGTCATGCATGAAAGTAGTTTTTTTTCGTAACGTTGGCAAGAAATTACCCAGAATTCTCAGCGATACATTCACTTCCGTTATTTTCGTCTGCTAGAGGAACGCATTTACGCTTGCGTCCCGCAAATAAAACCGTATACGACGACGTCTGCGTGGCGCGATATTACGCCGATTCTCCTGTTCTTCCAGTTGAATTCTTTCGTAGACTCTATCAAATTCCTCTTCTCCGCGTATACCGAAAACATGATCGAAGTCTTCAAGGTCCGACATCTTGGATAAAGCAGCATGGTTTGAAAGTACATCGGTTACCATCGCTTCCCATCGGGTTGCTCACGATTCATTCTCTGCAAATTTACCTCGCCAGGTAGCTTAGGAATTTCGACAATTATTATCGCATGAACAGATTTTTGAGTACTCAAAAAGTCTTTGGATGCAACTTTCTCAGCAGAGTACAAGCTGAGAACGACTTTTACGGTCTAATGCGTTCATAGATACGACCCGTAACAATTATCAAAGTGTGTTGCCATCTTTATCTTTTTTTATAAGCACTTTTGTGTGTCCCATGCCTCCTGACCCTAACAGGGGCACATGTGTGTTGATCATTTCTACTAAACAATGCAAACATGATTAGGTGATTATGACCGCCAAGTTGTATTAGGGAAATGTTTGGGACTTGTAGTTTTTTGACATTTGATTTAAAGGAGACGGGGTGGGGGGAACTCGAAAAGAAAGGATATAAACCGGACCTGCAACGATGTTACCCTGACATCACAGTGATTAACATTTGTTGGCATCAAGGAACCAAATTTCTGCTGCTAGCATGACACTGCCTACTCTAAATGTTGCATTTTAATCTCAATTACTCCTACCTTTAGTAAATGTATAACATTTCTAAAATGCAGTAATTGTTAAGAACTCACTTGTACTCGTTTTATCACAAAGAAACTTGTTCCACTGTACAATAGAATAATTTATCAAGTGCACCTAGTTGAGTCTAGTTAACATTTTATTTAAATGTGTTCACATCTTTCATGTCACAATTCAAATTTGGGTACGAAAGTGTCAACAAGAGCAGCATTCAGGGGACTAAAATATGGGAAATGTCCGGAACTTTAAGACGGGTTCTTTTCTATGTGCAAGATAAGAGGAAAGATGGAATGCCTATCTCACGAGAAATAATCAATTGGAGGAATTGGAAAAGTGTTAAACATACCAAGAAATGAATTCCATGCAAATATTGGTTGGTGCCATTGGTTTATGCGGAGAAATGCGCTCACTCCCCGACAAAGTACTACACTAGCACAGATTTCCGGCAGATTTTGAGGAGACCTATTAACTTCCAGTGTTCATCATCCAAATGTGATAGTGTCCCTCGCACTTTTCATCATATTGGTAATACTGACGAGATGCCCATACTTTTTAAATGCCGAACACCGGTAGACACATAAGAAGCAAAAAGCATCCCACTGAGAATAACCAGAAATGTAAAGAATAGAATAATGGCAATGTTAGCTGAAACTTCTGATGGGGGGGGGGTAAATTACCTTCACATGTGAAAAACTATGCCCACGGAAAGCTTTCCTAAGAGCGTAGTGATTCATTGTCATGCCTGGGTGACAATGGAGCTGATGGTTGACTGACTGTCAACTATTTGGAATCATACACCTGGAACACTGCTTGCTAAGAGAGCCAGGATAATTTTTGAAGCTTTTAACACATGTCTAACTCCTGAGGTAAAGAATAAAATAACAGATAAATTAAAAGGTTTCATACCTCTCCTCATAACCAATCTTCTAATAGGTCGTGATTTCAAAGCCTTAACGGCTTCATCTTCAGTACCGTCTTGGTGACTGATGTTATGTCGATTGGAAGAACCACATCTTCTTCCCTCTGTTGGTGGACCGAGGAATTATTAGGGTGTTTTGAAAGGAAGATATTGAGATCCATTTTTGGTGCCGTGAAAGAAAATAATGTATGTATAATAATGAATTGTATGAACTATTCTGGATTTTGTTAAAATTAATAGATTGGCCTGGGCTGGGCACATTATTCATATGGACAGCAAGAGGATTACAAAAAGAATTTACAATGAGCAACCTCTATTGGCCAGAAAAGTTGGAAGACCTAAATTAAGATGGGAGGATGGTATAATTCAAGACATTAAGATTTTTAAAATAAAAAACTGGAAGAATGAAGCTCAGAACAGGGAAGTCTGGCATAAACTTCTGAAAGCGGCCAAGGCGCACATGGGACTGTTGAGCCATTGATGATGATGCCGATGATATTGGACCGATAAACCTCCGGATCAAGTCACAATCCGCGGTAATTTCGAAGTTCATAAGTGTTTCTTTCTTATTTTCTGAATGTGGGTTTTTTTCCAAACAATGAAGGTTTGATCCGGAGGTTTATTGGTCCACCAACAGAGGGAGAAGTGATTCTTCCAATCGACATAACCTCAGTCGTCAAGATGGTACTGAAGATGAAGTCGCTAAGGCTTTCAAATCACGATCTACTTAGAATATTGATTATGGGGAGAGGTATGAAACATTTTAATTTATCTTAAATTAAACCTCATAGTGATTTATTCCTATAAAAGTTAAATAAAATACAGACCTAGTTGCAATACCCAGAGGCAATGACTTCAAAATTACAGGTGCTAGATGTTGCTGTAATCAAGCTGCTCAAAGACAACCTCTGAAAACGGCAATCAGATTGGCTCCTGGAAGCAGATCATGGCCTTACACTACCTGGTAAGATTAAGGGTCGTATGTTAGAACATTACTCTCTACTCAAATTACTTCCAATCACTAGTGAGCTGATTCACCGTGAGCAATTGCTGAGAACGAATTAACGGCAGACTTATCGGTAATGCATGAGAGTCGACGTTTTCGTAATATTGGCAACGAATTACCCAGAATTCTCAGCGATAAAACCACTTCCGTTATTTTCGTCTGCTATAGAGGAATGCATTTATGCTTGCATCCCGCAAATAATACCGTATACAAACACGTCTGCGACACGCAATATTATGCCGATTCTCCTGTTCTTCCAGTTGAATTCTTTGGTAGACTCTATCAAATTCCTCTTCTCCGTGTATACCGAAAACATGATCGAAGTCTTCAAGGTCCGATATCTTGGATAAATGTTGGATAAAGCAGCAAAGTAAATCGATTACCATCGGTTCCCGTCGGTTCCCTTCGGGATTTTAATTTGAGTTGCTCATGTAAGGTACCTCCGCAGGTAGCTTACAAATTTAACCAATTATTATCGCATGAACAGATTTCTGAGTAAGCAAAATCGTATTAGCATACAACTTGCTCAGCAGAGAAGGCATTTTACTGTCTAATGCATCCAAACATAAGTCACCTTCTTGCTTCATGGTTCACCACATCATTAAAAAATGCACTGGATAGTGTATTGTGTACAGAGATTCAAGTGAATGCGTCAATGTGTTAGGTGTCAGTGTGCTGTAGGACAAAATGTTTACACTTAACATGAAAAATCTTTATTTAACCTGGGTGCAGCTTATATTTGTGCACAAGCTTTTTTTTTCCCCCCCCCCTTTTTACTCCCTCAAATATTAAGGTTTTGGCTCATATCTGGGGCGGCTTATTTTCCGGCCAATGTGGCACTTCAAAACAATAACTTCATGGAGAAGGATTAGAAGAATCTGGGATAAGCAACAACATTAATAACCTCCTGAAAGTAAGTGCACAGGAGAAAGCGTGGAACCTGGTCAACAGAATGAAAAAAAATTAATTAACTGCATCAATATGTGAACTGTGCAAATTTTAATTTAACTATCACAAAACTGAATAGTTCACTACAAGCATCACTTCTAAGACTTGTAAAAAATTATATGTATTTATTTATAGGTATATAATTATATTATTTTAACCCATCAGCATATTATTATACCAAATTGCAACATACCGCCAATCAAAAATAATTGAATTCCCAGTAAAGATATATGATATTTTCAAGTAAAAATTAAATACGTATTACATTACCCATCCCATGAGCTACTTGCATTATGCTAATGGGTTAATACTTGTACTTATGTATCTGTACACACTAAAATCTTGTGTACAATCAGCAAATGTTATCCCAAAAAAATCTTACTCCAACACATTTCAGTTTTTGTTGATCCATGTATTGGAGTATTGCAAAAAAGTATAAAAATACATAACTTTTAATTATTTCATAATTAGAGCAACACTTTTTTCAGCATAGTTTACACATTCATTTTTTCACTGTAATATGACCTGGAATGTTTAGGAACAAAAGTTAAAATCTTCAGGAAATAGAGGCAATAGGCCTAAAGTTAAGATGAAATTCAGAAATGGGCAATTAAATAAAGACCTGAACTGGATTCACAAGGTAAAACTCAATTTCGTAAAAAAATGGGCTAAATACTATCTGGAAAGCACTTCCTCATATACAAAGTTATTTTTTAAATATAACACTTTTTTTTTCCTTCTTAAATTAATCTCAGTACATTACAATCTTAACTTGAGTTCCTAACAACAATGGGTCTCATGATAAGCATCTTAACATTCTTGTATAATTATTTCTAAATTAGATCTTATATTATCAATAAAAACTACACTGGGAATTAACGCTATGAGGAATTCATATAAATGAATCATATTTTTTTACATTTCACCTCACAAAACACGGATTTTCACCGGACCAGTTTCGAAAGACATCCCTTCCATCATCAGCCAAAACTGTCAAAATTCCACTGTCACCATCTGGTGCATGTTTCATGAACTTGGAGATCAAATTTTGCTTGCCAGGAACTTCAAAATTCATGGATCTATATTTGTTCCTCTGAATGTATATCTTTCCCCAAACTGTCAATTCCACAGACTTCTCTAAATGTTTTAAAAGTTTAGATTCTTTACCAAGTTTATGATTATCTAGCAAACTATGAGCTGCAATCGCTGATTTTTTAATTTCACCATTTGTTATATTTCTAAAGTGTTCTTTCATATCAATATCCAATTTCCTTTCAGTTTTTCCCATTGTATACTTTATTACAGTCATGCACAACTAATTTGATAAATTCTCAATTTTTTACACTCTAGGGTATGAAATGTTTTACTAGTTATTCAAAAATTACCCAGGCTGAGTATGTTTACCAGTGCTAAAGTAACATCGAATTCGTTAATTTTTTTTTTTAATTTTCTGTGTGCAAGCAATTGTCTTGAACTGTTTTTCATTCTTGGAATTAAATTGTAGAGTGCTGTATTCTTTTAATCATTTTTGTTATTTGAACTTCTTTAACTTATTCATTAATATTTCCTTTCCAAGGCCATTTAATCTTGCTATGTGTAAAATGTGATTGTTTTATTTCTTGAAATTATCTTCGCTTAATGGAACGTTTGCTAATCTATATACAGTGTTGAATACTGCATGTTTATGTGCTATATGATTAAAACCTCAAGATTTAATTTAATTATCAGTGTGTTGATCAATCCAAATGTTTGTTGCTGTTCTTTCCCGATTTATACGAGAAAAAAGGGGATTTGTTTTATTCTCTTCTAATGCTGGAGTAAATTTCACAAATCCATCTTGAATGTTAAGTAATTTCAATGCATCCTCAATATATCAATACAAACACTTAAATATCCATAGGTAAGCATTAATGATGTGATAATAAAGATAACCCATAAACTAATTAGCCAGAAGAGGAGAAAGTGAATTACCCATTTCCATACCTCAAGTCTGTCTGTAAAATGTTCTGTTGAAAGGCAAGTAAAAGAATTGCCAATACAAAGTTATGTTAGACTTGTATACTCTTCTATTATTTCGGTTTTTAATTTTAAGGAAATTTACTTTTTTTTTTTTAAATTTTTAACATTTTTTCAATCAGGATGCTAGGAAATAAAGAAATAATGTCAAAAAAACAAATCTGTCATTAAGCTATAGTGAGATGTTTTTCAATTCTTCTACTAATTTCAATGAATTTTCAATAACATTGATATTAAATTGTGGGAAATCATTCATTTTTTTAGTTATCTATTTTGCCAAATTGTAACATGAAGGGCCAATATTGTTAATTGTGGGTCTAATTTTGCTTCTATCTTTCCATAAATTTTGGAATTGTTGGGTTTGGTACATATATCCATAGTTAAATATGGGAAATAACATTATGAGGTTCTTAATTTGTAAATTAATGAGTCATTTTTTACATCTTACCTCATATTTTGTGTTTCCTTAAACCATCTTTAAGGAAACATAAAATACGAGGTAAGATGTAAAAAATTGCTTATTAATTTACAAATTGGTAGTTTAGATTGAATATTTTTTTTTTGGTGATTGTATGTTTAATGTGGTCAAAAGTATTATCCATTGTTTTTATTACTTTTGGGAGAGGATCAGTTTTTAATTCTTCATAATCATCTGAATTTAAAAGATTGATCCATCGATTTATAGAATTTGATTGGTCCAAATAACTATTTTATTTCCTTTATCTGCTTTAGAAATTGTTAACATTTTGTTGTTTATTTTTGTTCAAAGTTTTCCATATTCATCGCTATATTATTTTTTTTATGTCTGTTTTATAAAAATTCCAAAACATTTTCACATTCTTTTCTGATAAACACTTTTTCTTCGTCAGCAATAGCTACCTTAAAATTGAAGAAAATACAATTATCAGGAAAGAATGTGAAAAAGTTTTGGAAGACCTAAAGGACACATAAAAAAATATAATGATGAAGAATATAATAACTTTGACAAAGATAAACAACAAAAATGTAACAATTTTGAAAGCAGGTAAAGAAAATAAAATAGTTATTTTGGACCAATCAGATTACATAATGAAGGACAATCTTACAAATTCAGATGATTATGAAGAATTTAAAACTGATCCTCTGCCTAAAGCAATAAAACAATGGATAATACTTTTCAACACATTAAACATACAATCACAAAAAAATTTAAACTAAATATACCAAACCCAACAATTCCATAATTGTATGGAAAGATGGAAACAAGATTAGACCCATAATTAACAATACTTGACTCTCCATGTTACAATTTGGTAAAGTGGCTAAAAAATTAATGATTTTCCACAACTTAATAACAAAGGCATTGAAAATTCATTAAATGTATGCTATGCAAAAAAAAAAAAATGTGACCGATATCACATTGAGCTATGCACAAAAAAAACAAAGACAATTTTTTGGATATGGAAAAATGTAAATTTAAAATGTATTCTTACTTTAATCTAGGCTATTTGGCTGCAATAAAATTATTGAAAAAAAATTAAAATTAGTTGAAGAATTGAAAAACACCTCACAGAATTTAATGACAGATTGGTTTCTTTTGACATAATTTCTTTATTTCCTAGCATCCCGATTGAAAAAATGATAAATATTTTTAAAAAATTAATTTTCTTAAAATTAAAAACAGAAATATTAGAAGAGTAAGTCTAACAAAACTTTGTATTGTCAATTCATTTTCATGCGTTTTGGAATATTTTATAGACAGACAACTTCAGGTTTGGTCTCTTCTGGCTATTTTGTTTATGAACTGTCTTAAATGCCATATCATCAATGCTCACCTACGGATAATTAAGTGTTGGTACAGATATGTTGAGGATGCACTGAAATTACTTAGCCTTCAAGATGAATCTGTGAAATTTACTACAGAATCAGAAAACAATAAAACAAATCCCTTTTCTTGACCTGTGTAAATTAAGAATGAACAGCAACAAAAATTTTGAATTCAATGTCCAAAAAAAACATACTCAACACTGATATTTACATTAAATCTTCAGGTTTTATTCATACAGCACAATAAACATGCAGTATTCAACGGTTTAATATATAGATTAGCAAACGTTCCATTAAGTGAAGAGAATTTCAAGAAAGAATACACTCATATTTTACACATAGCAAGATTAAATGGCTTTGCGAAGGTGATATGAATATAAATAAGTTGAAATAAAAAAAAGTCTAAAAGAATATATCACTCTACAACTAATTCCAAGAAAGAGAAACAATTAAAGAAAATTACTTACTATCCTTAAACACACTGAAAATTTTAAAAAATATTTAACAAATTCAATATTACTTTAGCACTGTTGAACATAAGAATTTAATTAAAGTCTTTAATACCTCACCTCGTATCCATATGACAAGTATAAAGTTAAAACACCAAGGTGTAAAAAAAAATTGAGAATTTATCAAATTAGCTGCAATGACTGCAATAAAATATACATATAAAAAACTAAAAGGGATTTGGACATTCATATAAAAGAACACTTCAGAAATACAAAAAATGGTGAAATTGAAAAATAAGCGATTGCAGCTCATAATTTCCTAGAGAAACCTGAAATTTGAAAGAAACCAAACCTTTGAAACATTTAAAGAAGCCTGTGGAATTGGCATTTTGGGGAAAGATGAACATTCAGAATAACAAATATAGATAAGCAAATTTTGAAGTTCCTGGCGAGCAAGTTTCGATCTTAAAATTCATCAAACCAGCACAAGATGGCAGTTGGAAAGTTGGCGGTGAAGGCAGAAGTTGAACAGTCAAGAGTTTTGGCTGAGGATGGAAGGAATGCCTTTTGAAACTGGTCCAGTGAAAATGACAGAGTTTTATGATGTGAGATGTAAAAATAATTACTTATTTTAGGAATTCTCACTATGAGGTATATTCATTAAGGTAGAATTTTTTATCACTCACCTCATATTGTTGTTCTTATTTGACTATAAACTAGTTTCGGAACATAGTTTCTGTTCCATCCTCAGTATCGTAACAACAGTTGTTCTGTCGTCTTGAAGAGTTGTCCTTCTCTCCTTCCATTGGCTGACTGAAAAACCTCGAAACCCGGTCATTCTCACCGGGAATTTCAAAGTTCATCAATTTCTTCCTTTGATGAATTTTGTAATTCCCGGTGAGAATGACCAGGTTTTGAGGTTTTTCAGTCAGCCAATGGAAGGAGAGAAGGACAGCTCTTCAAGACGACAGAACAACGGTCGTGACAATACTGAGGATGGAACAGAAACTATGTTCTGAAACTAGTTTATAGTCAAATAAGAAGAACAATATGAGGTGAGTGATAAAAAAATTCTACCTTAATGTAAAAATAATGTTTGATTCATTTATATAATTTAGATTTCACTTGCTTGCTACAATATTTTGGCTTCAAAACTTGTATTGTTCTATAGAAAAAAAATCACTATTCTCTCTGAATCACTGTCCCAGGTTACAATTTTCCAGCTTTACATCAAATATTAATATGCTATATACATCTGAGTTGCTCGAATTGCACATTTTGTTTCATTAGAATAAAATTATCACAAATTACAAATTCATATTTTTTACAACGATAGTGTTTACATTATTTACTTCAATTCTTCTTCGGTCCAACTCTCAAATGTAGGATCTGTACAACATACTACATATAAGACAAAAACATATTAAAATAACTAGTAGTTTCAATGAAAGAGAGAAAATTAACATTTTTATAAATTACCAATAATATTGTTAAAATTCAGTTTAATACATTTTTTTTTAAACCAAGTAAAAAGAAATAACGTTGTAAAGGAATTTGTAAAATTAAAATGTAAATAGATATTTAGGAATTATTTTTAAAAAAACTTGTTGGAAATACAAAAATAATTATGTTGTACAAACTTTACAACAAACAAGACAGTGAGTGACAATATGTCAAGTGCAACAACATTAAAAAAAAATAATGTAAAATAGCACAATTTAAATCAGTAAATAAAACTCAACAATAGATAGATTTTAAATAAAGTTTTTTTTATGTTAACTTGTCATCAAAATGTATCAATACGTGCTATTTTTGTGATGTGTTAAAAACGTGGTATACTGGAAGCAAGTATTTGGTCAGTAAAGTCACATGTACATATCCTCACAATTCAAGCTCGCAGATTTCTCAACTTCTATTATAGTTAAAAAAACAAAAGTGATGGCCTGTCTTAAATAAAATTTGTTTAAAAAATTAATTATGTGAAAAAGTAAATGATTTTTCTTTCCTCGGATACAAACTTGTCCTTTTTCAATGAATTAGTTGTCAATGATAAAATCTGCAAGTCAAATAAAACAATGGGAATAATTAACAAAATTATGAAAACTTTTACAGTGCAAAGACACACAAGAACTTCAGTTAGTATCAGTTATCCATTTTACAAACAATTACCAAAACAATTGATAAACTCAAGTGCAATGTACGTCCATGTCCTTGTACTACTACACATTCCTAACACCTCTGAACAAGTTTGGATTCACAATGTTGCAAGAAGAATCTTCAAAACTTTCTTCAAAGATGTCAGAAATTTATAAGAATACAAGGACATTATTTTCTGTGATGAAGGTAATGTATTTAAGTTGAGATCAACAATACATGGATCTATCAAACTCCATAGAAATACTGTCCGAGGTACACTTACATGAAGATAAGTCTTTTTTGGCATTACCAAACGTGAATTGCAATACTCCATTCACCATTTAAATCTTGTAGTAATAAAATATAATTTGGCAATATCCACAAGAAAACAAAAATAATAGTCTTCAAAGGAAAAGAGCCAATGAGAAGTAAGATTTTCAACAATAACTTCATTCTAGGACATGGCAACTTCACCTAATATTTAGGTTATGCTAACATATTTTGAAGAATGTGATATTTCTAATAAAATACAAACCTACAATATGTCTGATGTTTGATATTACATGTATTACTTCTCACCGAATAACAAATTAAATTTGTCAACACTAATAAAATTGATCCCTATTAGGTTCGTCTTCCGGGCATATAGGCCGTGGTCCAGTTGTTCTTCTACTCGACGTTTCGTCTACTGCTGCGGTAGACATCTTCAGGAGATACTGCGTGCTCTCTGTGAACTCCTCAACAGTCGGCTGCAGACTGGCTGGTCGTTGGAATCTCCCTCCCTATTTATAGGCACGCCCCTGGTGGGGAGGCGGTTTTCTGCACGGTCCGTGTTGCGTGCTGTTTTGTCCAGGCTATCGCTAGCAGAAGTCATAGGCTTCGTTGTCGTATTGTGCAGTGCCGGGATCCAGATTTTGTTTATCTTCATGGTTTCTTCTTTTTTGTTAAAGGAATTTTTGTGTTTATATATTTCAATGGCTTCTCTGTACAGTCTGGTGTAATAATGTGATGTTTGGGACAATACCTGTGTTTCTTCGAATCTTATTATATGTTCTTGGTTGTTCATCCAGTGTTCCGCTACGGCTGATTTTTTCCTTTTGTTTTAGTCTGCAATGCCTCTTGTGTTCTTGCAATCTTGTGGTAACCATTCTTTTTGTTGTGCCGATATAAACCTGTCCACAACTGCAAGGGATGCGATATATACCGGCAGTACTTAACGGATCTCTTGTATCTTTGGCTGTGCGCAGTATAAAGCATCCCTTGCAGTTGTGGACAGGTTTATATCGGCACAACAAAAAGAATGGTTACCACAAGATTGCAAGAACACAAGAGGCATTGCAGACTAAAACAAAAGGAAAAATCAGCCGTAGCGGAACACTGGATGAACAACCAAGAACATATAATAAGATTCGAAGAAACACAGGTATTGTCCCAAACATCACATTATTACACCAGACTGTACAGAGAAGCCATTGAAATATATAAACACAAAAATTCCTTTAACAAAAAAGAAGAAACCATGAAGATAAACAAAATCTGGATCCCGGCACTGCACAATACGACAACGAAGCCTATGACTTCTGCTAGCGATAGCCTGGACAAAACAGCACGCAACACGGACCACGCAGAAAACCGCCTCCACACCAGGGGCGTGCCTATAAATAGGGAGGGAGTTTCCAACGACCAGCCAGTCTGCAGCCGACTGTTGAGGAGTTCACAGAGAGCACGCAGTATCTCCTGAAGATGTCTACCGCAGCAGTAGATGAAACGTCGAGTAGAAGAACGACTGGACCACGGCCTATATGCCCGGAAGACGAACCTAATAGGGATCAAGACGCCGGCCGTGAAAGCCTACAGTTATACTAATAAAATTCATGATAAAGTTCCATTGAGGTATTATTCAAAATTAAAATATTTCATAATTTTATATTTTAATTTTAAATTAAATTTGAAGAGAAAAATATTTGCCTAAATCAAGATTTATATGTATATTTTTAATTTTGTTGAGTTGTTTCTCGACTCACCTCATACTTCTTAACTCTCTCGCAGATCTAGATTTCGTCACTATATTTGTGACATTCTCAATGCTGTTCAGGTTCACAACTGATGTCCAACGGTCTCCTCTCCTGCAGACTGACCTCACGCCATCTGATGGCTGACCGACGAACTTCCAAATCAATCCCCTCTCCTTATCACTGGGTATTTCAAAATTCATAGTTGTGTTTTTATTCTTGCATGTGTAAATTTTTTCCCAAATTTGCAAGAATAAAAATGAATGTGTAAATTTTTTCCCAAATTTGCAAGAATAAAAACACAACTATGAATTTTGAAATACCTGGTGATAAGGAGAGGGGATTGATTTGGAAGTTCGTCGGTCAGCCATCAGATGGCGCGGAGGTCAGTCTGCAGGAGAGAAGACCATTGGACATCAGTTTTGAACGTGAACAGCATTGAGAATGTTACAAATACAGTGATGAAATCTAGATCTATGTGGGAGTTAAGAAGTATGAGGTGAGTCAAACAACTCAACAAAATTAAAATAAACGTCATAGTGTTATTTCCTACCTACATAACTTAATTTAGATGTATATTTTTCACTTCAAATTTATGATTACAGTAGGTCATTGAGAACCATCGACCAAGCCAATCCAGTTACCAAAGTTAAAAAATATAAAAGATTTTAAATTGTATAAAATTTAGCCATGTTCAGTTATAGCAGTAAAGCCTGGACCATTAGATAGCAAGATCAATAATGCTTGACAACTGTAGAAAACTGATTTCTATGAAAAGTTCTGTATCATACGAGAAATACTGACATAAAAATAACACCCATTGTCATTACCTACATCAATATAGACAAGACTGTCTTCAGTATGTGAAAACAATGGAATATACCAAAATATCCCAACAGATGCTTCACTACAAACCCCAAAGGAAGGGAGCTACTGAGGACCTAACAAGAGATCAAGTCACTAGGCCTACAACTTGACAGGCTGATGATTATAAGTTGAGAAATCCATGTACTTGAATTGAGTGGTTATATACACGAGACTTTACCAACCTAAGACGTGTTTTCAGTCCAATCTTGGTACAGAGCATAAATAATGGAATGGCAAATCATTTTACACTAGGACATGAAGCAAACATAGAAATCAGAAATTTTACACTTCAACTCAATAATTAAGATGCACTCACCTAAACATATTTCAGAGTTTATCATCTCCATTCTCAATTAAATTTAGACTGATTATTATGAGCTTTCCCTGTGCCCCTGGTGGAGCATAACTTAACAGCTGCCTGGAATTTAAAAATTCACAGTTCTGTTTTTGTTCTCTTGAATGTATATATTTTCCCATATTTTAAATTCTATTTGCCTTTCCAAATTAACTAATTAATAGATCAGTTTCTTCTTCAACTTTTATATCCCTGTATCAAATGATTCACTATTGCAGATGTTTCTATTTCCCCCATTTTTAATGCTCCTGAAGTGTTATTTTTTAGTTCTAGTATTCAGATTTCTTTTAGTTTTTCCTATGTATACTTCCTTGCAGTTTTTGCAACTAATTTGATAAATTTCCTATTTTTTCCTCATCTGTTCATTTTTTACTTTTTTTAAGAAATTACCTAAATTATTAAAACATTTGGGAAGTACATTAGGCTCTCAATTTGGAAAGAGATATACATTCTTACAAATAGAAACAGAACTTTCAATTATGAAGTCCCCAATGAGTAATATTTGATAAATTTTTTTTTTTCAATTTATGCTCCACCATAGATACAAAGAGAGCTGTTTTCAGACAAAATTTAAGATTTAAATTAAACCCCATAGTGATTTTTTTCTATAAGAGTTCAAGACAGAATTTAGTTGAGAAAGGGAATGATGGACTCCAAAAACATGTCTAGATGAAAGGATAATTTTTGAGGTGAGGAGAAAAGTTTCTAATTCATATTTTGACATCAGCTCTAATAAGTGCAACTTTCTAATTCGGCAACTTTGCCTGTAAAAAGCAGAGGGGATAATTCTTAACTCGTCAATCTTCTAATTTAACACTTTCTTCTGAAACCTTGAGCCAGGGCAAAACCTAGCTGCTACGTTCATAACACTGTGGTTTCCCTAGCTGAAAAGTGAATGCTGGAAATCCAGCCCATGTACCTGAGCTAGGCTGAATGCCTACATTTGTCACTATGTCCAAGTTAGGATCAGTAAGCCCATAAATCCAAGTATATATCATTGATTTATTTCTTGAGCCCATGGAAATGTTTAGTGATCTTTTCTCTTTTGCATCATTCGTGTTGCCATCTGCTGACTTGTTTGAGAACTATTACAAAAATACTGAATTGCTGTATAAGCCATCTTGTTAGTAGTTGATCAAATGGTTTTCAGACAGTGTTTGTTTCCATTAGTTTTGTGTGTTAATTCCTGTATATTTACTCATGAAATATGTGAGTAAATTTCAAGTTGTATCATACAAAGGAAAACTATTTATAAATAAGACTTTATCCGCATTATGCAGATTTTTTCCTTGTAAATTCATATATTTTTTTAATAAATTTACAAAATAAAAACAAGAGCAAGTTTTACTACTGTCCATTTTCATTCTTTCAGAATATAGTACTGCTTTGCATAAGTTCCTAAAAATTATATCCAAAAATTTTGAAATAGGCGTATAAAGTGGGGACGAGGAATGTGTAAAAACGGTTGATATTCAATGTGTTACAACTGTTAGTTCATTGTGCAAATCCCCCTTTTTTAAGTTAGAACTGTTACACTTTCTATCTATGCAGTTCATATGCAGAAAAAAATAACAGAGTGGGATGTTGTTTTGCATGCAAAACTTTGTGTTCACTATTATAAGACATTTGAGCCCAGGAGGAGAACTCAGAACAAAACTGTAACACGGTGCAATACGCAATAAATGAAGACATAAACTTACAAACTAATTTCTAAAAATTTGTGCTGTTTCATGTGCATATTAAAAATAACATTCCAGCAAAATCTTCGAAGATACTGACCTACTTTACTGTCAAATGGGAATTTTTTATGATAATTGAATACCAGTCCAGAAGAATGTTATAACGATCATTTTTTCTCAACTTGAGTTTTACATGGTAAATGGTCGGTTAATGACATGCCCTGTAAAAATCAACTTTTGAAAAAAATGAAGGATACAACCACATTCTGCACAGCCATTCAATCAATGGTGTATAGCAAGGGTTTTCAAATTCTTTCTGTGAGGCCACTCTCAACCATTCTTATTTATGGGAAATGTTAATCAATAATGACAATATAATAACTTAAAAAACATAATTTTTATATTTTGTAATATGGCATTAATTATATTTATAGCACATGCCTCCCCTGTCAAAAGTGAAATATTTCAAAAGAAAACACATGTCCCTGAAAGAAAGACTTCATCATAGTGATATATATATATGTTATAAATTAAATATTAATGATAATAATAACATATACTGATCATTAATGGAAATAATAAGTTCATTTACACTTTTTAATATTATTTGCTGGTGTCAGTTGTGTGATTAAGTATCCATGTTAATAATATAAATTCAATAAAATAAATATAATTACATTTTTTATTTCATTCATAAAAACTAAAAAATATAATTAGTTATTTTGATGAAAATTTATTTGTGCAAAATTAAGCATGCATGTTGCATTATAAAGGTTTGTTTATATTATAGACCCTATACTATAATGTTTTTATGAGATTTTTCAAAGTCCGTATATCTCCGTTGAAAAACTGCATGCCACACAGTTTGAAAACCCCTGGTATATAGAAGAGTAACAAAGTAGCATTATTATTTTAGCTTGTACAACACACACAACCAATTACATAAAAGTCAGTACTTAAAATAATTTGTTTTATACCTCACGTCATATCCTGTCAGTATTTTACATTAAAATCAATTCATTCCCAGACTTCACTTGAGGTTGGACTTCCTTTTAAAATTATAAATCCAACAAAACACTATAAATAAAGGGAGATTTAAAAGAGAAATTTGATAAATAATTCCCCTTTACAATATCCCAAAAAAAAGATCAGTATCTCCTTTGTAAAATCCAAGGGCAAAACAAACAGAAATTAAAGCCCATAACTTTATTTGTTCCTTACAAGGCAGTGGCTCAGATATTTTACTTAAGGGAAAACATTTTGCACCATGTACCATTTAGCAGTGAGCAACGTGCCAATCACCACATTCAAGTATTTACTGTGCTTATGCATAAACACAAATCTCACTTTATGGACAATAGTTGCAAATTACTTATATTTGTTAATACAGGCTATTTCATAATCACCAGCAATAAATCCACTTTCAAAATTTAAACAAGTGCTTTTACATAATCCAAAACGAAATTTTGAAAGACTATCTCAAAAATTGGGAGATACATTTTCCAAATGTGAGGAAGAGCTTTTAGGTAAACCAGAATGAAATTTTGGAAGAAAGTACCAAAAATTGGCAGATATATTTTCAAAATTTAAACAAGTGCTTTTACATAAACCACGATATAATTAAAAAAAAATTTAGAGATACATTTTCAAAATTTAAACATGTGCAATTAGATAAACCATAATGATTTTGATAGAAAGTAGAAACAACTTACAGATAAATTTTCAAAATTTAAACAAGGCTTTTAGTTAAGGCCAGAATGAAATTTTGAAATAACAGGGAAAAAAATGGCAAATATATTTTCAAAAATTTAAACAAATGCTTTTAAGTAAACCAGAATGAAATTTTCAAAGAAAGTACCAAAAAACTAACGGTTACATTTTCAAAATTTAAACAAGTAACTTTAGATAAAATTGAACAAAATTTGAAGGAATGCAAAAACAAATGGCTATTTTTTAAAAAAATATATATTTAGATAAACCAGAATAAAATGTCCAAAGGAGGAGGATAACTCTACCAGCCAACATAATTATGAATTAAAACAGCTAAGGACAAAAAAACTTCCAAATATAACTCTGAAAACATTAATGACTTCTTCCATAACATGTTAAGGCCTATAGGAAAGTTACTTTAATGTTTGTACAATTTTCAACCCCATACTCTTCAGGAAGCAAATGTTTAACCCGGCACGGTGGGCTATTCAACCCCATACTCTTCAGGAAGCAAATGTTTAACCCGGCACGGTGGGCTATTCAACCCCATACTCTTCAGGAAGCAAATGTTTAACCCGGCATGGTGGGCTATTCAACGATATTATCTAAAATTTATTTTTTGTAATTGACACTATAATCCTCCTCGCTGCCAAAAATAACACCCATGGATCACCAGAAAGTTACGGCTATTTGTAATATATAAGGGTGTTACTATTGTACTTAGTAAAAAGTAATGGAGAATGACATTACAAGGCAAATTATCAAGAGAACAAATATAAACTGGAACTTAACACCTCATCTCCTAAAATATGCTTTTCTCACTGGACAAGTGTGAAAAACCTTTGCTTCCATCATCATCATCAGCTACACTCTGACCCACAATGTAGCTGATGACAAAAACAAAGGCTTTCAAAACATGTCAAGTGAGAAAAGCATATTTTATAAGGTGAGGTGTAAATTTTCCGATTCACGTTTATATTCTATTATATGTGTATGAAAAACTTTTAACCCTTAGATGCATAGCGTAGCATATCTGCTACATAATAAAGTGAGGTTATGTTTTCTCACAATTATTTCTAAGGTAAATATTAATATGTTTTATCCTTTTTTTATATTCTGAAACATTAGATAAACTTTTTTCTAAAGTTATGAAATAAGTTAGTTAATTATTTTTATGTAATTTTTGTATTTAATTTTAGATTATGGATACCAGTACATTATTTGACCGCAAAGGCTTCTTGAGGAGAGATGTTGATCCAGAAAAATTGCAGCATTATTTACAATTGTCCTCTGGAAGTCAGTGAGTTTGAGGAGAGTGATGATGACCCTACAGTCAATCCGTATGAATTAGAAGCTTACACTTCTTCCGATAGTTACGCATCTAGTGATGAAGAAATTACAACTGTAACTGCAACATCTTCACAATTTGCTTCAGGTACTTCACAAAAGAAAAGTACTAGAAGTGATACTGGTCATGTGACATCAGAAATCAACCAGGGTAATAGCAGTGCCAATGACTGTGCTCAACAAATACCTAAGGTGATAACAAAGTTGCTGGCATTACATCTAACAAAAAACGTAATCCATATATTTGGAAAAGAAATAATATTTTTCTCTCTGATGATGACAAAAAGTTCAAAGGTAATTTAGATTATCTCGATAGCATTAAAAATCTACAAACTCCATTTCAATTGTGAAATACTATTTGACAGATGAATTGATTCAGAGAAGGAACTCAGTAAATTACTGAGAGGGTCTTGAGAAGAATATATTGCAAATGTGGGTGGTGTCGACATTATCATCTGTAATTTGGAAAGATAACAAATTGGTAATTTTCCTTTCAACATTTACAGGGAAGTAGCCAAAAAAATGTAAAACGTTATGAACGAAACACAAAATCACACAAAGAAGTTGACTGTCCAGAAGTTGTACTGGTATACAAGCACATGAGGGATGTGGATTTGTTAGACTGTCATTTGGGTCGTCACAATATTAGATTGAAATTTAAGAAGTGATATTTCAGGCTCTTTTACCATTTACTTGATCTGTCGATCATAAATGATTGGATACTGTATAAGGAAATGCATTTGGCAAATAATCATAATGTCAAACTCCCCAATCAAAAACATTTCAGGATTGAAGTAGCACAATGTATCTGCAATATGGGAAATAACAGCCAGAAAGAGGGAGACCTAGCAGTGAAATACAGCAGCAACTTGAAGCAAGAAAAAAGAAATGTCCAAGGGCTGTTGTTCCACTTAAAGATCTGCGTCGAGATGTGACTGACCAATGGCCAAATTGGAATAAGAAACAAAACCGAAGGAAATTTCCCGGATGCTGTGGATTCACAATTGTTTCATGTACAAAATGTGATATATCTCTGTGTTTTAACAAAGATAAAAACTGTTAGAGAAAGTTTCATGTGTAGGCTAAAATAAAAAAATCCAGTAAGTCCAAATGTTTATTTTATAATTTTTCTTTTCACACATTCAACGTATTTATTTCTAATTTCTTCTCACAAATTCATTGTATTTAATTTCCCATAACATTCAATACTAAGATATGCAGAATGAATACATATTTTGTTAATTTCAGTGTGTTACATGTATTCTAGAAAGTGTAACTTTACACACGTTGTAGCAGATATGCAACATTAAAAAAAATTATTTTTTCGTGAAATACTGATCTAAATTTTTTTCATTATTTTTCCCTTCCTACAATCCTTCCATAGAGATCACAAACAATTTTTGAAGAAAAAATAAAAAATCGTGCATTTAAGAGTTAAGTATGTCCCAACAATTTAATTTCAGTTACATTAAGCCTGATTAACTTACATTTAATTGATTTAGGTTTGGGTTGGATTAGGTTAACATGTGTTATAATGTTTATTAGATTATATTTAACTAGTAGACAAAAACCCTTAAAAAAGTATTATGTACAAACTTGCATAATGTCTATGCACAACTATTCCTGCACAAGTTCCACACATGCCTAAAAAATGGCATATTATAACTTCCAATTTATACAACACCTGAGCAGACCATGTTACATATAATGTATTTAAGTTTCAAATAAATATAAAATATATGTTATTACAGAATATGCTGCATTTCATCTTATTTAAAATTAATAATCACATGATATTAAAAGGAAAGAATAAAATTTAATTCTCAGATATCCTCGATTTTGAAAATGTCAAAACAATGCAGCAAGAAATTAAAATTTGATCAATAAACACATTTATTATTGCAATGTTATTTTGATGTATATTTTAAGATTTTTATAAAAGTATACTATCATCTATCATTATATTAATATATATACAAACTAAATGCGTCAGTAATCTGCAACTATTTTCAAGTTTTGCTATAAAGGCACTTAATTTCTGTCAGATTCTCGCAAAGGAGATTATATTTTCAATAGTCAATCAATTTTAGAACCAAAAGTACTGAGCCTCTATTTATGTAAAAGAAATGAGACATTTATGAAAAATATTGCAGCATTTTTTTTGTATTTTACTTTGAGATCACTTATTATATCATACAAATGTTCTTGTCAGATTTCTCCCATTAAAATGAAGAAACAGCACATTCACTGCCAAACCAACTCACAAGTCCTAACCATTCATCAACCTGTACTGAATAAGTATGTCTTGTCAACCCACATCGCCTAAGTCCTAAAACCAATACTTTCATCATTGTCTCGTCAACCAATATTGTGTAAGTCCTAAAAAACCAGTATCTCTCATCAATCCAAATTAAGCAAATCCTAAAAAAAGTTATTTTTCACTGTCTCGTCAAACCACATCACTTAAGATTTAAAACCAGTAATTTCACCACTGTCTTGATACCTCATTACATAACTCCTAAAAAACAGTACTCTCAATCCATGTTACAAAAGTCTTAAAAAACCAAACTCACTCATTTTCTCATCAAATAACATTGTGCAAGTTCTAAAACCAATGCCATCACTTGTTGTCTCACCACACACAGTAACAAGTTCCTAACAAATGGGCAAAACCTGACTTCTGCAAGAGAGACAGTACAAGAACTAAGGGTAAAACAGATTCAATGAATAAGATTTTTAAAAACATAATATCAATAAAATAAAGCTTTTATCAGATTTAAAATATAGATACATATAGAGAGATATGGACATAAAATAAAAATATGTTCCATTAATTAAGACTTGCTAAATGAATTAAAGTTAAGATTCATACAGAAACAAAGACTGTTTGCACAAATTTTTACAAACGCCGCATCTTAATTATATTTTAGATTAAGTCCTATCTATCCACTGGGAGGGAATACTTTAAACTTAACTTTAATTATTAGTGTATAAATTTTATACACTTTTTATCAAGTTCATTTTGCTAAAATTATTTTAAAAACAACACTTAAAAGTCAGAAATGTAGAAAATATTAAGTCCAAATTATCAAATGATAAGGCTACAGGACAAGCCTGGACAATCCGTATGTGTTTAACATACACGCACGTAAAGTGTTTTCTTCTCTATTTAGAAGATATGTTAACCACTTTAACTTTGTCAGATGATGATGATGATGGGTGGAGGAGATTGAGGAATACCCTGTGTTGGCGTCAAGTAAGACAGGTTTCTAGGTGTTTTTGGACGTGGATATAACTTCATTCGTTGTGCTAAAATCTTACACTCATTTATTTTCTCTTCATGAGTCAATTGTGAGGGATCCAACATCCTAGGGGCAGGTGGTAATTGACTGTGGTAATTGGCATGAACATTGCTTGCAGTACCCACAAGCTGTGGTGGATGGTTCCCTGCACCATTCTTCCATGCGATGTGACCAGGAGAGGGTTTAGACTTGAATGGAGGGGGTGTATGACCTAATCCATACCGAACACCAACACTATCTTGCGACGGAAAGTTGAAATTACCTCTGTAAGAAGGTAACTGTGGAGAATTGTGGTACATACCTCTCACAGGAAAATTGGCATGAGGCGGTACAAAAGGTGGATTGAAATGTTGGGCAGCAGCAGGAGGGGGAGGAGGAGGAGGAGTTGCACGAGAAGGGATATTCATCATTTTCCCTCCACCTCTGTGGGGTGGTCCATTCATCTGTTTTCCACCTCTGTTGTGTCCTGTCTTCTGCCTATTCTGTTTTCTATTTGGACAATCTCTGCAACGATGGCCAATTTTCTTACAAATACGGCAGCCTCGATCATTTGGGGGATCTCCAACCGTAAGATATTCACTGTTGAAGAAGTATAGCTGTAAAATAAAAGATTTTTATGATACTCAAAATCAATAGGAAATAATTCTACAAGGTAATTTAGCAAGATATTTACACCTCACTCTCTTGTGTAGGATTTGTTTCAGATGTTACCTGCTGGATCCATCATAGAAAAATACTGGATTGTACGAGAGCTAATGGCTTCATAGCCAAATCCCAAACATTAGACAACCATAACATATTTGCACAATGTGTAATACCCTTTAATGATAAGAAAGGAAATATAATGGAATACATAGCTTATTTGGTTCTACCATGAAATTGAAAAAACCTGAAACTGGGTCCGTTTCAAAATGACTGATTAATAAGAATCAAATGAATCATGAATTCTTCTTACCTCATACTTCTAAGTTTTTTTTAATACAGAAAATACTTCATTCCCATCTACAGCTGTTTTCACGACTGTAGATTTTTTATTGTGCCGGTAATTTTCTAAACTGCCATCTGGTGTACTTTTGAAGAATTAATTTTCTAAACTGCCATCTGGTGTACTTTTGAAGAAATTTGTAATCAAACTTGGTTCATCTGGAATCTCGAAGTTCATGGTTCTAGTATGATTTTTTTTTAATGTATATCTTTTCCCAAACTGTTAACTCCAAAGGTTTAGATAGATGTTTCAAAAGTTTTGCTTCTTTTTCATAATAAAAAATTGACAGTCGTGAAAACTGCTGAAGATGGGAATGATGTATTTCCCAATACTGCAGTTCTGTGTTAAAAAAACATAGAAGTATGAGGTAAGAAGAATTGACGATTCATTTGATTCTTATTAAGAAAACCTCATAATATAAAAATTACCAAATTTATTATATTAATTCATAGTTAAATATGGGAAATAACATTATGGGGTTCTTAATTCATAAATTAATCAGTCATTTTTTTACATCTCACCTCATATTTCATGTTCTCTTTAAACATGGGAACTAGTATTCAAGAGAAACATCTCTCTCTCTTTTCAACCGACATTATGACTACCGGCTGCTAAAAAATGACTCATTAATTTGGTTAAGTTGTTTCTTGACTCACCTCATACTTCTTAACTCCCTCGCAGATCTAGATTTCGTAACTGCATTTGTGACGTGAACAGCATTGAAAATGTCACAAATACAGTGTGATGAAATCTAGATCTGCAAGGGAGTTAAGAAGTATGAGGTGAGTCAAGAAACAACTCAACAAAATTAAAATAAACCTCATAGTGTTATTTCCTACCTACATAACTTAATGACCCATTAATTTACTTATTATATTAATGATTGATTAAATTAAAAAAGTTATGGTGCCTCTTGAGATGAATGAAGAAGTACTTACTTCCATAGGAAATCTGCTCTTGAGAATATCCCTGTTGCACACTCCAAAGTGTATGTAGCCTCTTCTGAATGATTTGATGATGTAACAATGCACTGGAAAAAAAAATACACCATTTATCTCCACTTATATATTTTAACTCTCATTCATAAAGCAACTCAGAAAAATTCATTCTGGCCAAGTGGTTTAAGGGCCACATGCAAATACATTAGTCTCTACTCAAATTACTTCCAATCACCAGTGAGCTGACTTTCTGTGAGCAAGTGCAAAGATCGAATTAGCGACCCACTAACTGATCATGCATGAAAGTCATCATTTTCGTAATATTGGCAAGAAATTACCCACAATTCTCAGCGATAAAAACACTCCCATTATTTTCGTCTGCTAGAGGAACACATTTACACTTGCGTCCCACAAATAATACCGTATACGACGACGTCTGCATCGTGCGATATTACATCGATTCTCCTGTTCTTCCAGTTGAATTCTTTGGTAGACTCTATCAAATTCCTCTTCTCTGCATATACCAAAAACATGGTCGAAGTCTTCAAGGTCCGACATCTTGGATAAAGCAGCAAGGTTTCAAAGTACATCGGTTCCCATCGGGTTGCTCACGATTCGTTCTCTGCAAAGTCACCTCGCCAGGTAGCTTAGGAATTTCGACAATTATTATCGCATGAACAGATTTTTGAGTATGCAAAAACGTCTTTGGATGCAACTTTCTCAGCAGAGAACGAGTTTTACGGTCTAATGCGTTCATAGGTACGACCCTAAGACATTCCCATGAAAAGGACATTTTTACATGGAATTTTGGCAAGTGTATGGGACTGGTGCCCACCTACCATAGTGAGAAATTTGATGCTCCAGGTTGAAAAAATTAGCCATTTTTAATGCTTTTACTTGTTTTCCAACTATCACAAAGATATTAGAAACAGATATAATATTTATTAAAATTCATCGGAGAACATTTTGTTTAAACAACTCATCTCATAGGATTCATGATGCCGCGGTTTCAAACACAACCTTATAATTCAAAGTTAAAATTGGGAAACACATTATGAGGTTCTTAATTAATAAATTAATGAGTCATTTTAACATCTTACCTCATATTTCATGTTTTTCAAACACGGTAACTATAGTTTTCAAATGATCTTGTCATTCATTTTCAACCGCCATTATGACTACCGGATATTCGTTGGAATCTCCCTCTATAACGTTGCCATCTGGTGTTGATTTGACGAACTTTGAGATATCGTTGCCATCTGGTGTTGATTCGATGAACTTCGAGATGAGGTCACGTTCATCCGGAATGTCGAAATTCATAGATTTAAATTTGTTCTTCTGTATAAATATTTCTCCCAAACTGTCAAATCCAAAGGTTTTTCCAAATGTTTTAGAAGTTTAGCTTCTTTTTCAATTCTATGACCTTCCAACAAACTATGTGCTGCAATAGCTGATTTTTCAATTTCACCATTTTTAATATTTCTAAAGTGTTCCTTTGTGCGAGTGTCCAAATTTCTTTTGTTTTTCCTATGTATACTTTATTGCAATCTCGACAATCAATTTGATAAATTCCAGATTTTTTACTATCTGGGGTGTTCATTTTCTTATTGGTTATTAATAAGTTACCAAGGCTAAATTTATTTATCGGTGCCAATGTAATATTGAATTTCTTGAAAAATTTTTGAAATTTGTTATGTATTCCAGGATGATAAGTGATTTTCTTAAATTGTTTTCCTTTCTTTGAATCAGATTGCAGGGTAGTGTATTCTTTTAATCTTTTTTGTTGTCTGAATTTCTTCAATTTAGTTATAATTATTTCCTTTCCAAAACCATTTAAATTAGCTATATCCAAAATGTGATTGTATTCTTTCTTAAAATCCTCTTCATTTAGTGGAACATTCAATAATCTATATATCAAACTGTTGAAAATTGCATGCTTATGCGCAATATGATTGAAACCTGAAGACTTTATGTAATTGTCAATATGAGTATCTTTTCTGTATATATTGAATTCAATTCTTTGTTGTTGTTCATTCCTTCTTATGTAGAGGTCCAAAAATGGGATTTGGTTATTATTTTCTAATTCCATAGTAAATTTCACAGATTCATCCTGGAGGTTGAGTAATTTTAATGCATCTTCAATATATTTAAAATTTATCACAGAGAAAATATCATCCACATATCTATACCAACATTTGAACATCCAGGGATAAGCATTGGTGATATGACATTCTAAATAACCCATAAATAAATTTGCCAAAAATGGTGAAAGTGGGTTTCCCATAGCCAGACCTGAGATTTGTTTATAAAATTTTTCATTGAAGGTAAAAAAATTGTTGTCGATACAAAGTTTTGTAAGATTCAAATATTCATTAATTATTTCTCTTTGTAGTTTCAAGGAAATAAGCCATTTTTCTAAAATATTTAACATCTTCCCAATTGGGACGCTCGGAAATAAAGAAATGACATCAAAAGAAACCAATCTATCATTACAATCCAATGTGATATTATTCAGTTCAACGTTATAGAGGGAGATTCCAACGAATATCCGGTAGTCATAATGGCGGTTGAAAATGAATGACAAGATCATTTGAAAACTATAGTTACCGTGTTTGAAAAACATGAAATATGAGGTAAGATGTTAAAATGACTCATTAATTTAACAACCTTATAATGTTTACTTCCCAACATTAATTTAATGTAGATATAATATTACCAACTGACTGACTGACTGACTGACTGGCACTATCGAACCAATAGGTTCATGGCCATGCAGACATAAGCTCTCCACACACCCCTATCTTGAGCTAATGTTTTTCAATTTTCCCCTATATAACCTACTTTCCTTAAACCATGGTTAATATTATTTTCCCACCTCATTCTTTACCAACTGGGTTTTCCCCTCTAGGTTTTCCATGCCCTCTTTCAATCCTCATTTGTGACTGAACATTTTTATTTTAGTGCATTTAGATATGAAACTTCACTTCCATTAACTAACTCAATGGCACAATTGATTCAGAAGTTCATGGACATAAGCTCTTCATACATCCCCATCCTGAGCTAATGTTTTCCAATCATCCCCTGTACAATTCACCTGCCTCAAATCATTCTCCCACATCATTCTTGGTCTACCTACTTGGCATTTTCCCTCTGGTTTTCCTACAAAAAGTTTCCAAGCCCCACTTTCATTCCCCATTTGTGCCACATGTCCTGCCCATCACAATCTACAAGATTTAACTGTTTTTATTACATCTGGTTTCCCATAAAGATCATGTAGCTCACTGTTACATAGTCATCTCCATTCACTTGTTGGTTTGTCTCTCTTTCGTCCAAAAACTGCTCTAAGAACTTTATTCTCAAACACTCAGAATCTTTTCTCCTCCCTTAAAGTATGAGACCATGTTTCACATTATATAACTGGAAAAATAACTGTTTCATATATTTTTAGTTTCACATTTTTTAGAGGAGTTGGGATAACAAAAACTTCTCTTTCCTACTAGATACAATTGGACAATGGCACTATTTGTTTACCTTAGAGTTTTTGATATCGAGGATCCCATTACCTCTGTGATTGACACATGTGGATGTGAAGGGCCAGCAGCCGGCTGGTAAAAGGGCAACCGCTGAAAAGTGGAAAGATCCTCAATCGGATCGGATCCCATCATCTTTGGCAATCCCACTTTCCAGGTAAGTAAGATTATCAATGAATTTATGATCTTTACGAAACTATTAGGATTTCTACTATGGATGGATGGATACTATATTTAATTTTTTCCATGTCTGTTTTCATAGAGACTTTTACTTCTTTTCTATGTTATTTTATTTTGCATATCTACAAGAGTGAAAAAGTAAGGAGACATCATTAGCAAAATCTAAATCTTTCAAAACACTATTCAGTCTCCATCTACTTAACATAGCAACCCAAGTTCGTTCCGATGCATAAAGGGAACTGGTTACATTTAATGGACAAAATTCTATAATAAAATTTCTTCCCCCAAAAGTTCTACCATGCATTAATAAGTAAGTATTCAAATAAATTTTAAGATTATTTTAATTTGGACATCAGTTGTGAATGTGAACAGCATTGAGAATGTCACAAATACAGTGACGAAATCTAGATCTGCGAGGGAGTTAAGAAGTATGAGGTGAGTCAAGAAACAACTCAACAATATTATATTAAAAACTTACTTTTCCTTGACAGGCCAGCACCCAAATTATAGTCAAATCAAATGGATCTTCAATAGCCATACATTTGGATGTCCACAACTTTTCAAATCTCAGAAGTAGTTCTTTCTTCCGTATTGAAATGACATGGTTTGAAAAGTCAAACTCCTTACTGTAGAAGTATAACAATTTGAGCCAGAGCTCACCCACTGAGTACTTGTTCTTCCCATACTCAGGCCAAATGGTTTTCTGTAAAAAAAAAATAACGTACATATATTTTTTTAGGCATTTGGGCCATGTCTTGGAATTTGTAACATCCTCAAAGTTTTATCCACAGCTGCAGCAGATAACTTCCTAAGTTGACTCCTCAGCTGTAGTCATATCAACTCCAAGACCACGGTCAAAATGCCACAAAATTCAAGACTTAACATGAATGACACACTAGTTATATTTAAATTAATATTGGGAAGTAAACATTTTGAGGTTATATAATTAATAGTGAGTGGAGAACATATTTTTAATGACTCACCTCATATAATTTCAAATTTCTTTGATACCGGCAGTTTCAGACAATATCTTTTGGAAGCCATGACTGAAGAGGGACAAGATATTGTCTGAAACTGCCGGTATCAAAGAAATTTGAAATTAAATGAGGTGAGTCGTTAAAAATATGTTCTCCACTCACTATTAATGAATGACACTGGTTGTGAAAGCCTTCAATTTCAATTTATAAAAATAAATTTATTTCAAAATACAACAGGAAGTAACATTATGAGGTTTTACTTAATAAATAAGTTTGGTTTGTATTATATTGGTTGAAAATGAGAGGGACTTCTCTTGAAAACTGCAGTTCCCATGTTTAAAAAAACATTAAATATGAGGTAAGACAAGAATATGACTCATTCATTCATTGGCCTGTATTATTCTTACCTCATAGTTGTTTCTATTAGACATATGTTTCAAGGCATGTTTGCCGCATCTTCAGTTGGTACAGACTGATTTTTCCCAAGTTGTCGGCCCCAGATCTCGACTTCTGCTCCCTTTCTCTATGGTCCAAAGAACTTGCTAATTAAGTTCTCTCCCTGGGAACTTCAGAATTCATAATTCTCTCCTTGTTCTTCTGTATGTAGATTTCCCCCATATGGAACCTAATTAGCAAGTTTTTTGGACCACAGAAAGAGGGAGGAGGAGTCGAGATCCAGGGCCAACAATTTGGGAAAAACCAAGAATGGGGCAAACATGCCTTGAAACATATGTCTGATATAAACAACTATATGAGGTAAGAATAATACAGACCAAACTTATTTATTATAAAATAAAAACAAGTAACTTTCCTGATTGAAAATGCGAAGGTGTTGGAAAAGGAAGCAGCTAAAATGGGGCCCCATTTTCTTTCGGAATACAGTCTATTCTCGTACATATGTGAATGACATTCTGACACCCTTCTTCAGGGAATTAACTGACAGGGAGCGTGATTTCGCATTCTTCCAGCAAGATTCTTCTACAGTTCATACAGCTGATATTTCAATGTGCGAAATTCACCATGTGTTCCATGACAGAATTATTAGTAGAGATTTATAGCCTGCTCGTTCACCCGATATAACCCCCTGCATTGAAAAATGCTGTATACAAGAAAAACCCACACACTCTGGAAGAACTGAAACGTAATATCTGTGACGAAATTAACAACATCAGTAGATGAGAACTACAGCTATTATTGGAAACTTTATAAAGAGTTGTCAGAAATGTATGGACAACGAAAGTGGACAGTTTCAGCACCTGCTTCAATAAAGTCGACAATTTGTAAAACAGTTACAGAAATGCGTGTGGTTGTATCACCACGATCCTACGCTTTCCATTCCCCGCCGCGAGTGTGTCAGCAGTGTATAGTGAAATCCCAGCGTCTGCTCTCCAGTGCTATACTGATCGCACTGTACTTATGTTTACCTTAAGTTTCACTTCCCATTAATTAATTTTATACATTCTCTTTATAATTCCTAAACCTGAAAAATATTAACTCACCAAGTTTTGAATATTCTCATAGAAGTAAGCATCACAATCCTCCACTATTACTTCTGGCTTGGGTTCTGTTTCAGAGAGCTGTCAACACAAATCATAACTTTTTCAATATTACAGTAAACTCTTGATAATTGTGGTGCAGGTTATATGCATTGAATTCCAAACATAAAACATTTTTTCCCCAAACTCATAAAATTGTTAAAATGTATACATGTGAATGAGGCTCTCTATACCACTTGCTTCATGTGAAAGAAACAAGTGGACAGAGGGATTACTTACAGAAAAAAATCACTTCATTCAGTTCGAGTCCTACAGTCAACATCAATAAAATGAATGACATAATTCTGTTGAGGTATTAGTCATTAAATTAAAATTATAATATTAAATCATAAAATTGTTACCTATCAACACGCACACAACACTAAGATATTGGGACTGGAAGTAAATATCAATAAAAATAAATATATGGGCACACACAGAAATACATTATATAATGGAAATGGACAGCTAATGACAAATGAGGGAAATTTTCAGGAAGTGGCTGAATTCAAACACCTAGGAACAATAATCACAAATAGGAATGAGATACACAAAGAAATTAAACATATGCTCAATTCTGGAAATGCGTGCTATTATGCATTACAGAGACTCTTGATGTCCCAACTCCTTTCAAAAAATGTTATACTGAAAATATATAAAACTATTATTCTACCAGTTATATTATATGGATGCGAAACATGGACTCTTACTTTAAGGGAGGAAAGGAAATTACAAGTATTTGAGAATAAAGTTCTTAGGAAAATTTTTGGACCAAAGAGAGATGAACAGACAGGTGAATCGAGAAGACTACATGGTCTTTATAGGAAGCCAGATATAATAAGAACAATTAAGTCTCATAGACTACAATGGACAGGACATGTGGCACACATGGAGAATGAAAGATGTGCATTGAAGCTTCTTGTAGGAAAACCAGAGGGAAAACACCCAGTTGATAGACCAAAAATGAGGTGGGAGAGTAACATTAACCATGATTTGAGGGAAGTAGACTATACAGGGGATGATTAGAAAACATTAGCTCAGGATAGGGATGTATGGAGAGCCAATGTCTGCATGGTCATGAACCTATGGGTTCGATAGTGTTAGTTAGTTACCTAAGAGGTGCGTCTCCTAAATTTTCTTTTTAAACTATTAATTCTCTTCTGTAGGTCTTTTGGGACTAGTCCCATCATCAGCAGAAGGAGCAGGAGACAGGTTTGTAGCTAATGACCCTGAATGTAATAGTATTTCACTTAATTGAATAGTTGTCCCAAAAAGAGATTTAACTCAGAATAACTCAGAAGTTGAATTTTCAATAGATTAGTGACCTATTTGGAGAATGTCATGGCATGGTGCATGTAAAACTATCCCTGCTCTCTTCCAGACCTGTTTTATATATATATTTAAAAGTTGGCATTCAAGCAAATAGTGATGTATATGTAACAAAATGGCGGAAGCAGTTAATTAAGTCATGAGTACCAGTTTATGGGTGAGATCAGTTTTTGGGGCAACTATTCAATTTTATAATTTCATATCATAAATTTAATTTTATCAAGTCCGGTAGCTCTGCACCAAAGTATGTTGCTACAGTACAGGACTTTATGAACATAATATGAAAGTTAATACATTTTCAAAACAAGAGTTAATACAACTAAAAAAAATTGAGATGAATCTTAAGGACCTTGATATCAGCATATGAACTGAATTCAGATGGATGAGCATAGGAAACAAGAGAAGGCTTTGGTGAGTGCAGATTCCATAAGACATAGTGTTCGTTAGTTTGTTACCTCTTGTAGAACGGGTAGGACAGGAGGTTTGCACTGTTGCAGGAAATAGATGAGCATGATGATGTACGCATAAGAAGATAGACTGCCTTTCGATGCATCACACATGTCGCACACTTTAGCAAATCTCTTAATCATGTACCCGAGCATCTAAAACAAATAAATTACAACACTAAAATTCAATTCAAAATATTTTTCTCAATGCAAAAACTGTTTCTATCTTGAGCATTGTTTCATTCCTGCAGCTAGATTCCTACGACATTACCTTCATTTATGAAGAAAGCATGTGTAATTTTTCAAATAAATAAAACCAAAGTTCAACAAAGTTCATTAATCCCAACCAACAAAATTTATTTTCAAAGTTTATAAACTCGACCATAGATGGCAGCTCAGAAGGTGTTGATGACTGAAGAATTTCAAAAGTCGGAGTTGTGAATGAAGATGGATGGGATTCCATTTGATACCATGGTATCGTGAAAAACACAAAATTTATTAAATGAGTTTTTAAAATTTACTCCAACCAATGTTAAATGAATGTTAGCTCATAATGTTTACTTCCCAACATTAATTTTAAATACCATATTTGCTCGAGTAATTTGCACACTTTATAATTTACTTTGGCCAGTGAAAAATTGGGGAGCGTAAAATATGCAGATTTTTAAAATTAGTGGTCCTGTTCTGAGTTATCTCAATTATGGTAGGTAAGTAAGTATAGTATTAAGAATACAGTAATTTTGTCATCTCTTTTACTTTTATAGCATAACATTGTAGATAATTTTGTTGAGTTGTTTCTTGACTCACCTCATACTTCTTAACTCCCTTGCAGATTCAGATTTTGTCACTGTATTTGTGACATTCTCAATGCTGTTCACATTCACACCTGACGTCCAATGGTCTCCATGAGACCTTTGTCTGCAGGAGAGGAGACCATTGGCCGTCAGTTGTGAACGTGAACAGCATTGAAAATGTCACAAATACAGTGACGAAATCTGGATCTGCGAGGGAGTTAAGAAGTATGAGGTGTGTCAAGAAACAACTCAACAAAATTAAAATAAACCTAAGTGTTATTTCCTACCTACATAACTTAATTGTAGATAAACTTGAATTATACTATCAATAATCATGCAATAATAAATCTATAAGCAATAATAATATTATTATATAAATAAAACAATTCAAATACCGTAATAATTATTTAGTGTATCTTTTTGTTTCCTCCAAAAACACAGTTGGATTCGAAAACTCCAAATTCTCTTTCTGTTGCACGATTGCCAAAATGTTCCGCGAAACTTATCACTTTCAATTTATACAATGCTGTGTAATTATTTTTCTTTTCCATCTTAAAATACAGTACAAATGCAATTGCACATTAGAAGTGTTGAAAGTCAACTGAAATACTGGTATCTATTTTTCCAAAACTTATCTAACATTGTTAACGTAGTGGGACTTTGGGTTTCTTTGTGAAGCAGGTAGTTCAGTTGCTGGTAAATGACCTACATAGGAATGTAAGAATTGGAAATGAAATTCAGAGAAGGAAAATTCCTACTACACTGAAAAGAAATGGTACCTAAAATGCATGTGCAAAATACACAGAACAAAAATAAAGTTCAAAATAATCCTTTAAATATTAAGGTGCGCAAAATATGCAGGGGCACAAATTATGCGAGCAAATACAGTAGAATATTTATCTCTTCAAATAAAATTATACTAAAAGAACTACAAATAGACCCTACAGTATGTTCAGTAATATCAGTGCAAAGAATATGTTCAAATGGTGGATCTCACAAAATGTCCTAAACAAATTCTTGCTTATACACCAAAAGGGTGAGTAAACTTGGGAAGATCTGTAACGGATCCACCAGGGTACAACACGTCAAGCACATAAAGATGATGAATAACATAAGTAACAAACCTTAACACGGGGATCAATGTCTGCATATGTCTTGAGGAGTCTTGTGTTCTGTTTGCCTAGCGTGTTGTAGATGCTGATGTCACCATCTAATTCCGCTCTTGAGTGATAGAATTTTAATATTGGTACCTTTGCTGTGGTGATTGGGACCAAACTGTGTAATGGTCCAAATTTCTTTAATTTGTCTTGCAAATCTTCAATCAATTTCACAAAATCATGTTCCTGAAAAAAATTAATAAATGTATTTTTTGAAAAGAAAAATTAATTAATAAATTAATGAGTCATTTTAACATCTTACCTCATATTTCATGTTTTATGAGGTATGATGTTAAAATGACTCATTAATTTATTAATTAAGAACCTCATAATGTGTTTCCAAATTTTAACTTTGAAGAAAAATTAATGCTTGAACTGGAAATCTACCCCTCTGACTCTTACGTATCAGTGTGCTATCCATTACACCAGTCAAGATCAGGTACAACCATCATATTTTCTTCTAAATGCAGATAGCCAGCGCTATCAACAATGCCATCAGATGACTTCTGTTCAGAAGTATTTTTAACAAGAATTTTACATTACTTTTATGCAGTAAAGTTCAATATGTTAAACTAAACATAATATCAAAATATTTTTACAATATGCCAAATATTTAATTTAGACTATAAGGTAGTAATACAATTTGTGGCCTGGTAGATTGGACAACCTTCACTACCTGCCATCTGCACTTAGCTCTTACTCAAGCAGGGAGTGGTTTGCCATTGCTGGGTTCTGGCATCTATTTCTGTTAATAATATCGTTACGTGTCGCATAGCAACAATTGAATTGCATGGGCGAGTCACCCCTGGTGAGTTAGATTACCTACACAGCTGTAAGAATTATCTGGAGTGTGTTTCCAGATGGTTCTACCTATGTCTGCCTCTCCTTTGGAGAAAGATCCATGCTAGAGGATTCTGGACATCGAACTGCCTAGAAGCTGTTTCTGGAAAATTTCTTGTTCCTTATATAAGGGCATAGGCAGGAGACCGCAGTCATTCTTCGATAGTGAGTCTTGTGGTGAATAGTGTGGCGATAAGTTGTGGCGAATTTATTTATCAGTGAGCGAGAAATTGTTCTAACGGAGATAACAATTAAAAGAAGATTATTTTGGGAATTATAATTGTGAATAGAAGTTTGTTGATAATTGAAGGATTAAATAAAGTGACTAGTGAAATTTTTTAATAAACTCATTGTGCTAATAACATAGAAGGAAAATTGAGGCTATCCTGGCACAATATAATAAATTTGGGAATTTTTACATTCTGAGGTTTTCTTAATAAGAATCAAATGAATTGTGAATTCTTCTTACCTCATATATGTATGTTTTTTAACATAGAACTGCAATATTGGGAATGATGTATTTCCCGATACTGCAGTTTTGTGTTAAAAAACATGTGTATGAGGTAAGAAGAATTCACTATTCATTTGATTCTTATCTATTTCTGTGTCTTGCAGTTAAAAATGGCATATATTTTTTTGGACACAGCCTTTATGCAGCACAACACATCTCTGGGGGAAATTTCAAGGTAGGTTTCGGCATGCAATGGTTGACAGTTCCGTTGTGAGACAAGAGATTAACAGAAATGTATACAATAATGAAATAACTTATTACCAGAGGGAGCATTTTAGTTCCCGAATGAACATCTGATCAGGTAATAGTGAGTGGAGAACATATTTTTAACGTCTCACCTCATATAATTTCAAATTTCTTTGATACCGGCAGTTTCAGACAATATCTTGTCCCTCTTAAGTCATGGACTGCCGGTATCAAAGAAATTTGAAATTATATGAGGTGAGTCATTAAAAATATGTTCTCCACTCACTATTAATGATATAACGTCATAATGTTTACTTCCCAATATTAATTTAAATATATCTGATCAGGTAGTTCTTCCTAGTGTACCTCTGACATATGAAAGATGTACAGATAGATATCATTGCAAAATGTGTATGGGTAGTACAATACTGGTAATGTAGTAACTGACTCACACATGCTAGTTATGTTCCATTACTATTATGTACCAAATTATACGATTCATTGCTTTGTGTAGTACACTTCCAATGTCATAGTTCAAAGCTTTGCCTTCCAGACAATCATAACCAGAAATTTTTCAAATGTGTTCGGGAACCAGAATGCTCCGTATACTTATTACATAGTAATATTATATAACTATTTACAAATAATATCTTGAAATTGAACTGTTTATTTCATGTGTTGTCTGCATAATGTAACTTTAAAAAAACATATTTTCAAATTGAAAATAAAACATTCTCATTTATACAAGTTTTTCACATTCGTTGCTGTTCAACTCTATACGATGCACCTGTTGGAATTCCTGTGTGAACATAATTTGTCTCTTCCCTTTCTAAACCCTATCTGACATTATGCATGTAATCGACTCACCTCAACCTCGTACTTTGTCTGATGGAGCTCCTAAGATTTAAAAGAGGAAATACTGTAGCTCTCATGTTCAGCTGCGAAGTTGGCATTCAAACATAAATATATTTTGTAAATTATTTTTAATTAGTTATTATAACTCAAAATAATTAAAAGAAACCTCATAGTGTTATTTCCTACAGATATTAAACAAAATATTTTGTAAAATTTAACCATATAAAGGAATAATACCTTTCCATCTTCACTGTCCGTGAAAGTGAGGCAGATGTCAATGTCTGATTTCACTAGACCAAAGCCATTGCAAGATGAGCCGAATAACTCAAGCTTAGCAGTTGGATAGAACTGTGAAATGTACATCTCAATTTCAGTTGTTATATTCCTGCGCATCTCCAAAGCAGCTGGTGATGTTTCCCATTTGTCTAAAATAACAATACACAGTCACACATAGTATCTTTCAAAAATTTAATTCAACATAAAATCCATTTGCTGTAGAAAATGTACTTCATTCACTCTGCAGGACTGGCCCCAAGCAACAAAAGAAAACTATAATGTTGATAGAAGCTACGGGCAAGGAGCTGCTAGCATTCAGTTTGAACCTTTAGTGCTAAAATGAACTAGGTCTCTTTCCAAGCCCAGTTAGTCCATTATTTCACAGAATTGCATTAAATTTTATATATATATATATATTATATATATATATATATATATATTTGTATTGAACGTACAACCGTGGGTCTTCAGGCTCGTAAAAGATCCTTAAGTCAGAACAAAGAGGCCTCTAAGCAAAATTTACCAATCTCAAGCATCCCTGCAATACAATGAATAAATGAGTCACTTCTTATCTTATCTCATATTTCATGTTTGTTTTAAACAAAGGAACACTAGAAATATTAAAAATGGTGAAATTGAAACACCAGTTATTGCAGCACATAGTTTGCTGGAGTGTCATGAAATTGAAAAAGAGGCTAGACATTTAAAACATTTGGAAAAACCTTTAAAACTGACAGTTTGTGAAAAGATATATATTCAGAAGAACAAATTTAGATCCATGAATTTTGAAATTCCCAATGAACAGGACTTGATCTCAAATTTCATCAAATCAGTATCAGATGACAACGTTATGGATGAAGATTCCAACGAAAATCCAGTAGTCATAATGTCGGCTGAAGATAAGAGGAACTCCTCTTGAAAACTGCAGTTCCCGTGTTTAAAAAAAAAAAATATGCTTTCCCATTCATTGAATTAAGAATCTCATAATGTTATTTCCCATATTTAACTATAAATCCTAGTAATACCTTAGTTGCCTGCTAGATGTCTTATTGAGTCGGTATGTTCACCGCAAGCCACTTCTGACATCTTTGGGCAAATAAGGTAACTAAAATGAATATTTAAATTAATATTGGGAAGTAAACATTATGAGGTTATATCATTAATAGTGAGTGGAGAACATATTTTTAACGACTCACCTCATATAATTTCTTTGAAACCGCCGGTTTCAAAGAAATTTAAAATTATGAGGTGAGTCGTTAAAAATATGTTCTCCACTCATTATTAATAAAACTAAAATGAACTTGGTCTATTAACTCCGGACAAAGGAGAGGCTATGGCTCAACAATGGGCTAGGCCATTAATCACATTGAATGCACAAGAAGAAAAAAGATTACTTTAACAAGAAATGTACTACATCATTTGTGAATAAAAGAATTTTTACCTTAATCAGAATTTGATTCCAAGGCCTCCAGCATTACACTCTGGTACTCCAACCACTTGACCTACTCATGGGCAACCCTTGTCCGAGCATCTATTTTTCTCTCATATAATCCCACATTTTACAAGGGATCCGTCAACCATTGTATGCTAAAACCTACCCTGAATTTTTTTCCTGAAAAGCATTGTGATGTACAAAGGCTGTGTTAAAAAACAATCTGCTTTTTTAACTGCAAGGCATTAAAATTCAGCATCACATCTCCCATTTAAGCTATAGGGAAGTAATACTACTTGTGAACATGTAGATTGGGTAACCATAAATATCTGCCATCCGCACCACATCCTCCTTCACTCCACTCCACTCTTATAATGCAGTCCATCTGCTCTGTAGTGGCTTGTAATTGCTCGATTCTACCTTCAATTTCTGTGCCTTGCAGTTAAAAAAGCATTTAAGTTTTTGGACATGTACTTGGTACATCACAATGCTTCTCTGGGAGAAATTTCAAGGTAGGTTTCGGCATTAAATGGTTGACACTTCAATTGTTAATAGCAATGAAGCTTCATTCAAAATGCAATTGCATTGCTTCTAAAACAAAATATATTATGATGGGATTTTTACATTAATTCAAGCTACAAACTTTCATTATGATGAAAATTAATAAATACAAGCCAATAGCATTATGAATGATGTTTCACTGCTATAGGGACACAGGATTATGAGAGAAAATTTGTTCCAGGATAGGGGTTGCCTTGATCAGAGACTGGTTAAGAAGCTCTACAAATGGAAACCTATAGGAGACAGAGCTGTTGGAAGACCGAAGATCAGGTGGGAGGATGACACAATGAACGATCTAAAGAAAATGAAAGTGACTAATTTGAATATCGCAAGAGACAGATTGGCATGGAGGAGGATTGTTGAGAAGGTCATAACTTTCACTTTTGAAGTAGTTGTGCTTTAGATGATGATGATGATAGGGGTTGCCTGGGTAGCTCAAGTGTTTAGAGCACCAGAGCATAAATCTACAGGTCTTGGGTTCAAATTCCAATTCAGGAGATTTTTTTTCTCAGAATTGACTTAGACAATTAGCCTAACTCTATTAATTTATACTTTAACTCATACCGTATTACACGGTAATTTCTCTTCTTCTTGTATCTTGTAAGCCCATGTTCCCCTTAACAGAGATTTAGATGCTCTCCCCCTACAGGGAAGAATTTGAACCGTACTAATTTAGTTACAGTTCTTTTTGTACAGATGTCATTTGAGTGGTCCATAGTCAGCATTCCGCCTCAAACTAGGAAACCAAGGTAGTACTATGATGGGAAAATTTGGTAAATTTTGCTTAGAGGCCTTTCTATTTACGTTCTCAAAAATGAGAACTGGGGCTTAGCACCAATGGCCCTTAAAGAGTAGCTGCCCCTACATTTATTTCATTTGGTGGACTGGTAGTTACCATTATCTGGAAATAAATATGTAAACATCTGGCAAGAAATACAATAGCTCTCTTCAGACCCTACACTGGTCATGACTGTTTGAATAAACATCTCAGCAAAGAGATTCATGGAATAAATTGGTAATGAAAAAAATAATATGTCCAAGAAAAAAAAAATTTGGAACCAAGAGTATATTTGTGTTACTCACCAAGAACTTGTTCACAGAGTCTGTCTAAAGCTTCCATGAAGAATCTCTCCATTGGAGGTAATGTCACTTCGAATGTATCTACTAATTCCTCCTGGCAATCCTCTTTGTAATGACCTTCTTTCTGGCACAAACTGCATATCTCGGGCAATTTCTGCAATTAACACAATCTCCTCTACTTCAATCTATATTCAAATCAATATAGTCAGGGTCTAGTCTACATTATATTATTCCTCAATATTTCATTATTAGCTCTACATTGTGTGGTGTTATATTACGGCTTCTTCGTTGTTGTATCTGGTTTATCTCTCATTAAGCGCAAGAGAAAAATTTATGGTTTTAATTTAATCAAGTAAAATTAATTATATTTGAAGAGAAAAATTTTCGTCTAGACCGAGACTCGAACCAGGGACCTTTGCTTTCCGGGCCAAATGCTCTACCAACTGAGCTACTGTGGCAAGTTGCAATCTAGATGCAAATTTTTCTCTTTATACGTTGTAATTCCCTCATGCCAAAATGCTTTGAAACCGTTGTTTCTATTTTTCTATATGGCGGCCTCTTAGTTAAGAAGACAACGTATAAAGAGAAAAATTTACATCTAGATTGCAACTAGCCTCGGTAACTCAGTTGGTAGAGCATTTGGCCCGGAAAGCTAAAGGTCCCTGGTTCGAATCTTGGACTAGGCGAAAGTTTTTCTCTTCAAATATAATTTATCCTTCAGTGAGAAGTGTTAAATTAATAATAAAAACATCAATAGAAGCCCAACTGGCTTATAAAGTAGTGTTAAATTCCTAATTAATGTCTTCTTAACTAAGAGGCCGTCATATGCGAAGATAGAAGCAACGGTTTCAAAGCATTTGGCACGAGGAATTACAACGTATAAAGAGAAAAATTTGCATCTAGATCGCAACTCGCCTCGGTAGCTCACTTGGTAGAGCATTTGGCCCAGAAAGCCAAAGGTCCCTGGTTCGAGTCTCGGTCTAGGCAAAAATGTTTCTCTTCAAATATAATTTATCCTTCAGTGAGAAGTGTTAAATTAACAATAAAAACATCAAAATTAATTATGTTGATATAAAACTTAAATTTATACACTCAGGTTGATTGAAAAATTATTATTTTGAAAAAAAAATTGCTTGAACTGAGATTTGAACTAAAGACTTCTGGTCTTACGCATAAGCACACTAATCATTGTGTTATACAGGCAGCACAGAAAACAAAGCTGTGGTTTCCTTATTTCCTAGCATTCCACTTGAGAAATTGTTGAATTTTTTTTTTGAAAAAGTGGTTAAGTTCTCTAAAACTAAAAAATGAAATAATAGAAGAATACATAATTCTCACAAAACTTTGCATCAGTAATTCTTATTCTACTTACAACAGAAAATTTTATAAGCAGGTTTCAGGTTTGTCGATGGGCAAATTTGTGTTTGGACAGGGATACCTAGATAGCACAATACAGTAAAAGCTCCTTATTCGTGGTTCCCTTAGTCACATTTTCATTATTTGTGGGTTAAAAAATTGCGCCACAATTCCTATATTCGCAGCTAAAAATTTATTTATTTGCAGATCCCATCGGTATATTAGAAGGATTAGTATCCTTTATTAATGCATCGGCAACTTTTTTTACTGCAGGCACGTGCCAAGGCAGCTTTTACAAGGAGCGATTTAAATCAAATGGATAATTTTAAAATCATTAAGAAGTTACATTATGAGGTTTAATAAATATTTGAGTTTGTATTCTTTAACATTCTTACTTCATATGTTTATTCTGTTGGACGATCATTTCAAAGCTATCGCTCCATCTTCATGAGTTTGTGAACAAGCTGAAGATGGAGCAATAGCTTTGTAACTATCGTCCAACAGAACAAACATATGAGGTAAGTATGTTAAAAATACAAACTCAAATATTAAATGGATATTTACATAATAAATTTGGGAATTTTTTACATTATGAGGTTTAATTCTTATCAAATGGATAAATTAATATCAAAGTAAAACAAGCCTTATGTCACTAATGTTGTTAAAAGCCACCGCTGCCATAATTCATGTACTGCTATCTCCATTAATAAATGGCCACCGTCACCACGATCGATGTTTTATTGTTTTCAACTTGTCATTCATTGCAATAATTTTGATTGAATAACATGTGTGTCTTCTGCCTTGTTGCCAATTTATAAAGTCGAGTAAAAAGAAAAAAATTAGCTCCGAAGCAGAAAAAAGTAGTGTTGCCGCTTAAAGTAAAAATATAAATTTTTGACCAAGTGTTGGCGAGTCGTTTGCATCTAAATCACGCTGTTTCAATGTTAATGAATGAACTGTAAAATTCATCAAGGAATCTGAAGACAAAATAAGGGATTCTATCGCTGAATTCACAGCTAAACATCAATCTGAATTGAAATACCTTTTAAAAGTGGCAAAACAGGAAAAAAAAAGTACTAATTTCTTTAAGTTCTTACCTAAACCTGTCGGTAATAATTAATAGAAATTGTTCAAAATCTCTCATTAATTGATTTTTATTTTATTCTGTAACCTTGGAATGTATCCCCTATATACCCATACAAATTACCATTCCATATTCGCGGTTTCTGTATTTGCAGCACATTTGCAGAACATATTCCCTGCGAATAAGGAGATTTTACTATAGTGTTTCTGAATGAGGATGACTGGATAGCACAATGGTTAGTGCACAAATACATAAAGCCAGGTCTTGGGTTAAAATCCCAATTCAGGTAAAAAATTCTCTCTTCAAAAAATAGAATAAATTATCATAATTAATTTTATCATCATAATATTGTCATTGTCCTTATCAAAATTCTCATCAACTGTCTACACCCATTCATTCCCACATGGGGCAATAGTGCTTCCTTACACTTAACCAAGCTAATTTATTGCACATGTCAGCAATGTGGGTAGCTCATTGCCTTAAAGAGGCACCTCATAGGAAACTGAGATATTACTTGCGAAGGGAAGGAAAGGCAGCTTGGAAAAAAAAAGTCGGGGTTTTTAGGCTCTCAGGAATTCGTCAAGTTCCACAGAATCGTAGCGCATGCGCAAGTTGCTTGTAATGGTTAAGATAGACTCCGGGGTGTAGATGGCTCTGCAGAGTCGGCCTATTACCAACTTTGGGAATAATTTCCAAATGACAAAAAAAAAAGGACGTTAACAAACGGCAAGGTAATGGCGGATGATGAACATGATTATGTTTGAAATCGCGATATCATGGAAGCATGAATCCTATGAGGTGAGTTGTTTAAACAATATGTTCTCCGATGAATTTTAAAGTTAACCAACTTGCCATTTTCTAACTAAAGAAAACAATTTACATGCATATTATTTCTTCCCAAATGCTTAAAAATGGACGTAAACCAACTTCCCATTTCCTAATGTAACAAAGCAATTTACATATGTACTATTTAATGAACTATAAACTAATTTTACGTACACTAACACTAAATATAGTTTCGAATTATTTTCAAATGGTGGCAACGTTGGGACAACGTGGGAAAGTAGCAAGGAAGTAATGTATCCATGATCATGTTTTACGTAAATATATAAATATAAAAATATTGTGAAGAAAGCTTGAAAGATTCATTGCAAAATGTTTTTTAATTTTAATTTAAAACAGTACAAAACGTGTGTTACAAGTGTTTAGTGCATCAGTGGCATAAGAATGTAAGTGTCGAAATGTGAGAGTACATTAAAATTTCCGTTTACCACATCCGAAAGGCTGATTAAAATTTGTGCAGAGGCTCTAATTTAGGCTTGAGATTCTTTTTACAAGCCCCGAAAAAAAACTAAAACATTGGGAATCCATGGATTTAAAGTCTTTCCCAGAGTACTTGTCGTTTTGGGATTTTTCCCTCCTAAAAATTTGATCGATCCTGGCCATGTTGAAAACTTGCAACTCTTCGAAACAGAGGGAAGAAACTTAATTCCTACACTACCAACTGTAATTCCCATCATCAGTATTATAACAATAATAATAATAATAATAATAATAATAATAATAATAATAACTAAAAACAGTCAACAGCTGCCAATGATACTGGTAGAGTCCTGATGTCAAAAGCATTGCAAAACAACAACAGTTAGTAGTGCATATCCTTCTGCTGAAGATAGAAGCTGGTTTCCAAAAGGCCTACAATTGTTAAAAGTTTTTTAAAAAAATGTAATCTAGCTGAGGACAAAGGCACCTGCCAGGTATCTCTCTTAATATTTTACTTTGTCAATTATTAACATATTATTATTATTATTATTATTATTATTATTATTATTATTATAATATTTATTATTATTATTATTATTATTATTAGATGAGGAGTATATTAGTGATTCAATCACTTGATAAATTACCTATTACTGGTTACTCCCTAAAAATTTTGAGAATAAAACTTAAAAATTTTCTGTTGAAAAGACAATAAAAAATATATAAATCCAGACACTCCTCATTATTTAACATTTTCCAATACTGTTATTTTTAACACAGTTCTAATAATGGATCATATTATAATATTATAATGATATTGTGAAAAGAAAAATTAATGTCTGAACCAGGAATCAAATCATGGACCTCTCTTATTCCATATGAGTGTGCAAGACAACTACACCATTCGAGACATGATACGAACATCAATTCTTTCCACATATACAAATATACAAATCTATGATCCTTGTATTGTCTGCTGGCAGCGGACGAAACAAGAATTATAGATTTGTATATGTGGAAAGAATTGTTGATGTTTGTACCATGTCTCGAATGTGGTGTAGTGGTCTTGCACACTTTTACAGAATACAAGAGGTCCACAGTTCGATTCCTGGTTCAGACATTAATTTTTCTTTTCACAATATCATTATAATACTACTCATTACCTGGTTTCCAATGAAGTTTCGTGATTCAAATTCATAATGAAGATAAGTGTCGTTGAATTTTGAAAACATTTCTTCGGCCCATTTAGCTGGAACTACCAAAGATTTTAAATTTTCATTAACTACAGAACTCTGGGCTATCAAAATGCTTTCAAGTTCTGCCACAGTTCTTGGCTCTTGCACAGACTTCACGAAGTAATGATGTCCTGATAACAACTTCTTAATTATTTTCTCGTTTGCTTCCATGGCTTTGTTATATATTTCACAATCTTCACCTATATCTCTTCCAATTTTTGAAAAAATTGCTCCTGTTTTAGTTTGAAGAATTGAAAAATATTTGTAAGTGTTTCGGAAACACATGAGGCAGTAATTGTGACCAGACTGTGTTATCATGCTCCGTGACACATTTCTCTTTGGCAGGAATGGATCTGAAATTGCAATCAAATATAGATATACAATATTTAAATTAATATTGGGTAGTAAACATTATGAGGTTATATCATTTATAGTGAGTGGAGAACATATTTTTAACGACTCACCTCATATAAATCATTGCTACTTCCAAGCCATGACTGAAGAGGGACAAGATATTGTCTGAAACCGCCGGTATCAAGGAAATTTGAAATTATATGAGGTGAGTCGTTAAAAATATGTTCTCCACTCACTATTAATAGATATATAACATGCAAATAATATAAGTGTGCAGTTTTAAAGTGCAAATTTCTTGTGACAAAATATAAATGTATTATTTATTAAGAATCTAGAGCTATTGCTATGATTGAAATAAGTAAGTTAATGTACACAACTAAACTATTGTAATCAATGGTAAAGACAACTTTTTTTTTTGCCTGATCCAGGAATCAAACCCTGAACCTTTAGCATTAAGTGCTGATGCTCTGACCACTGAATTAATTCAGGCTACATTCCCATCCAAGCACAAATCCCCCCTTTACCTTCCTCTCTTGATCCCACATTCAATGCAATGAATCATCATTCACAAAAATACATAGTGAATGGCTTCTATATTAAGAAGACTTGATGGGACTCCACACAGCTGTAGCATTATATAATGAAGAATGAGAACAACTGTTACTTCATACCAATCTAATATATGAAGAACATGTAAAAATCATAAAAGCATCCCACGCTTTTGATGGTTAAATTATTTTCTTTTTGTTGATAATTCTAGTTTTATTCTATATGTATCGGAGATGATTTTATCCCAAGCGTGTTGGAAATTAAAATTATTTTTCATTTTGAGTTCGGTTTTCTAATAAAGCGTGCTGTTTTAGTTTTAAAACTATTATTTATTTTTTATTTTTAATATTTTACAGAATAAGATAAGAATGTAAATATCTTTAAATTCCATACTATTGTAGTATGAGCTAAAAGTATTACTTTTCTAAAAAAATCCTCCCCAGCCAAATTCAAACCAGCGACCTATGGATTACTGAAATTATATACCACTAGTTCACCGCTCTACCAACTGAGCTTTTATAACGATTGACTAAAAAGTCGACAAGTCCCTAACCTATTATTCCAGTTTTAATTTTTTTTTATTTTCTGATGATTATGGCCAGGAATTTAGAAATAAAATATGAAATTATTGTAGTGTCATGGGTCCTTTACAAGTATACAAAGTTTCAAGTCAATCCAATGTCTCTTAAGTGGCTGAAAATCGTGTTCAAAGATTTCGTTACATAAATACAAATACACTTTTTTTGATTTTCTGATGAATCTGGCCAGGATTTTAGAAAATAAATATGAAATTATTGTATTGTCACGGGTCCTTTACAAGTTTACAAAATTTCAAGTAGATCCAATTATTGTAAGTGGGTGTAAAACGCATTGAAAGATTCAGTTACATAGATAGATTTTACACTTAAATGGCTTACGCTGCCTAAACCATAACAAATACACAAAATTAATGTACACAGAATTGAACATCTCAAAAAGCTCTACATAAAAACTCTGTGACAGCATATGTTTATCTCTTACGGATAACTCACAATAACCATTTTCATCTTTCATTGATGCCAAGAAGATCGAGACAAGTACATATATTCCTGTGCAAGCATAGCAGCATATGGCGGGTATTCTTTTATGGATAACTCACAATAACGAATGTTGTCTTTTAGCTCATTTATGCCCAAGAAGATCGAGATAAGTAGTTTCCTGGGCAACACCAGGTAATCAGTACAAGAATCTTAAAATAATTACGATATACATTTATAATTATTTTTCATTTTACTTATTCAACTAATCATGAGAAGTACATTGATTTTTGTCTTTCAGCTCATTTATGCCAAGAAGATCGGGATGAGTAAAGTCCCGGACAACGCCGGGTAAACAGCATGGGGTATCTAAAAATAATTACGATATAAATATTTCTTTCTACCTATTTAACTAATCAAAAAGCACATTAATTTTCGAATTTCAGCTCATTTATTTCAAGGAGATCAGGATAAGTAGATTCCAGGGCAAACGCCAGGTAATCAGCACAGGGTATCTAAAAAATATAAATTTATAATAGTTTTTCCTTTTACTCATTCATCTAAACATTTATCCATCCATAGTAATTCTGCCCGAAGGCAGGTCCTTCACTGCAATCATAGCATTTTCATGCCATGCTTGCAGCTTTACTGGGGAATTGTAGGTGTGGTAACTTCCCGTTGCTTTCCTCACCGGTGATGGATGATGATGATGATGATAAGGAGGATGATGATGATGGCCATATGATTTCGGGGACCGTTTGGGCCTTAAAGTTTTCCTGACATTTGTCTTACAGGTGAGAAAAACCCCAATAAAAACCTCACCCAGGAAAAACTGCCCCGGCCGGGGATCGGACCCGGGCCCACTGCTTGACAGGGCAGTATGCTACCTTGAGACCACAGCAGTGGACCATCTAAACATAAAAGCACATTAATTTTAATTTATTTAGGCGTAGCAGCGCACGCCAGTTATTAGCTAGTTCTTTATAAATCATCTTTTAAAAGAACAATTTGCACTTACCTTTTATTGCTATTTTCTTTCCCTGCCATCTTCTTACATTGTTAGTTTTTAACAGAGGATCAAGTTGTTCAATACATATGACATGTAAATTTGCATCAAATTCACAGGTGTAAAATTCGAAGAGATATAACCAGAGTTCACCGAGAGACATTTCATTTTCTGATCTCCATTTTCCTTCTAACTCTTCAGGTTCTGAAATAAATCACATAGATATAAATAGGCATTAAAACCATACACTCATTCTGTATATACTCAAATATAAGATGACTTAAAATTTAAGATGACCCCCCCCCCCAATTCTGATGAGGCTTCTTAAGAATTTTTTTTCTCATATGTGCTCAATATATTTTTGTTCCAACTTGAAATATTTCACCTTCCTTACAAAGCACTAAAATCCAGCACAAAATCTCTCAGTTAAACTACAGGAGAGTAATGTAACTCCTCACTCGATGGATTGGATAACCCTCACTACCTGCTGTCTGCCTCACTCCACTTTAACTCGAGCAGGGACGTCCATATGCAATGTACAGTGGGTTGCCACTGTTGGATTCTGGCTTTAATTTCTGTGCCTTGCATTTAAAAGTGGCAGATAATTTTTTGGACATGAGCTTATCACATTACAACGCTTCTCTGGGAGAAATTTCCAGGTAGGTTTCTCCATGCAATGGTTGACAGTTCCCTTCTAAGAAAGTGTTTACATGAATGCTTAAGTAATCAATACTAATAAAATTCATTGTTAAAACCATTGAGGTGGATAGTCATAAAATAAAATAAGTGACAACACCACATTAGGACCAGCAGCATCAAACATCATATCAGATAATATAGGGAAGAAGGATCTGTTGAAGATGGAACGGATTTCTAAAAGGCCTACAGACATAAAGAATGCATATTTTATAAGTTGAGGATGACGGATCTTACCTAAGAAGGTATATTTTAACTTATTTTATTTTATGCTTAAGTAAAATTTACCTAAATAATTATCTGCTTTGTTTTCATCGTCTTGAGATTCCACTAACTCATGAAGGACAGGCAGAACTGGCTTTGGATATTGTTGCAGAAAATACACCAACAATAACGAGATAGCATAAGGTGGCCACATGCACAAGTCTGTGCTATCAAGTTGGCAGTACTGTAAAATAAAAAAAGAAAATCTACATTTAGTTACAATTCACCCCTCACACATATCAAGCTCAGAAAAGAGCACAAGTCATGTAGTTCTAACGTATAATAGTAGAATTAATTTAAGGGGGGCAATGGGTGAAAATTAACAATTTTGGATAAAAATCACAATTTTTGTTTTTTTGCAGAAAAAAAAGTCTGTAACTTTCTTTACATAATGCCAAAGTTTCATGAACCTATGACACTTAGAAGATAGTATAATGATGTCATATTTAAACGGCTGCATTATGTAAATCCCCATTATAGGGTAATATTGTGGTTTATGGGAATTGCCTTCCTGGTCAGTCAAGTTTAGCATTTTCTCTCATTCTAAATACTCCTGGTTCCTGAACAGACTTTTTATACTCTATTTTTAAATTACTATCCTGAACATGAATGAAAACTTTAAAATTAATTTTTTTTTCATATTTCTATACAAAGCGAGTTTTGTTATGTTCTAAATCTACCTTCTATAATTTTTACAATTTGGGTCTGAAATGTTTACAGGAAGTTCTGGATACACTAATGAAGTGACAGTCATAATTTTTATGTATTACGAATTTATCAATTTAAAAATTAGATATACACCAAAAATATAAAAAAAAAAAAAAGAATCCAGAACATTAATTTTTTATTAATCTCTCCTAGGAAAATAATGAAAAATTGTAATTGAATATATTATTATACACATCTTATTGAATCTAAATTTTTTTTTAACATTGTACCTCAGACATGACAATGGAGGTAGATTTTGAAAAAGCGTCTTTTGTTAAAACTAAAATCTGAATGAATGAGTCATTAAGTTATGTAGATAGGAAATAACACTTTGAGGTTTTTTAATATTGCTTATTTTTTATTATTTCACTCACCTCATACTTCATAATTCATAGCAAACCCAGGGTTTCTTCACATCTTTTGTGACATTCTCAATGCTGTGTCACGTTCACAACTGACGTCCAATGGCCTTCTATCCTGCAGACTGACCTCCGCGCCATCTGGTGGCCGACCGAAGAATTTCCAAATCTGTCCTCTCTCCTTATAACCGGGTATTTCAAAATTCATAGTTGTATTTTCATTCTTGCATATGTAAATTTTTTCCCAAATTGTGAGTTCCTTCAGTTTTTCCAATTGTTTAAGTAATTTTGTTCTGGTTTCTATTCTATGTTTTTCTGACCAGGCATGTGCAGCTATTGCAGATTTTTCAGTTTCTCCATTTTTAACATTTCTGAGGTGTTCTTTTAATCTCGTATTTAGATTCCTTTTTGTTTTTCCTATGTATATCTTTTCACAATCTTTACAATTAATTTGATAAATTCCCGATTTTTTGCTATGAATTATGAACAACTCAGTTGTGAACATGAAACAGCATTGAGAATGTGACAAATACAGTAGAGAAATCTGGATCTGTGAGGGAGTTAAGAAGTATGAGGTGAGTCAAGAAACAACTCAACAAAATTAAAATAAACCTCATAGTGTTATTTCCTACCTACATAACTTAATGGATATACATACCAAAATGAAGTTTCTATCTATAAAATTGTGGAAAAGAGGAATTTCACCCATTGTCCCCCTTAAAAATTTTAATTGAGGAAAAGAACATTAGAAAGGCTTAGGCCAATCATCGGCAGGGTTTCCCTGATCAAGCTCTGCTCTTTCTCATCAGTCACTCAAGAGTATCCTTCTGTTGGCAGACTGAAAAACCTCAAAATCAAATCATTTTCCGTGGGAATTTCAATGTTCATTAATGAGAAGGAGCAGGAGATGGCTCTTCAAGATGACAGAACATTGGTCGTCAAAATACTGATGATGGAACTGATTATAGTTTTGAATCTAGTCTAGAGAAGAAGAAGAACATGAGGTGAGTGATAAAAGTTTACCTAAATAAATTGAATATATTGTTTGAAACAAGAAACAATAACCTGTTAAACGAGAACACGCCCTACCAGATCAACCCACTATACAATATATTTGTTAAAAACAACCCGTACCCAATGAACAGCTTTGAAAAATGGAACAAGTTCCGAAAGGCCTACAACTGCCACAACAGGTACACAATTTTATTCAGACTGGAAACATCTTACCTCAAAATATTACTTCCTAAAATAAACCATTAGATAGAACAAATTTTATTGATTTAAATACCAGGATGTCTGCCTATATCATCCCTTAAGGACTAATACTATTTCAGCCTAGAGTTATCCATGAAGAATGCAGACACACAAGATGTCAGTTTAGGTACAAGATGAACAAGAGACATTTTGAAAATCACCTCTTATAAAAATCATAATTTTCCCTTGATGTCTGGAGTAAATCACAGTTTTAAAATGTTCTTCATGTTTAATTTATTGTCAAACCCTGCTTTACTGTAACAAAACAAGCCTGAATTAGCTCAGTGGTCAGAGCATCACTATATAAAGCTGAAGGTTCGGGGTTTGATTTACCGGTTCAGGCAACATTTTTCTCTTTACCATTGATTACAATATTTTAGTTGTGTACATTAATTTACTTACTTCAATCATAGTAATAGCTCTAGCTTCTTAATATTAATTTAATGAAAAAATTAACTTACATGAGCCCACAGACGGAATGCAATTCCCAGTTTTTGCACTCTTTCATCGATGGAAACATATTTGCGGAGAAGCTCTGCAAGTTTGTAGGAATGATTATTGCACAGTGTCAAGGAACAAGAGACGTTAGAAACATTAGAAATGAATCTAACTGCTGGAACTTCAGCACAGAAATCACTTCTCACTTCACTGTAACAGTAAACCAAACAGGTTATTAGTTAACTATAGGCAGCTGCTGGCCTCATACTCCACATGTGCTAATTACAGACTTGTTCACTCATCCAATCAGTGTAGGGGTGACATGTGATCAGCAAGTCGAGCCCCCCAGTCATTATAGCTGCTTTTCTCAACCTGGAGCCATTACTTATTGCAGCTACCCAAATTCCTCACAATCTGGGTGGGCACCAGTCCCATTACTGGCCAAAATTCTATGAGAAAATGTCTTCCCTCATGGGGACTCAAACCAGCACAGCACATATCATAAAGCTGAGTGCCAAGGCCCTATTGGCAATGGCATGGCACTGGTAATTAGTTTTATTCGCAAAATTGATAGGAAGTTACACTAGAATGTACCACATTTTTTGGTGTGTAAGACACGGCTCAACAGTACATTACCTTTCCCTTCATTTTTCATTGTGTATTCTTGTAATACTGTTACTACTGTCTTTATAAACATCTTGTAATATTTCAAATGTTTTTCAATGATACTTGTAACATTCTTTTACAATTTTTACATATTTATTTATTTATTTACAAGAAACACAGCAACATTATGACATTACTGGCAGATATATGGCATTAAGGCCTTATCAACCACTCAACCAGATTCTAACTCCACTTCCAAAATTAAAAAAAAACTTTTTTGTGTCCATCTAGTTTTAACATCTCTTCTGTATCAATTTCACACATAAAATTATACCTTCTAGTGAGCAAGTGTTCAAAATTATTTCTTTAAATCAGTGTTGATATTGTGAATAAAGTGGTATCTAAAACTAAACAGAGAGCTCCTGAAACATTTTAAGAACTGGAATCACAACAACCTAGTACAAAGCGTTATTACTGACCATAAGTTGAGATTTCTTTCAAAGTTATAATTAAATTTTAACATTCCCAATGATGGACAAATTATTAATTCATAAAGAAAAATTAACAACTCAACCAGGATTCAAACTCTAATCTCTGGCTTTGTATACAGACATTTTATCCATTATTTTTAACCAATCTTCTGATGCGAACATCAATTTTCCTTTACTCATATATTATTCCCTATATCTGAAGCAGCCATTGTCCATCATTGCAAATGTTAACATTTAATTATAACTTTGAAATAATAAGCCTTACTGGCTATAATAGATTGTGTAAATTCACATTTTCTTGAACTAGAAGCCATACTGCAAGCAATGGCTGGCTGCTTCAGACGTAGAGAATAGTATATGAGTAAAGAAATTTGACATTTGTACAGGAAACCTGGATTAGTGTAATGGGTAACGCATTGGTGTACAAAACCCAAAGATTCAGGTTCAAATCTCAGTTCGGGTGTTAATTTTTCTTTACAATTAATAATTCAGATTTTCTGTTTGTATTACATTGTCAGTTAGAATCAGATCAGTACAGCAGTTAGATAAAATCAGTTGCATATCCGCAACTGGCGAGTTGCAATATTGTTCTTTCTAGTAACTACCATGGCTTGTCAATAGAATTCATCGGAGAACATTTTGTTTAAACAACGCACCTCATAGGAATCATGCTTCCATGATACTGCGGTTTCAAACACAATCGTGTTCATCCTCAGCCATAACTCCAACTGACGAAATTCTTCGGCCGTCAACTGTTCTATTGTCACCATCTTCAGTCCTGCCATCCATGGTTGAATTTATGAACTGAAGATGGTGACAATAGAACAGTTGATGGCCGAAGAATCTCGTCAGTCGGAGTTATGGCTGAGGATGAACACGACTGTGTTTGAAACCATGGTATCATGGAAGCATGAATGCTATAAGGTGAGTTGTTTAACCAAAATGTTCTCCAGTGAATTTTAATGATTATACCTCATAATTACTTATTTTAGGAATTCTCACTATGAGGTATATTCATTAAGGTAAAATATTTTTATCACTCACCTCATATTGTTGTTCTTATTTGATTATAAACTAGTTTCGGAACATAGTTTCTGTTCCATCCTCAGTATCGTCACGATCGTTGTTCTGTCGTCTTGAAGAGACGTCCTTCTCTCCTTCCATTGGCTGACTGAAAAACCTCGAAACCAGGTCATTCTCACCGGGAATTTCAAAGTTCATTAATTTCTTCTTTTCACTCTTTTCAATGTAGATCTTTTCCCAAACAGTAAGTTCTTTAGGTTTTTCTATTTGTTTTAATAATTTAGCTTCTTTCTCGATAAGATGTTTTTCAGACCATGCATGGGCAGCCACAGCAGATTTTTCTACTTCCCCTTTCTTGACATTCCTGAGATGTTCTTTCACTCTAGTTTTCAAATTTCTTTTAGTTTTTCCTATGTAGAATTTCTCACATTCTTCACATTTAATTTGATAAATCCCTGATTTGTTTTCTTCTTTAATTAGACCTAATAAGAATGAGAAAATTAAAGAAGAAAACAAATCAGGGATTTATCAAATTAAATGTGAAGAATGTGAGAAATTCTACATAGGAAAAACTAAAAGAAATTTGAAAACTAGAGTGAAAGAACATCTCAGGAATGTCAAGAAAGGGGAAGTAGAAAAATCTGCAGTGGCTGCCCATGCATGGTCTGAAAAACATCTTATCGAGAAAGAAGCTAAATTATTAAAACAAATAGAAAAACCTAAAGAACTTACTGTTTGGGAAAAGATCTACATTCAAAAGAGTGAAAAGAAGAAATTAATGAACTTTGAAATTCCCGGTGAGAATGACCTGGTTTCGAGGTTTTTCAGTCAGCCAATGGAAGGAGAGAAGGACAGCTCTTCAAGACGACAGAACAACGGTCGTGACGATACTGAGGATGGAACAGAAACTATGTTCCGAAACTAGTTTATAATCAAATAAGAAGAACAATATGAGGTGAGTGATAAAAATATTCTACCTTAATACCTCATAATGTTTACTTCCCAACACTAATTTAATAAGGTTTCTCAAGTTCTTATTTTAATGATATGAAAATATTTTTTTAAAGCTCTTAACACTTACCTTTTTAATATTTAGCAAACACAAAACAAATATTTTTTTAAGTTTTTTTCATGCATAAAAATCTAGACCTAGTAAAATAAATTCTCTGTACAAATGATAAATTACTTACTGGAACTTATTAGACTGTTTTGAAATTAATTCAAATGCTGTTGCAAGACCTTTTGATGGATTTCCTTCTGGTGGAACACACAATTCCAAATTCAAGTCTGACGTCTTCAATGCAATACCCACGGCAGAAGAACCGTACATTCTTACAATAAAACCTACAACAAAACATAATATGCATTATCCTGAGATTAGCAATCCCAGCAAGTAAGTTATGATCTAACAGTGAGCCCATTGAATCTTGATTAATTTATTGCAGAAAAAGAAGGCTACTTTAATATAAAATTATTATTATTATTTTTTTTATCATTATCCATCCATAGTAATTCTGCCAGTGGGCAGGTCTTTCACTGCAATCATAGCATTCTCATGCTATGCTTTGCAGCTTTACTAGGGAATTATAGGTGTTGTAGCTTCCTGTTGCTTTCCACACCGGTGATGGATGATAAGGATGATGATGATGATGATGATGGCCAGATGATTTTCAGGGACTGTTGGGCCCTAAGCTTCCTGACATTTGTCTTACAGGTGAGAAAAAACCCAAAAAGAACCTCACCCAGGAGCCTATCCTGGCTGAGAATCAACCACCCCTGCTGCATAACAAGGCAGCACGCTACCTTGAGACCACAGCGGTAGACATTATTATTATTATTATTATTATTATTATTATCTCATTAACTTAGAATCTTGTAACTTAGAAACAAAGTCAGAATTGATGATAAAGTAACTACAGATACAAGCTGAAGATAGGAGTGAATCCTTCTGAAATATGTTCTCAAGAATCTACAATTTGAGGTGAGATGTCAATTTCCAATTCTTTAATGATTATTTAAAAAACCTCATAGTGTTAATAAACAAAGTGAGTCTGTTAATCTTACCTCTTAGAAGTTGAGTTCTTTTAGGACATGTTTTAAAACATTTGTGTTTCATCTTCAGCTTGTCCAGACAGTTGATTTTTATGTTGTCAGCTCTGGATGTCAACTCCCACTCCATCTTTTGGTGGACCAAAGAACTTGCACATCAAATCCTTCTCCCCAGGAATTTCAGAATTCATTATTCTATCTCTGTTCTTCTGGATGTAGAACTTCTCCCAAAATGGTGAGTTCTTTAGTATTTTCTAACTGTTTTAATAATTTGCTGTTCACATCGATTTTGTTTTTCTGACCAAACCCAAATTTCATATGCAAGTTCTTTGGTCCACAAAGATATGGAGTGGGAGTCGACATCCAGGGCCAACAACATAAAAATCAACAATCTGGACAATCTGGACAAACTGAAGATGAATCAAATGTTTTGAAACATGTCCTAAAAGAACCCAACTTTTATGAGGTAAGATGCAACAGACTCTCCTTATTTATTAAAAAAAACCTCAATGTTACTTCCTATTGTAATTTTATAACTCAGTGTTACTTTCTAAAAATATCAATTATAATTTTATAATCAATGGTAAAGAGAAAAATGTTTGCCTGAACCAAGAATTGAATCCGAACCTTTAGATTTCCGTACTAATGCTCTGACCACTAAGCTAATTCAGGCTTCATTCCCATCCAAGCAAAGATCCTCCCTTTAACTTACTCTACTGGTTCCACATTCAAATGCAATGAATCATCATTCACAAATACATAATGAATGGCATCTATATTAAGAAGACATGAAGGGACTCCACACAGCTATAGCATTATTCACTAAATTAATATTAAGAAGCTAAAGCTATTACAGTGAAACCTGTCTTAGCCGGAACCTTTAAAGAAGGAAACCTGTAGAGACGGAAACAAATTTCCAGAACGGTACAAGCCAGAAACCTTCAAAACACGGAAATGGAATGGTTTTTAAAGTACCAATAGTTAATTTTTACCTCAGTAAGATGGAAAATTATTCTTAGGCACGTTCTAATTACAGTATTAATGACCACATGTGAAAATTCTGCATATGACACTTTCTGCATTATATTGTTTTACCTTCTTGTGTTGCTATTGTATTGCAGGGATACCCTTGCTTATGTGTGACAGTGGAGAATCCCTCACTTTTCCTTGCCTGCTTACGTAACCTGCGAGGGAGTTGGGGAAACTCTTCAGTCCTCCTGTAGTTGAGTTCCTTCTCGTTTTTGTGTAATAAAGTTGTTTTGTATTGCCGTGCAAACTGAGCTGTGTTACATACACTATTTTGTCTGTATTTCAGTTCAATACATTATGTCTTTAAAGCATGCATTGTGAAACCCTTACACTGCATGAGAAAATTCAAGATTATAATTTGGGAACCCTTTATAAGGAGGAAAACTGCCAAGACAGAAGTATATTTAAGGAACCGTCATGTTCCTTCATAGACAGGTTTTACTGTACTATGATAGAAATAAGTAAATTAATGAACACAATTAAATTATTGTAATCAATGGTAAAGACAAAAATTTTGCCTGAACCGGGAATCGAATCCTAAACCTTTAACTTTCCGTAATAACACTCTGACCACTGAGCTAATTGAAGGCTTCATTCCCATCCAAGCATAAATCCTCCCTTTACCTTACTCTACTGGTCCCACATTCAAATGCAATGAATCATCATTCACAAATACATATTGATTACAGTAATTTAATTGTATTCATTAATTTATTTATTTCTATCATAGTAATAGCTTCAGCTTCTCAATATTAATTTAATATAATTTTATACTTGCTACTGAATTACCTTGCTTGGGACTCAGCATTTATGCTAACAATGTGTCTTTTTCTTACATTATACAACTTCTATCACTTTTTTGTGGTGTATTTTAAAACAAAATTACCATCATCATCATCATATTGCATAGTTTGAGTGCTGGGGCATGGGTAAATCATATGGTGAAACCTACATGGGCCTATACTTTACATAGTCATATAATAACATTGTGGCCATATTTAGAAATGCAGAAGTTTCACAGATGGATTTCTGGTTACTTTACCCTTATTTGCTTTCCATTCAGCAGAATTTTGTTTATTTCTGTACCCTTTACCAATAGGATAAGGTCTCATATTCCTACCCTGTTGCATGGAATGCTCAGATCTACTTATAAGAAATTCACAAAATAATTGCTACAGTAACAAGAGCAATGTCAATCACTTCGAACAAAGCCATACTGGCTTTATAATGTAATGTAAAATTCCCAAATAAATAAAAGAAGCTGCCATTTGCAAGATAGAAGCAAAGGTTTCATAGCATTTGGTGTGTGGGAATTAACAGCGTATATAAGAGAAAAATTTGCATTTAGATTGGAACTTGCTTGGATAGCTCAGTCGGTAGTGTCTTAGCCTAAAACCAAAGGTCCTGGGTTCAAGCCCCAGTCTGAGCGTATAATTTTTCTCTTCAATGATTTATCCATCATTGAGATGTATGAAATGAATAATAAAAACATCTTCATACTAAGTTTTAAAGGATTAGGAGTTGTTTTGTACCTGTAGAATATAAACAGCTCTATAGAAGGAATTGAAAGGAAGCCAGTGATACCAATATCACAATTTTGAAAGTTTTGGACATGGACCCATTTGGAAGTGGATGACTCATATCCAAAATATGAGTCAACAAAAATTAATCATTGCATAAACATACAGTTATGAATGTGTTATCAGTATATATCCGTGAAAGTGGTTTTATTTTTAGGGAAAATTTGTTTTAAAATTTCAAGATTTTGATGTTATTGAGAATTTGGCGGTGTTATTCAAAAAAAAATATAAATTTGAGTCTTTTTAATCCTAGTTTAGTATATTGAACCTAATAAGAATGATATATCCAGTAGTTTAAGGTCAACTTTTAGCTTGTACAATTGATATCGATTTTAATACACTAAAATGCATACAATTTTAATCGTAGCCACTAATTTGTAAGCAAAATTTACCTTTTAAGAAAGCAAACATGGTGAGTATGCTTTCTCATTCTTAAGAATGGCTGACACCACCTGGTAAAACACAAACTGACCAAGGTATACATTTAACATTCACCGAATCAATCTGTTGATTGAAACAAAGTTTGAAGGGGCAAAACTGGGGAAATTAAAATTGCGCGTGACCATTGTTGTTCAAACTGTCAGTATTTGTTTTGTTACATTTTGTTAAAAATCCACGTTATGTATATGTAATCCAATATAAAAATGTTTATGTCATTAAATTCTGCTTTAATTAAATTGGGAATAATAATATTTACCAATATGAAATAATTACTCATTGTCCATTGTTGGTTTATTCAAATTTGGCAGCGCTTGCATTAGTCAGGTTACTGCTTATTACTTACTTACTTACTTACTCACTGGCACTATCGAACCCGAAGGTTCATGGCCACGCGGACATAAGCTCTCCATACATCCCTATCCTGAGCTAATGCTTTCCAATCATTCCCTGTATAATCTACTTCCCTCAAATCATAGTTAATGTTGTTCTCCCACCTCATTCTTGGCCTACCAACTGGGCGTTTTCCCTCTGGCTTTCCTACAAGAAGCTTCCATGCACGTCTTTCATTCCCCATACGTGGGTTACTGCTTATACGTAAAAAAATATTTTCATCAGATTTGAACATAGCAATACTTAATATCTTTGCTTTGAGAAGTGCTTGTGCTGTGTCCAGAGAGAGTCAGTGTATGAGGTTGATATCATTCATAGCTAATGTTGCCACTGTTGTTTTGTCTGTGATATGCCTGTTAAAAACTGTTCCGCGTGTCTCAAAGGTGACCCCAGGTATTTAAAATTGTTTACCCATTGAATCTTTTTACTCTTTTTTTACGTCCTTCACTAAACATTAGCTAATTTAATTAACTGGTCAGTGATGCACCCTTTTACTTGCTTTCCTACTGTGCGGACAGAGGCCATTTTATCATTTTAGTCCTCCTAGAACACTGATTTATATACATGATCATAACTTTTTAATATATAAATGGATTTGAATGAAATTTTTACTAGTTAACTCAGAAATGAATGCAAAATTTAATACATATGATATGGAGTTAAGGCACGTTTATAAATTATTTTTAAAAATGTTTAAAATCTGATTTTCCCTCTCAAGGTACAAATTTTTACTAAAAAATGTATTTTGTACACATTGAACATCCTCGTTTCTTTCTGGAGACACTAAATACATTGTGTGATATTTTGCTGATGCATATGTATTTTGTATATACAAAAGTAGCTGGCATAACCAATGTCAGAATCAAGATATAGAGGAGTGAAATCAAGCTCAATCTTGTACCAAAGCAGTAGTAAAGCTTACAAGAATTAAATGAATCGTGATTTCTTCTTACCTCATACTTCTATGTTTTTTTAAACACAGCACTGCAGTATCAGTGACCATTGTCACCATCCTCAGCTGTTTTCATGACTGTCAATTTTTTCTTTTGCCAGTAATTATCCAAACTGCCATCTGGTGTCCTTTTGAAGGAATTATTTTCTAAACTGCCATCTGGTGTTCTTTTGAAAAACTTTGTAATCAAGCTAGGTTTGTCTGGATTCTCGAAGTTCGTGGTTCTAGCATGGTTTTTTTGAATATATATTTTTCCCCAAACTGTTAAATCCAAAGGATTGGATAGATGTTTCAAAAGTTTTGCTTCTTTTTCAATTCTATGATGCTCTAATAAACTATGTGCTGCTATAGCTGATTTTTCAATTTCTCCATTCTTTATGTTTCTGAAGTGTTCTTTTTTACGATTTTCCAAGTTCCTTATTGTTTTTCCTATATATATCCTGTTGCAATCTTTGCAATCAATTTGATAAATTCCAGATTTCTTGTTGTCTGGGGTGTTAACTTTATTATTAGTTAACAGAAGATTACCCAGGCTGAATTTGTTAATTGGAGCCAATGTTATATTAAATTTTCTGAAAATTTTTTGAAACTTATTATGAACTTCAGGATGGTAAGTAAATTTCTTGAATTTTACATCTTTCTTGAAATCATGTTGTAGGGTGGTGTATTCCTGTAACCTTTTTTGTTTAAATTTCTTTAATTTATTCTTTATTACATCTTCATCAAAACCATTAATTTTAGCAACATGTACAATATGATTATTTCATTATCAAAATCTTCTTCATTAGGTAAAGCTTATACATAGAATCTATATTATTGCTTGGATTCATATAAAAATTCTACAGCAGGTATTTACAACTACCTACACCATAAAAATAATTTTCTGTTATTTTAGTACTACTAATTTTAGAAATAAAAAAAATCACATTACTTTAGTAGTTGAGCTTGGTGTGATACAGCTCGAAACACAGACCTACATCACATTCCTGGCAACAATAAACAGATGTCTTTCTTCTCCCATGTTTAGTACAAACAACACATCTCCTTTGAGGTTTGAATTTATCGCTTTTAGGGGTAACTTTTCTGATGAAGTGTCTCTCTCTCAGTCTGGGTAGTGTGTTGTCAGGTGCACGTCTTCCTCTCACTAAATGGTCACCAGAACCTCCATATTTCGTAAATAATTCCTCAACTAACTGCATCCTGAATGAAAGATGCTCTATTTTCTTTCCAGTTACTTGTCTGTATATTATAAGAGAATTTAGTACAGAACAGTTCAGGAGTCTCCTGAATAGTTTCATATACCACTTTGATCTGGCATTTTCTTTCAACAAGATACATTTGTAGCAGCTGATCTTTTACGTCTATTCTCCCCATCCACTTGTAGGGTCGCATGTTTGGACGCATTAGACAGTAAAATGCCTTCTCTGCTGAGCAAGTTGTATGCTAATACGATTTTGTTCATGTGATGATAATTGGTTAAATTTGTAAGCTACCTGCGGAGGTAGCTTAAATGAGCAACTCAAATTAAAATCCCGAAGGGAACCAACGGGAACCGATGGTAATCGATGTACTTTGCTGCTTTATCCAACATTTATCCAAGATGTCGGACCTTGAAGACTTTGATCATGTTTTCGGTATACACAGAGAAGAGGAATTTGATAGAGTCTACCAAAGAATTCAACTGGAAGAACAGGAGAATCGGCGTAATATTGCATGTCGCAGACGTGTTTGTATACGGTATTATTTGCGGGATGCAAGCATAAATGCATTCCTCTATAGCAGACGAAAATAACGGAAGTGGTTTTCTCGCTGAGAATTCTGGGTAATTCGTTGCCAATATTACGAAAACGTCGACTCTCATGCATGACCGATAAGTCAGCCGTTAATTCGTTCTCAGCAATTGCTCACGGTGAATCAGCTCACTAGTGATTGGAAGTAATTTGAGTAGAGAGTAATGTTCTAACATACGACCCGTAGGCTACAACACCCTACCTATCAAAGGCTTCTCTATGCTTTTGCTTCCTTTTTTTTTACTATTGATGTGTCAGCATTGTGGTAAGATGAAATCATAGACATATTTTTCTTATCATGCCACTTGAGGACAGTGACAGGACCTACATGTCTTGCAATTATTTGCCCCTTTTTTAGTTTTATGTTTTTTTATTTTTTTGTGACTTTCCTAGTTAATTTTAGGACACCCACACAATCTGTGGAATGCATAACTTTTAGTTGATGAGCTAATTCAGGACTATTATAAAAATTATCCATCCATAGTGTGTGACCCCTACCTATCAAAGGCTCAATCAATTATAGTACTATAGCTGTGGTTTTAGGGGCTTCATGGGGAATAAGACCTGAATGAATAACTGTATTTTCCCTGTATAAAAAAGTAAAGTAAAGTAATCCCACAACAGGCCCGGAGGCCCTTGGGGTAGTAGGAGGTTAAGGCTCCCACTTTTTCTAAACAATCGGCACTTTAAGTCAGCTGGGTTGTCAGCCCTGCGTGACGGCCGCCTTTACCCCCAGAACAAGAGTCTGGTACTCATTTCCGTTATAGGCTGAGTCGACCCCAGGGCCATAGTGCCGCTAGAAAGACCTGAATGAATAACTGTATTTTCCCTGTATACACAAGTAAAAACCATAAATAGACAGTGCTGGATTCACATAATTCATATGTTTCAATACCAAATTTTGATGCTTTTAGAGGTATATATTGTAGGAATGAGAGCCGCCCCTTCCAAAGAGATAGGCTTTCGTCTATTGCAATATTTTGTTTTGGCAAATAGAAAAATCTAAATTTCTGATCTAGGTCCTGTACTATTGGAAAAATTTTGAAAAGTTTAGGTCGTCCTTTGTAAGTTTCTTGGCTCTCATTGTTGATAAAATGTAAAAATTTACAGATCAACTCGGTCCCTAGACATAACAGAAAAGCCTGGTGTCTGAATAACACTCCTTTTAGAAAAAAAAGATCTAATTGTTGGTTTCTGGACAATACCCATGAGCAAAAAAATCCCTAAAACAATGAATAACTCTTCTATTGTTACTGGTACCCAACATCTTACTGGAGATTGAAATGTGAAGAGATTGCCCCATGAATTTTGAAACTGTTCTGCATATCTGCTAGTTTCTGTGGAAATGAGTTCAACTAAATGTCTATTGAAAAACAACTCAAAACTTTCAATGATATTAGTAATATTATTAGCACTGTTTTGTGGATGAAAATCACCTGTAAATACTTGTTGTTGTCCTGCATAATTATCCATATCCTCCCAAACAAAGTCATGCTGCAGTACCAGTTCTTCATCATCACTAACATTTATAATTGCATTAGCTACTGCTAGATCATCAATTTCATTATCACTACTATCACTAGAACTAAATATACTTTCACCATTGCTATGACTTTCGTCAGATTGATTCAAAAAATCAAGAATTTCACTTTCTTTCAAGCTATGACCAGCCATAGTTACATGTAACACACGATTCACCACACCTCAGACTGATATTGTGAATCATGATTCCTTGTAAGTAACAGCTACTTCAAAAGAGGCAAAATAAATTGAGTATTCCCCTAAAATGGTTGATTTATATATCAATCATTTTATCGATCTGAAAAATTAGATTGTGTATAAGTTTATCAGAAGCCCTACAGAAAGCAGCACAAGGCTAGGTCTGTGTGCCATTGAGTGTTGAAGTAAGAAACTAATTCAGTCTTAGTAAAAAATTTAAAACACAACATCACAACTGATTCATATACTTTGAAAGAAAGCTAAGATCTTTTGCTTCAGAAATATATTGTTCATATGCAAATATAAGAATATACAGCAGTAAAAACAATGAATGAACAGGTCGCATGCATTTAAAGAAAATTACGATTACTTCATTCATATCTGACGTTTTAAAAAATAATATGAAATGTAATTATAGGGAAAAGGGCAGTGATCTGTTCTTGCAAGTCAATGCCTTGCATCCTGATACTTCAGGCAGAGTCTTAGTTTTTTATTTCTTCCCTAGGTCTTTGTCTTTTTATCCTCCTCAGTTTTCCTGTTGGTGTTCTGTCTAATGTTTCGAGGACAAAACTCTAATCTACTCAGAATCCCGTCACGATCATCACCACACACCCTCTTAGATGCCATTTCAAAGACTTAGCACTACAAATTTCTTCTATATATTTCCAACAAACAGACAGCTTCTAATTTCACGAATTCTTACAAAAAAAAGCAGGTCGTCCAACATGCTTTCTCTCAGGAACCTAGCAAAGCTAACACATTAGACATCTATGGGGTAGTTTGAAAGTTATTGCAAAATATATGAGCTCGTACGCTTGACGTGAATGTCACGTCATTAGAAGACTGGGCCTCACTAGAGCGTGCATGAACATCACGGCTTACGAGTTGAATGGGTTAATATGCTAGATCACTCAAGCAGAAGACCATTGGACTGTACTGTAATGTTCCAGTTGCTGGTTTTTTTGAAAATCTTAACATACTGCAATGATAATAAACATATTGTACATACCAGGCATCTCTTTAGAAATGTACTCATTCAAATAGGATGCTATATCATGACGGACAGTTAGCTCTGTTTCATCCAAACCATGTTGTTTGATTTGTGCTTCAAGTAAGCAAGTAAAATATTCCAGCTGTTTAGAAGTTGGACGAGGAATATTTTGAATTGTGTACTGATCAGCATCTTCCTGTAAATGTAAAAACAATGTTATTCATCTTCTCGTCTTGTTTCCCTTAACAGAGACTTAGGCGCTCTTCCCCTACAGGGAACAATTTCAACCATACTAATTTAGTTATAAAGAATTAATTTCATATCAAAATACTGAGAAAGCAACATACAGTGGAAAGTCAATTATTCAATTATACGACCAGGTACCAGTTATAATTCATATACAGAATGGAAGAAATCAAAGTATGCAGATGATGAAAGTTAAAAATTAAATTGTATCTGTTGGTAGGTGCCGTCGTCCTCAACTGTTAAAATATTGCATATAAAATTAACTGGAGCGCTTTCGGAAGTTATCTTCCATCTTCTGCAGGTTGAGCTTCCGCTACTTGTTGTCATGTACAGTGATATATACTCCAACTGTTTATAGCAGCAACTGACTTGTTTTTGACGATCTCGTATAATGGGTTTGACTGGGGTGCGTTCTCATTAAAAAGTGAGGTGTTGTTTGTTTCGTTTATAATTTTGAGGTCTTCAAATATGTTTAACCTAGCTGGAATGTTTTCTCAGTGGATTATCGTGAGAGTATTTTCAATTGTGTTCATTCGATGACCTGCGTTAATGAGATGTTTAGCATAGCTTGATTTATCTCCTGCGTGTATGAAATCTTTTAGGTGTTCTTTATATCTTGTATTGAAATTTCTGCTTGTCCTGCCAATAGATAAAAGGTAACTTCTGAAAGCGCTCCAGTTAATTTCATATACAATATTTTAACAAAGTTGAGGATGACGGCACCTACCAACAGGTACAATTTAATTTTTAACTTTCATCATATGACTTTACCTCAACACAATTGATATGAATTTTACTAGTATTGAAAGTATGAAGATTTTAAGCATGAATTCTTTGAGGTAAATATAATCAAATGTGTGGTTTCTCAAAAAAAATGTATGGAAACGTATTGATACATTACTTTATAATAAACATGAGCATTCACACAGTACACATGCGGTCAAATAGCACACATTTTTCCTAAGGTATTTTTTTTATCTCATGGTCTGTTTTAGCATAAATTGAATTTAAATAGTCCTGCGCCGTAGCCGAGCGGTTAAGGTAGGAAGCCTTGGCACAGAGCTACGGGACTTGCGCTGGTTCGAGTCTCCATGGGGGAAGAAATTTTCTCATGGTATTTCGGCCAGTATGGGACCGGTGCCCACCCAGCATCGTGAGGCAATTGGGTAGCTACAATAAGTAGCGGCTCCAGGTTGAGGAACCAGCTATAATGGCTGGGGGACTCGACATGCTAACCACATGTCACCCCTACACTGGCTGTTGATCATCTACCTCTGTGATTGACACATGTGGATGTGAAGGGCCAGCAGCCGGCTGGTAAAAGGGCAACCACTGAAAAGTGGAAAGACCCTCAATCGGAATCGGAATTTAAATAAAAAATTAAATAAACAATTTTATTGATAAGAAAATTCATCTGAGAAGAATGGAAAGAAATAGACTTCCAACATTGGCATTCCAATTGGACATAGGGACCAAGGAAGACCAAAACATCGGTGGAAAGAACAAGACCGTCACAGGCCACATGGCCTAAAACAGATTTGTTCATTATGATGATGACAATAGAAATTGACAATATTTATAAAGATATACTATGTATTTTATTAAAATATGATAAAGGGAAAGTTATTTTATTTCATGTTCCCATGTACTCTGTGAAAACCAGTCCAATAAGAACTAAATTAATATTTTTAATACCTCACCTCATATATTTTATTCTTCTAGACTGCAGTTTCGGAGCTATATCTCCATCCTCAGTAGCCTCTCGTTGACTGGTGTTAAGTCATTCCTTGGCGGTTTAAGAAAGAAGAAAACTGCCAAGAAATGACATATCACCGGCTGAAGAGAGGCTACTGATGATTGAGATGTAGCTCTGAAACTGCAGTCTAGAAGAATAAAGGATATGAGGTGAGATATTAAAAATATTAATTTAATTCTTAAATTAAACCTCATAGTGTTTTTTTCCCTGTGAAAGTTAAATAAAACCAGTCCAATACTTACCCTCATTATAAAATAATGCACCAACAAACATTGGTAAAAGAAATTCATTTGCAAAGATAGGAACAAAGGTTTCATAGCATTTGGCACACACGAATTTACAACGTACATAAGAGAAAAATTTGCATTTAGATTGTAACTCGCCCCAGTAGCTCAGTCGGTAGAGCATTGGCTCGGAAAGCCAAAGGTCCTGGGTTTGAGTCTAAGTCTGGGCATAAAATTTTTCTCTTCAAATATGATTAGTAAAAAACATTTGGACATGTCCTTGGCACATCACAACGCTTCTCTGGAAGAAATCTCAAGGCAGGTTTCAGCATGCAATGATTGACAGTTCCCTTGTAAGTAGAAGCAAACAGTTAATAAATGAGTTGGAGAAAATGTTTTAACATCTCACCTCACAAAGATGGAAGTAATACTATACTTTTGAAACTGGTATCGTGAAGACACGCAACTTTGTGAGGTGAGATGTTAAAACATTTTCTCCAACTCATTTATTAATATAAATACCTCATAGTGTTTCCTCCCACTGTAAATTTAATTAAAGGAGCAAACAGTGTTGTAATGTGAATAGATGTTCACTGCTATGGGGATTTAAAAGAAATAAATTATGTCTGCACCCAGAATTGCCTGAGTAGTTCAAGTGGTAAGAGAACCAGAATCCAAAGTGCGAGATTTTTGGTTCAAATCTCGGTTCAGGCAGAATTTTTCTCTTTAATTGTATTAATTATAGTATGCAGATGGCTTGTTTCAATTCATTAATTTCAATATTACATTCACATTTAGCTGATATAGCATATTCCATCATTATGTCCCTTAGTAGAAGCAAACCTCTTGTAATATGAAGAGGTGGGTACATGGAAACATCTCAGTTGCTGACTATTGTATATCTGGAATAACTTGACAAAGAAAGAGATGGAGATATAAGGGTAGATCCTTCACCACTTTTTGCTCAGTTACAAAAGAAAGAACCCACCCTGTTGTCAGTTTTCATCTTACCCCTTACCCCTATTAACATCTGGTGAAGAAACACCGACAAACTGGTGCGAGTGAGAGAAGTGAGCACAGCTGTCTCTTTCTATAAATTTCTTGCAAAGTTAAGCCAAACGAACTATAACTCAAGTGTTAAGAGCACCAGCACATAACGATGAAAACTTTGGTTCAAAACACAGTTCAGACAGGAATTTTTCTTTTTAGTTGCATTAATTATTGCATATGGATGATTTGCCTGAGTACATAATTTCAATATTCTGCATATGTTGCTAAAAAAAGACAAGTCAAGAAAATAAACCTACAAGTGCTAGACGTAATAGAAAAATAAAATTAATTTTCAAAATCAATAGAAAAATATTTTCTTTTAGCATATACTCCTTAATAGTGAGTGGAGAACATTTTGAAAATTAATTTTATTTTTGGAAGGCATGACTGAAGAGGGACAAGATATTGTCTGAAACCGCCAGTATCAAAGAAATTTGAAATTATATGAGGTGAATCGTTAAAAATATGTTCTCCACTCACTATTAATGATATAACCTCATAATGTTTACTTCCCAATATTAATTTAAATATATACTCCCTTCACTATTTCCTCAAAACAAATTTTCAAGACAAAATGTTGGGGGGAAAAGTTAAGAGGAAGACCATAGAGGATTATTTTTTGAAGACGCAACATCAATTATAATATATCAAGTACATAAAGAAGTGAACCAGGTCGCTGATAGAAGAGAAGAATGATTTCGCTAGCAAGGCACTGCCTTTAGAAGAAGATGAAAAAAATTAATACTGAATTACAAGTACAAAAATTAATGTGCTAAATTAAATTCAATCCTTCAATGAATGACAAAAGTTTCAATTCATACTTCTGCTATTTGTAGATTCTGAAAAAAAATGTTCTTTTATAATCTTTATCATCAGTTCACCACTGTGGTCAAACAGTGGGCCCGGGATCGATCCGTAGTCGGGACAAGTTTCCTGGGTGAGGTTTCTTTCGGGGATTTTCCTCACCAGTAAGACAAATGTCAGGAAATTTCAAGGCCCGAACAGACCACAAACATCATATGGTGCATCACAATCATCATTCATATTCACCTTAGATTAAGTTTAGGAATAAGGACTCTCCTGGCGCACCACTATCACCATCACCCATTACATCATCAGAGCAGCGTAACCCCTGCCTTCCAGGCGCCCCAAACCAAAGAAATGGGTTACAATTATGCCAATGCCATATGATAAACCAGAAATGTTAAAATGACAACGTAGGGCACTGAATAAAAAATAAAAATAAACTTTTATCATCTTAACATTAGAATTAATATTTTACATGACTATTGAACTCATGTCCCAAATGGGAGTCAATGACCAATCACGTTTCAATGTATCTTGTTTTACAACCAACCACATTTGTGTTTCACCCGATATTTATCAATTAAGTTTATCATATTAAAGAGAGCTCTTCTTTTTAATATTCTGAACAGGTCATAGCATTATTTTGCAGTGACTGACTCTCTAAGAAATATGGCTACCAGATTGTATATACAGTGCACGAATGTAAACAGATACTGCTTGCAGAATAAAATAGAAAAACATTCATAGTAATTGATTATATCACAATAAAAAGAAACCACTGTTTGCACTTTCTTAAATGTATTATTTCCCAGAAGTTTACATTCCAGAAAAATACAATTTACATCATAGGATATCAGAAATTAATTAATAACCTATAATGTTGGTTATAAACAGTTTGATGTGTTTCATTTTTTCTCCACTAGGGTGCATTCTTACAATATTGCGATCCTTTGGGAATAAATAATGTGATCTGGTTGCAGAGATGAACAAATAAAGCATAACAAACGTTTCTCATTTGTTTTCAAACATTGCCATTTACATTAAAAACATAAATATTTTAAAATAACTAAATGTAAATAATGATTTGTGAGTAAACAATTTAATTTTATTCGTTAAATAGTCCTAACAAATGCCACTCTTGATTTCCAAATTCTCTAGATAAATTGGAAATCACCCATGGCATTACTTACGGAAATTGGTGTCCTAATATTAATGTTGGAAGCTAATCTTGAATACTATATGAAAGAAATAGAAGTAAAATTCAGTCAGTTGAAATGAAACTTCTACCTAGGGTAAAAAAATGCAGGAAGTAGGTAAAGTGATCTTACTAAAAGACCTTTCTAGATAATAGGTAAAAGATGTCAGCTCTGCTTTACCCATACAACATAAATCTGCTACTAATTCCCATTAGAGGCTGATTTTACACCAGGGCCATGGTGCTGCCAGAAGGTCTAAGCCAGTTTAAAAATCCTGACCCATTTTGGAATTGAATCCACGATCTTCCAGTTTGTAGCATATTGCCATAATCAAGTACAATACAGCATGTCCCAAATTTAGACTTGATACAAAAGAATTAAATAAATACAAGAAGAATTAGTCCACTACTATGGTCTAGAGGTAGCGTGCTGCCTTGTCACACAGTGGGCCCGGGTTCGATTCCTAGTTGGGACAGGCTCCTGGGTGAGGTCTTTTTAGGGTTTTTCCTCACCTGTAAGACAAATATCAGGAAGCTTAGACCCCAACAGTCCCCCCAAAAATCATCCGGTCATCATTATAATCATCATCCTTCACAAGTGTGGAAAGCTACGGGAAGCTACCTTACTTACTCACTGGCACTATCGAACCCATAGGTTCATGGCCACACGGACATAAGTTCTCCATACATCCCTATCCTGAGCTAATGCTTTCCAATCATTCCCCTGTATGATCTACTACCCTCAAATCATAGTTAATGTTATTCTCCCTCCTCATTCTTGGTCTACCAACTGGGCGTTTTCCCTCTGGCTTTCCTACAAGAAGCTTCCTTGCAAGTCTTTCATTCCCCATACGTGCAACATGTCCTGCCCATTGCAATCTACAAGACTTAATTTTCTTATTATATCTGGTTTCCTATAAAGACCATGTAGTTCATTGTTATGTAGTATTCTCCATTCACCTGTTAGTTTATCACTCTTTGGTCCAAAAATTTTCCTAAGTACTTTATTCTCAAATACTTGCAATCTCATTTCCTCCCTTAAAGTAAGAGTCCATGTTTCGCACCCATATAATATAACTGATAGAATAATAGTTTTATATATTTTCAGTTTAACGTTTTTTGAAAGTAGTTGGGACATCAAGAGTCTCTGCAATGCATAATAGCACGCATTTCCAGAACTGAGCCTATGTTTAATTTCTTTGTGCATCTCATTCCTATTTGTGATTATCGTTCCATCCCGCGCCGTAGCCGAGCGGTTAAGGTAGGAAGCCTTGGTGCAGAGCTACGGGACTTGCGCTGGTTCGAGTCTCCATGGGGGAAGAAATTTTCTCATGGTATTTTGGCCATTATGGGACTGGTGCCCACCCAGCATCGTGAGGCAATTGGGTAGCTACAATAAGTAGCGGCTCCAGGTTGAGGAACCAGCTATAACGGCTGGGGGACTCGACATGCTAACCACATGTCACCCCTACACTGGCTGTTGATCATCTACCTCTGTGATTGACACATGTGGATGTGAAGGGCCAGCAGCCAGCTGGTAAAAGGGCAACCGCTGAAAAGTGGAAAGACCCTCAATCGGATCGGATTATTGTTCCTAGGTATTTGAATTCAGCCACTTCCTCAAAATTTCCCTCATTTGTCCTTAGCTGTCCATTTCCATTATATAATGTATTTCTACGTGTGACCATATTTAGTTTTATTACCATACCTATAATTCCTTAGTAAAGCTGAAAAGCATAGCATGAAAATGCTATGATTGCAGTGAAAGACCTGCCCTCTGGCAGAATTACTATAGAATAGAATGGAAGAAGAATTAAATAATACAGCCTAAATAAGAAAGTAGCCAAATATAGTGAATTACAAAGCAATGCCAGCTCTGGTAAATATCTACCATCCTCAAATGGAGAACAGGCAAGATTGGTTAATCCTTGCAAGGATGACAATAATCTTAGCATTCATGTTATGGAGCTACTTAAGACATATCTATAATAGAAAAATAATTTATCCTCCTGTAAAAATGTTGCTCAACCTCAACATAAAAGAAAGAAATTAAATATTAAATATCATTGAAAACTGAATAAAGGTAATTGCAGTTTTGAAAGTCAAACTATCTCTAAATTTTCTTTCAAAAAAATGCCAAATTCTAAATTATAATCCTATACACACAGACTGTCTCTGATTTAAACTCAGCCTGGTCATGCCGAGACCCACATCAATTATTCTCAGGCATCATTTCTCGCTCCATTAGTACATTATTGTACAATATCTAACACTACAATGAATACAATTTTACATTTATTCCTAAAAGCAACGCTTTCCAAGCTTTGTTATCCTTTGAAAGCAGACTAGAAAGAATGAATATAAAATACTAAAGTAAGAGAAATTTTTAATTGGGAAAGAATTAGAATGAAAAGACGATAATAGAATAAAATAGTCCTTCCAAATGTGTCACCACCTTGTTTGTGGGGGTGGTGAGGCTTGTGTGATACTGATATTTTTAAGCTATGCTGGCAGTAACTTAGCTACTGGTAGGACCTCCCTTGCCTGAGAGTCGAGACAAAGAGAAACAGGTTGGAAGTTGGACTGCAAGGCTGACATCCTTGCTTCTGTAAACTAAATTTTATTGTTGAGAAGTCTTATGAATTTAAGCTCGAGATGATATCAAAATAATAAAAATTAAATGGCTAAGACATGTTATCAGGATAAATGATAGAATGCTTAAGATTACATTAGATGTCACAGTAGTTGGAAAAAGAAAAGCTGGAAGACCAAGACTATGATAGATGGATGATGTGTACAATGACTTGATATTAAAAGATGGAGAAAGAAGGCTTAAGACAGGAGGTAATTGGAGAGGCCAAGGTTAAACTCATAGGAACATGGTGCCAAAGAAGAATGATAAGATTAAAAGAATAAATACATTAAAAGAATAAATACTGACAAGACAAGCATTGGAATTTAGATCAGGGGGAAAGAGACCATCGGCCGAGGTATAGGTGGGAAGAACAAATTAAGAAGAATATTGAGAAAAGAGAAGTTGAATGAATGGAAATGATGGAAGAGGAGAGATGGAATGATCACGATAGATGGAGACTTTTGTCCAAAATTTTACCCCTGGGACAAGGGCACAAGACTAGGTAGAAGAGAAAATAAATAATTCTCAACCAATATTTTTGTTATTCTAAATGCTTATATAATTATTTAAGAGGCTGCGGAAAGGCTACTGTTTTTAACAGAGAGGAGACCCTTTAATTCCTTCCATCGAAGGCTTAAAGGAACCGACCTGGACAGTAACCTAGTGTCCAATCCCTCACCTTCTCGTGGTGCAGCTGTTAGTAATCATGCTTATGCATGACGAACGAAAGGGAAGGGCTACTCACCAATAAGCACTGGTCAGCTTGGTGAGTTTTTCTTTTTTGACCGAATTGGTATTACTTCTTCTTCCCATACCAATTCCCTCTTTCAACTTTTCTATCCAGTCTCCCTTGACTGACCTTTTGTTTCTTTCGACCCTGATAGTATTAGAGTATTCGAGGCCTAGGGGTTCATTTCTCCTTCCTTCCTATACCTACTTTCTCTCTATGGGTGACGTAACCACCACATAAGGTGCCTACTAATAAACGGTTACAACTAGTTTATTGTACTCCAATACAAGTAGCAACATTCAGACTGCTAACGGAACATGACGGCTTGAATAAACACCTACACAGAATTGGCATAACAGATTCACCTAAATGCCCTTTTTGCAATTTAAATGAAGATATGGAAAGAAACCATCTCCTCCATTGTCCAGCTTTTGTGGAAGAGACCAGCCTTTCTGCTAAATATTGGAGTGCAAGAGAGCGAATGATTTCATTATCAAGTGCTCGACATTAGATATCAACCATAATTATTTAAGATAATCTTTGTGAAGATGATGTACCTAAAGATAGATACATGTTGTCCCATATTCTATGTTGCAATATTTAAAATTATTCTACATGTTGAATCAGTACTCTAAACTTCCAAGAGTTCCACAGAGATGTTGGTCAGGTGTTTTGATACATGAAACCTTTCTTTTTTATATATATTTAATTTGGGAATTTTTAACATTATGAGGTTTTATTAATAAGAATTAAATGAATTGTGAATTCTTCTTACCTCATACTTCTATGTTTTTTTAAACACAGCACTGCAGTATCAGCGACCATTGTCACCATCCTCAGCTGTTTTCACAACTGTCATTTTTTCTTTTTTTTTTTCTTTTTGCCAGTAATTATCCAAACTGCCATCTGGTGTTCTTTTGAAGGAATTATTTTCTAAACTGACATCTGGTGTTCTTTTGAAGGAATCATTTTCTAAATTGCTATCTGTCGTATATTTGTAATCAAGCTTGGTTCGTCTGGAATCTCAAAGTTCATGGTTCTAGTATGGTTTTTTTTAATATATATATATATATATATATATGTAATCTAATAGAGCATCACAGAGTTGAAAAAGAAGCAAAACTTTTGAAACATCTATCCAAACCTTTAGATTTAACAGTTTGGGAAAAGATATATATTCAAAAAACCCATACTAGAACCATGAACTTCAAGATTCCAGACGAACTGAGCTTGATTACAAAGTTCTTCAAAAATACAACAGATGGCAGTTTAGAAAATGATTCCTTCAAAAGAACACCAGATGGCAGTTTAGAAAATAATTCCTTCAAAAAGAACACCAGATGGTAGTTTGGATAATTACTGGCAAAAGAAAAAATTGACAGTCGTGAAAACAGCTGAGGATGGTGACAATGGTCGCTGATACTGCAGTGCTGTGTTTAAAAAGCATAGAAGTATGAGGTAAGAAGAATTCACGATTCATTTAATTCTTATATGAAACCTTACTCATCAAGAGTAACGTGTTATACATGTAGCATGTCCTTTCGAATGAATAGATTACAAAGAAAAACAATCCATACACCCTTATCCTGAGATAATTTCCAATCATTCACCATATAACTCACTTTCCTCACATAATGGTTAATCTTACTCTCCCACATTGTTCTTGTCCTACCTACTGGGTACATTCCTTCTGGTTTACTTACAAAGAGTTTCCATACCTTCTTTCATTCTCCATTCCGAAATCTACTAAAACTAACATCTGGTTTGGCATAAATATCAAGCAGCTCACTGTTAAGTAGTTTCTCCATTCACACGTTCAACTGTCTTTGGTCTAAAAATGTTCCTAAGGGTTACATTCTCAGAAGTTTTGGCACTACAGTAAGTACAATAATTTACTTGACTGAGTATTTCCAACTGAAATTCATTTCAATTCAGTACAAATGTTAACAAACATAATCACTTTAACCCTAAAATATCAAATTATATTTTTTACCCTTATCTGATCTATGTGGTGTCAAAGAATCTCATTGTTAAGAGCACAACATTTCAGCGTAAGGATATTCATTCATAAATAAACCTGACATCTCCAGACAGCAAAACTCGAGCCAGATAGATCATGTAATAGTTGACAAATGCTGACACAGTAGCATCATCGATGTTAGATCAGTTAGTGGGACAGACTGCAATTCGGATCATCATATGGTCAGGGGAAAAATCAGACAATGGCTATCGCTTATGAGAAGGACAACTGCTAAAGACGATTCTGAAAAATTTGAATTAAAAAACTTGAAAACTGATGAAGTGCAGCAAGAATACCAAATCAAATTGCTAATAGATTTGAAGTACTGGAATCTTCAGAAGACAATGTGGCATATGAAGAAGAAACTGATATAAATAAAGAACGGGAGGCTATAAGAGATACTATTAAATTATCAGCATCAGAAAGCATTGGTTATTTAAAAAAGAGGCAAAACAAGAAATGGTTTGATGAGGAATGTGCCGACATTGTAAAGAAAAGAAAGCTAGCAAAAATTAAATGGTTACATGTGCCAAGTGAGGTACATTTAGAGCAATTGGGTAGTATTAGACGGGAAACCACCAGGTTACTAAAGAGTAAAAAGAGGGTATATTTGAGAGAGAAGATTAATGATCTTGTAATTAATGCAAAAAATTGGAACATTAGAGAATTATATTAGGGTATTAGCATAGAGAATAAAGGGTTTCAGGCTAGAAAAAACATAATTCGGAATGAAAATTAGGATATGATTGCAGATTCCAGGAGTATATTAAACACATGGAAAAGTCGCTTTAATCAGCTATTAAATGTACATACACAACAGGACATTGAGGAGGATAATTTACAGACAGCAAAAAATGATAGTCGCAAAACCAAGTGTATTAGAGACTGAAATGGCGATAGAAAAATTGGAGGTGCATAAAGAATCAGATGAGATCCCAGCAGAACTGATAAAATCAGGGAGAAAAAAATTTATGGACAAGATACGCTGGTACCTTATTATGATTTGGGAAAAAGAAGCTCTTCCAGATGAATAGAAAGAATCAATTTTTGTACCAATTTATAAGAAAGGAGATAAAACTGATTGCAACAACTACAGGAGCATCTCATTACTTTCAACTTCGTACAAATTTCTAACAAATATATAAGTAAGCAGACTTATTCCCTATATTGATGACATTCTAGGAGATCATCAATGTGGATTTAGAATAAACAGATCTACAACAGATCAGATTTTTAGTATAAGACAGATTTTAGAAATGAAATGGGAATATAATGGTACTGTACATCAACTATACGTAGATCAAGTTTATTTGAGTCTGGAATCATCTTACCTCAATTTAATGCTGATTGGTTCTCGAACATGTTTCAATATTTATTTAACTTTCACAGGGAAAGAACACTATGAGGTTTAATTTAAGAATTAAATTAATGTTTTTATTACCTCACCTCATATCCTTTTTCTTCTATACTGCAGTTTCGGAGCTTATCTCCATCGTCAGTAGCCTCTGGTCGACCGGTGTTATGTCGCTTCTTGGCAGTTTCCTTCTTATCTATCGGCGGTTCATCGGTCCACCGATAGAAGTAAGAAGGAAACCGCCAAGAAACAACATAACACCGGTCGACCAGAGGCTACTGACGATGGAGATTAGCTCCGAAACTGCAGTATAGAAGAAAAAGGATATGAGGTGAGGTAATAAAAACATTAATTTAATTCTTATGTTTCGATATATCTACTATATCATCCTCAGCTCTAGCCAAAGCTGAGGATGATATAGAAGATATATTGAAACATGTTCGAGAACAAATCAACATTAAATTGAGGTAAGATGATTCCAGACTCAAATAAACTTGATTAAATAGCCCCAAAATAACTTCCTAAAATAAACCATTAACTATATGTAGACTTCATAAAGGCATATGATTCAATTAAGAGGGTGAAGTTATATAGTACCCTGCTGGAGTTCAGAATTCCTAAAAAGTTAGACATATACAAATGGTTTTCCAAGGGTCCCGGGTTCGTGTCTCGGTCTAGGCGAAAATTTTTCTCTTCAAATATAATTTATCTTTCAGTGAGAAATGTTAAATCAATAATAAAAACATCATATACGAATGTGTCTATATTGCACAAAGAGTAGGGTGTGTGTAGGCAAACAGTTTTTGGATACTTTTGAAATCCGCAATGGGTTGAAGAACGGAGATGCACTATCTCCTCTACTATTTAATTTTGTACTAGAGCATACCATCAAATCTTTAGAGGATGAAGAAGGCCTACAACTCAACGGTATTAATAAGCTGTTAGTTTATGCTGATGATGTAGTACTATTGGGCGATAGCGAAGAGATATTAAAGGCCAACACGTATACACTATTGAGTAACACTAAGAAATTGAGACTGGAAATAAACATCAATAAAACTAAATATATGGTCACACATAGAAATACATTTTATAATGGAAATGGACAGCTAATGACAAATGAGGGAAATTTTGAGGAAGTGGCTAAATTCAAATACCTAGGGACAATAATCACAAGTAGGAATGAGATGCACAAAGAAATTAAACATAGGCTCAATTCTGGAAGTGTTTGCTATTATGCATTACAGAGACTCTTGACATCCCAACTCCTTTCAAAAAAAGTTAAACTGGAAATGTATAAAACTATTATTCTACCAGTTATATTATATGGGTGCGAAACATGGACTCTGACTTTAAAGGATGAAAAGAGATTACAAGTATCTGAGAATAAAGTACTTAGGAAAATTTTTGGACCAAAGAGAGATGAACAGATATTTGAATGGAGTAAACTAAATAACAGTGAACCACATGGTATTTATAGGAAGCCAGATATAATAAGAACAGTTAAGTCTCATAGACTGGAATGGGCAGGACATGTGGCACAAATGGGGAATGAAAGACATTCATGGAAGCTTCTTGTAGGAAAACCAGAGGGAAAACACCCAGTTGGTAAACCAAGAATGAGGTGGGAGAATAACATTAACTATGATTTGAGGGAAGTAGATTATCCAGATAATAGTTGGAAAACATTAGCTCAGGATAGGGATGTATGGAGAACTTATGTCCACATGGCCATGAACCTAGAGGTTTGATAGTGCTAGTGAATAAGAGTAAGATATTAATGATTTCATGTACCCAATCACTTCATCATGCAGTGGAAACTCTCTTAACAAGCATGTATGGACTGAACGCTGGCCAAATAATCCAATTCATAGATTATGGTTAGCCATTACAAAGAAATATCTTTTGCAAGTACTACTAGAATACCAAGATTATCATTTTACTTACCTGGCTATCAGATTGTGTTGTGATTTATTAACAAATAAATATAGTCATTAACATTCTACTGCAGTACAACATAAATTTGTCTGGCACTATGGAAAATAACATTAACATAAATGTTACTATTAGCATGTTATTTTAATTACCTCCATGGATCTAAGATGTCGGTCATCTTGGATGTGATATTCCACAACATTGACAGTATCACAGTGATACTTGCACAGCCTGCACTGAAATACTGCATACGGATATTTCACCAGTTTCTAAAAATAAAAAAATATATATTACTTAAAATTATTTTTAATATTGATGATAAATAATAATAATAATAATAATAATAATAATAATAATAATAATAATAATAATAATAATTTTTATTTCATTTACAGTATTCTGCCCTGGGACAGGTCATTCACTACAATCATAGCATTTTCATGCTACACTTTGCAGCTTTACTAGGGAATTATAGGTGTGGTAGCTCCCTGTTGCTTTCCACATTGTGGAAGATGATGATGGCCAGTTAACGTTTGGGGACTTTTGGGCTTCAAAGCTACCTGACATTTGCCTTACAGGGGAGAAAAAACCCTGGAAAATACCTCACCCAGGAAGTTTGCCCCAACTGGGAATCAAACCTGGGCCTGCTGTGTGACAAGGCAGCACTCTATCTCGAGACCAGAATCGTGGACATAATAATAAAAGTTTTATTTGAACTGACAGATTTAAGACCATTTAAATCAATTAAGTTAAAAAATGCATTATTTATGCACTGTAATTAAATGTTGAACTTAAATTAGAAAACTAACATAAAATGTACTTAAAAATAATTAAATACTACATTAGTTGAATTATGTATAAATGGTAAAGTGGTCCCATTACAGACCTCAGGAGGATAAGGCTGGGTTAAAACTACAAAAAAAAAAGTAAATAAAGAAAACTAGTTTTGTTGAGTTGTTTCTTGACTCACCTCATACTTCTTAACTCCCTCACAAATCTAGATTTCGTCTGTATCTGTGACATTCTCAACTGAGTTGTGAACATGAACAGCATTGAGAATGTCACAAATACAGTGAAGAAATCTAGATCTGCGAGGGAGTTAAGAAGTATGAGGTGAGTCAAGAAACAATGCAACAAAATTAAAATAAACCTCATAGTATTTCCTACCTACATAACTTAATAAAGAAAACTAGACTTGCAACAGGTTAGAAGACCCTTGGCCTACCATCCAGGCGCTGGCTTCATTTCCACATGTCTTAAACACAGTGGATGATCATCCAGCCAGTCATTAATCAGGTATTCTCAACCTCAAGTCACTACTTATTGTAGTTGCACAAATACCTCAAGATGCTGGGTGGGCACTACTCCTACAATGGCCAAAATTTCTCAAACCAGTAGAAGTGCTGTAGCTCTACACCAAAGCATGATGCCTACAAAACAAATAAATAATTAAATTAATTAATTTCTTACTTTCTTCAGTGGATAGATGTGATTTTGTCTAAACAGCAATCTGCGACCAGGATCTAGTTTTGGTGCCACAACAGGTTGTTCCCCTTCTTCTCGCTCTCGTAATTCATCTTCGTTTGGTTTCACATCATTTTCTTCTGTCTCATCAACTTCATCTATATCTTCCTTCATTTCATTATTTTTGCTAGCACCTGCAGCCTCATCTCTGTTAATTACCCCTTTGTTTTTCTTCTTCCTGTACTTTTTCCTAGTATTTTTTACAGCTTCCAGTCCTCTCCAGTTCGTCTCTGCAAGTCGTGCATCTATTTGTGCTGCGTCCTCACTTTTATTAGGTTTCTTGTTTCTCCATTTTCTTGTAGGTGTGCTCGGTGGAGTGTTCCTCACCTTAGCTCCGTTTGTGGCAGCTTGCTCAGACATTTTGATTATCCAATAGAACCTGAAAAATCAATTCATACAACATTCAATCTACTTCATTGTTAACAACAGGCTCAGCTTCAAAATTTGTCATAAGTAATGCCACAAATGGCATTTGTTAGGACTATTTAACAAATAAAATTAATCTGTTTACTCACAAGTCATTATTTAAATATAATAATTTTAAAATATTTTAAATGTAAATGGTGATTTTTGAAAACAAATGAGAAACATTTCATTTCATTTGTTCATCATTGCAACCAGATCATATTTATTGCCAAATATAATTGCAATATTGTAAGAATGCACTCTAGTGGAGAAAAAATGAAACCCATCATTACAGGTTAATTAATTTCTGTTGTCCTATGATGTAAATGTGTCAATTATATTTTTCTGCAACGTTAATTCCTGGGAAATAATATGTTTATGAAAGAGCAAACAGCATTTTTTTGTGGTATATTCAATTGCAACGAATGTTTTTCTATTACATCTCACAAGCAGAATCTGGTTACATCCGTGCACTATATATACAATCTGGTAGCCACTTGATAAAATGAACATGATAAAATTGAGGTGAAAAACGACTGTTATTGCTTGTAAATCAAAATTCATTGAAACATGATTGGTCATTGACTGCCATTTGGAGCATGAGTTAAATAGTCAAAATAAAAACAATCAGGAAATTAATCAAATTTTTACACCTCACCTCACACTTTATATCTCTCCAGGACTAGTTTTAAGGAATCTTTCCTCAAACTCAACTGGCATCATCAACAAGATTCCTTGAAACTACAAAATATGAGGTGAGGTGTAAAATCTGATTCAATCATTAACTGTTAAAATAAAACCTCATAGTGTTACTTTCAAATATTGAATTTGTTAAATTACTTTATATACTCAGAGGAAAATGGAACTATTTTCTAATTATTAATTAAATAAAAATAAAACTTAGTTTTATTTGATTTTCGTATTTATTAAGATATAATTCAGTTACAGCTGTTTCGGTACACTATACCTTCTTTACATATGTTATATCTTTATTTAATTAATAGATATGGATTTTCATCAAGTAAACACCAACTCAATTGATTATTTTTTAATTCACAATAATCAGTTAATATTTTTATTTAACAAGTTGGTGAATGGTAACAATCTTTTGGGTGCTCTGTTCTAAAATTGTGAATCGTTAGCATGTTGTCCACATTACTCACAAGGGGACTATTGCATGCTGAAACCTACCTTAAAATTTCTCCCAGAGAAGCATTATGATGTACCAAGGCTGTATCCAAAAAAATTATTAGCCTTTTTTAACTGCAAGGCACAAAAGTCGAAGCCAGAATCCAGCAATTGCATCCCACTGTATGGAGTAGATGGACTCCCTGCTTGAGTAAGAACTGAGGTAATCCAATCTACCAATATAGGAGTTGTATTACTTCCCTAGAGTTTAAATGAGAGATTTCACATTGGATTTTAGTGCCTTGCAGTTAAAACGGCAGATAACATTTTGGACACGGTCTTGGTACATCACAAAGTAGGTTTCGCCATGTATTGGTTGACAGTTCCCCTGTGAGGCTTCCAGTTCACATCTTGGTATTGGCAGAATAACACCACTGGAAAATAGCTCAACTCTAGTTCCATTAAATAGACTGCCAGAGTAAATGGATTTTCTTTCCTTCTTTATCATAGATCAACCTCTCCTTTTGTAGGTAATTTTATGTGCCCCATACCATTTGAAACTTATACAGACACGACCTGCCGGAAGAGGATTTGCGAAGGACAGAACATTGGTCATGCAATTAATGAAGATGTAACCACCAAGGTTACCAAAACCAGTCTAATTAGAAGACAGGATATGAGGTGAGGAAAAAAAATTTAATTTTAATAAAAATAAAACGTATAATTTGCCTCAGATTTCTTCATATATTAAACTATAATAAGTTTCATTGGAAGGCATTTACGTTTCTAAATACTACAATCACATTTTACATTGTTACATTCTCTTGACATTTATTACAATGAACTTACATATATATAGAAATACAAATAAAATTCTCAGCATTCATAATGTTAATAATAACTGGACAATGTTATGCATCAACCGGTTAAGGGTCTTTTTTTAATTATATTATTTTTAGTCTGATCATCTTACCTCAATATTAATGTTGATTTGTTCTTGGACATGTTTCAAAACTCTGGACAAGCTGACAATAAAACAATTGTTTTGAAACATGTCCAAGAACAAATCAACATTAATATTGAGGTAAGATGATCAGACTAAAAATAATATAATTAATCCATCCATCCATAGTAATTCTGCCTGAAGGCAGGTCCTTCACTGCAATCATAGCATTTTCATGCTATGCTTGCAGCTTTACTAGGGAATTGCAGGTGTGGTAGCTTCCAGTTGCTTTCCACACCGCTGAATGATGATGATGATAAGGATGATGATGATGGCCATATGATTTCGGGGACCGTTTGGGCCTTAAAGTTTTCCTAACATTTATCTTACAGGTGAGGAAAAACCCCGATAAAAACCTCACCCAGAAAAACTGCCCGACCGGGGATCGAACCCAGGCCCGCTGCGTGACAAGGCAGCATGCTACCTCGAGACCACAGCGGTGGACAAATATAATTAAAATAACCTCAAATATCACTTCCTAAAATTAAATATTAAATATCTTTTTTTAAATTGATATTTTGATGCCACCTGTTGAACTGGCTTATGAAGTAATATTAAATATAGCCATATCAAAGATTCTATGTTATTCAATGAACGGCTAAGAAACACGATCTACATAAATGCTAATATAATTCATGTTACATTTGCAATGTTTGAAAATTATTTCAACTTTAAAAACATCAGCTACAAATAACAAATAAGGGACTTTTATGGCCTTAGAAGTTCCTTTTAATACATCCTTAATATTTTTCCTTCAGGTTCAATATATTGAGCCCCCTATGCAGTGGCATTAATGTTTTAACTAATCACAAACGGAACTTTGAATAACAACTGCATATAATGATGATGTTTATGTAAGGAATCCGAAGCCGGTACTGTTCCGCCAGTACTTTATCACCTATTTGAGGATTCTAGATCCTTCCATATATTTTAACCTTTTCATTACACTCTTCTGTGCATACTCTAATCCTTCCAATTACTCTTTTACATATTACTTCTGACATTTCTGGCTGTTCTCCACATTTAGGCAATGGATTAGGTAAATTGGCTATTAACCCATCCACCTCTCATTTAAAGTCGAGCTCTGCTACCCCAGAAATCTGATTTAAATCCCAAGTCCTACTGCATGGCATTTAAATGTAACGCAGCAACTTAATATTACCTCCAGTAGGAAAAAATGGATTTAAAAACGACTAAACTGATATACAACAGGGTTATTCTCAGATTTCACTCACTTCCAATCACTTGGCGTGATATGGCTTTGTTTTTTTTGCAGGTGGTGGGACAATAAGTTCATTATCACTCTCACCGCTCTCTTCTTCAGCAGAAGTTGATTCCGAATCACTTATAGATTCATGAATACTTCTCTCATCACTAAATATATCAGAAACTTCTGAATCACTGCCTAATTCACACTCTAATAATTTCCTAATTCCATCACTGTCAATACCCTTAACTTTCCTTGGCGCCATTTTTCTTACTACTGACACTTTTTTTTTCTGAAGGTAAAACTCGTTCCAGAAATTTCTAAATGGCATGGAGGGAATGAAATAGCATTCTTGTGAATGTGTAGAAGAAGAAAAATTGTATGTAACAGATATCTATGATCAGCAAAATAAATTAAAAATGCGTTTTTTCGATCTCTGCACTGCGCGACCACAGGTCGTCATACGATTTTAGTGCTTAAGAATGTCATGCGACCTCAGCTCGTCATCCGATTTAAATGGGTTAATTTATCTGGATTTATCACAGTCATTAAGAAAATAGGAGCTTCTCCAGTTGTGACATTAATTGAATTATTGGATTAGGTAAATTGGCTATTAATTTATCTGGATTTTATACAGTCATTAAGAAATTAGGAGCTTCTCAGTTATGACATTTATTGAATTATTCATAACATTTTCAACAACATCAATATGTTTCAGTCGTTTGGTATGTTTATGATGCATTAGTAGTGATTTCTCTATTCACCCGCTCACCAGGATTACATTTTGGATGGTACTTACTACAACAATACAACTTTATTCCCACTGCAGACAGCTTTCCGTTCAACTTTGGACTCGAGAACACTGATGCACTTAACAGTGTCTCGATCTATCTGTAATTGGGTATAGTCTCAAACTATTTTTCCTAAGCAAGCTCAGGCAGTAACCATCCATAAAGGAAATATTTTTCACAAACTTGGAGAAAATGTCAGAGAGCACCAGAATATGGTTGTACCCAAACTGTGTTCTTGGCATTTCCCCATGAGTATCCATAACTACCAAACTATTAACTTTATTTCTTATAATATTCTGAGAAATTATGTCATACTTCATATTCATAGTTTTACATTTCTGACGTAGCACAAGAACAAGTGAATTTTCTCACTTTCCTATTTAAGTGTTCTGCATAAATATATTCACTTCCTTTTTGCTAAATTTTCACAACCTAAGTAATTTAGTACAATATGAAAGGATCTAAAAAGTAGAATTTCTAAATTTTTAGGAATGATTATTTCCCACTTCCTTCTGTGTTTTAAACATAGCTTATACAAAATATTTATTTTTAATTCCTATTTTTTCATTATTTTTCTTGGAAAATTTTCCCAATAATTTACTCACTCAATGATTTTTTCTAAGTTCTACAGAATAGTAACGCGGATGCACAAAAATTTATGGAATTGTCACCAAATGGTGCCACATAGCTGTGAGATTGGTATGACCAACCTATGCAATTACTTTCCATATGTATTTATAGTCCACAGCTGTGGTCTCCAGGTAGCGTGCTGCCTTGTCACGCAGCGAGCCCGGGTTCGATCCCCGGTCAGGGCAGTTTTTCTGGGTGAGGTTTTTACAGGGTTTTTCCTCACCTGTAAGACAAATGTCAGGAAAACTTTAAGGTCCAAGCAGTTCCCGAAATCATATGGCCATCATCATCATCATCCTTCACTGGTGTGGAAAGCAATGGGAAGCTACCACACCTACAATTCCCTAGTAAAGCTGCAAGCATAGCATGAAAATGCTATGATTGCAGTGAAGGACCTGCCTTTGGGCAGAATTACTATGGATGGATGTATTTATAATAAATGGATGTATTACCCTTGCCTCTTCATATTCTAACTAAGTAAATTACATGCCTATTATTTCTTAAACTATAATTTAACTTACGTACACTAACTTGTCTCATCGGAACCTAACAAAATGAAGTGAGTGTACATCCATTTCTTAAAATACATTTTCAAATTAATTGTGAATGTTGAACACACCAGTTTCACTTATACGTCCTGCCATCTTGCAGTAGTTCTTTAAGTGTTTCTGCATGTCCACTAGAATTATGTAGTAATTAGAAAAATTCTTAGATAATACTTGCACACATAGATAAATATTTAATAATTGTAAAATATGACTTAGGAATCATTGCAAAATGTTTAAAATACTACAAAATGTTGATAAAATTTTTAAAAAAGTATGTAGTGCAACAATGCCATATGAATGTTGCATGGAAAAGCATAGACTAGTTATTGGAATGTTGAGCCCTTTCTAAAGAAAACTATGTTCAGGGTAATTATTCCTTTAAAAATCAATTGACCCTGGCTAATTGTAAACCTGTGAACCTCAGATCCATAGGCAACCACTAGTCAACAAGAATGAACTAGTAACCTTGCATTCAATATTTTTTTCTAATGCCACCTGGGTGTCTTATGACATTTCTGGCTTTCTCCTGGTGGAATTGTAATCCATTTCTTAGGCTGGGGCACCTGGAAGGCAGAGTTACGTTACCCCGATGATTTCATGGGTGATACATGATAATGAAGCGCCAGGAGAGTTCTGAACCTAAACTTAACCTAAATTCCAGACCATGGGTAACGACAGGAATAATTCCCATTAAGAAAAAATTCCTATGGTCTGACCAGGAATCGAACCCAGGACCTCATGAACAGTAGGCAGTAACACTGACAACTAGCCCATGAGGCTGGTCGATAGAATATTAATATTACCCATTTAAGGAATAAGCACAGTTGTTGACGGAGGGTGCTGCAGTTGTGTTTATACAGGAATAGAACATGTCACACTGCTAACTATGAAGTCAGAGGGGAATGGGACGTGGGACGTTGACAGTGCAGCTCTAGTAGAAAGTTTGTTAGTGGTGCACATTGCAATATGTAAATTATCTTTCTGCCTTGTGAATTAATCATTTTTCTTGGAGACTCTTAGGTGTCTCCATACTTATACAATACAAACATAGGTCTATAATACAAATGGCTGTATTGACATGAAATCACTGTTCAAGAGCGAACAATGTGGTTACAAGTGCTATTAAAAGGCAACTGTGATTCTTTGCCTATTGTACACTGCCTTATATTACATCACGTGTAGCAACAAACAGTGATTTGCAATGCGTCCGCCTGCAGAGATATTTTGAATGATTAATAGAATCCAATGCTGTCAACACAAACATTTTTCCCTATCAGAAGTGATGTAATAATAACATAAGTCTACACAAGAGGGACTTCTAACTGAACTATTGTTGAATATGGTGGTTTTTACAAATGTCAGTTTCGCATTAACAATTATATATTTTCCTCTACTCTCACCTTTATCTAAAGTAGTGTACCTTTAGGGTTATGAACTTGCTCAATAGATGGCAGGAATATCTGTGCAATAGATATGACTAACCATTGCAATAAATTCCCAAACATGCTTTTAAATAATGAATGTACACTAACATATAATATTGTAATATAACTAAGTAAATCATTTACATATTATTTCAATAAACTATAAAATAATTTGGTGTACACTAATGTACCATTCCTTAACATAATAAAATAAAAAAGGGCTCAACTTTAAAATATGACAATCTATGATTTTCCTTACAACATTCTCATGACACTTGCACTACAAGCTTTTACCATTATTAACCCGTAAGCACACGCGCCAGGGTAAAAAATACCCAAACGTTATTCTTTTTGTTGGCAACACTGTGTTTGAATTTAAATTTATCTGCCGTTTTCAGTACCTTTCTTTCAGATATTTTTGCATTGTTGTATGTAAGATTTAGTTAGTTTTCCTGTGACTGCAGGAGTTTATGTATGCATATATCAAGATTGGGTAAGAATTACCCAGCGCGTGTGAATAAGTAAGATACATAGCGAATCTTTTTATTTGTGCACCATTTCTATTTTCCATTACAAAATGGACTTACAATATAGGCAAAGTGGACAAATAGTAAACTGGCTAAATGAAGAAGAAGATGAAGATGTTATTGAACATGAATCAGGAGATGAAGCCGATCATCTCTCCGAAAGTGAACATAATTCTGATACAGAACAGGAAGCAACTAATGAGTGATGAAGACTATGAGGATGATGCTCCACTGTCTCAGTTTGTTAGTTACAAAGGTAAAGATGGATCTTCTTGGAGAAAAAAATGTGCCACATCAAAATGTTAGAACCAGAGCATGCAATATAGTTACTCATCTTCCGGGCTGTAAGGGAGATGCTCGCCATGCAAAATTACCTATAGAAACCTGGTCATGTCTAATAGATGATGGTATCATTGGTGATATTGTAAAATATACAAATATTTACATTAGGTCCATCCAGAATAATTTTGTTCGTGAGCGTGATGCTTTGCCAACTAATATAGCTGAGATAAAGGCACTGTTTGGTGTGTTATATTTCGCTGGTGCACTGAGATCAACTAAACTCAGATCTATGGTCAACTAGTGGGGAACAGGAATCCCTCTGTTTTCAGCAACAATGGGAATAGATTCTTTTTTCTTTTGCGGTGCCTCCAATTTGACGACATCACCACAAGGGAAATAAGAAAGGTGACAGATAGGCTTGCTCCAATAAGAGATGTTTTCGAAGCTATCATAAAGAACTTTCAGAAAAGTTATACAATTTCTGAATATTGTACGATAGATGAGAAATTGGAGCCTTTCCGAGGAAACTGTTTCTTCAGACAGCATATCAAAAGCAAACCAGCCAAGTATGGTATCAAAATATTTGGTCTGGCTGATTCCCGCACCTTCTATGTGTTGAACCTGGAAATATATTGTGGTATGCAGCCAGAAGGTGCATACCAGCAATCAAATTCCCCAGCTGATGTTGTCAAACGATTGATTATACCTATTTGTGGCACTGGAAGAAACCTCAAGTTTCATAATTGGTTCATGAGTGTACCGCTTGCCAAAACACTTCTCAACAATCACAACTTAACTTGAGTTGGAACTGTAAGGGTAAATAAACGTGAGATTCCGCCTGACTTTGTGCAAAAAAAACTTGAGAAATGTTCTAGTATTTTTGGATACCACGATAGAGTGACTCTCCTGTCCTATGTACCAAAGCCGGGGAAAGTCGTTCTAGTGGCATCCACTATGCATTATGATAATGCAATTGATCCAGACACCGGAGATCAAAAGAAGCCAGAACTAGTCAAATTTTATAATGCTACTAAAGGAGGAATTGATACAGTCGATGAATTATGCGGTACATACAGCGTGTCCAGGAAATCCCGACGCTGGCCACTTACAGTGTTCTTTGGGCTTCTCAACATCACATGTCATCTGCTGATCTTTTCTAAAAGAACTTGCTCTCGCCTTGGTGAAAGATTATTTGGCTCATCGGTTGACCTTGAAGTATTTACCTTTGGACCTCAGATCCACTATTCGAAGATTGGCTGGTGTGGAGGAACAAACCCAATCAACACAGAAAGGTATGAAGATGTCTTCAGTTCGATGTGAAGTATGTCCGAAGAAGAAAGATCGTAAAACAACAACTTCATGCCACAGCTGTGCCAATATGATCTGTAAAGAACATTCTGTGCCAATTCTGATGCTGGAAGTGACAATACTGTTTGAGTGAGTGGCTCCCAAATGCTATAATCATTATTTATTTCTAATTAGTGTTAGCAGTGAACAAGAAACATAATATTGCAGTATTTTTCTGAAGAACATTATTGCATAGTTAATGCTCATGTGCATTGTTAATTTGGGGGGGGGGGGGCAAATCCCGATTCAGGAAGTGAACATAGTGTGTGAGTGGCTGATAAATATATATGACTTTTTCATAATTTTTGTTGGCACTGAACTAATAAAATATACTACAGTATTTTCGTGAAGAAAATATAGTACATACTTAGATCTTATTTTATGTATTGTTAAATTAAACAATAAATAATTTGGACATGGTCAAATGAAGGATAGACATGGTCAAAATAAAGATATAATTATAGAATATTCATAAAAATTACATTTTGCTGTTAATATCACTTAATAAAGTTTCGGGTAAAAAATACCCAGCACGTGTGGTAATGGTGCAAAATTATGCGCGTGTTCTGACGGGTTAATAATATTTTGTAATATTTTTAACATTTTGCAATGCTTCTTAAAACATTTTAATATTATTAAATATTTATATATATATATACATATACACACACACACACACACAAATTGTGGTATTTATCTCCCAATGATTTTTTAAGTTCTACAGAATTGCAATGTGCATGGATGAATGCTTAATGTAAATTCCAACAGATGGCAGGACATATCTGTGAAGTTGGAGTGATCAACATGCACAATTAATTCCAACGCACATTTTAAGAAATTCACTTCATTTTTTTAGTTAGTGTAGCCTACGCCAGATTAGTTTATAGTTTATTAAATAACATGCATGTAATGTATTTTATTACTTTAGGAAGGGGAAGATGATCTACATTCATTTCTTATAAACATGTTTGGGAATATATTGTGAAGGTTGGTCATCCCAATTTTACAGCTATGTCCTGGAAGTTACATAAGCATTCGAGCAGGGGGTGCCAACACATAAGGAAGTACTTGATGCCAGACCTAGTTCCTTCTGCAAATCTCTTGGAACAGTGTGGTCGCAGATATTTTCGTCTGCTCTAAATGTAGGCAACAAATTTGCTAAGTTAAATATTTCTTATTATTAGAAATAAATCGGTTTCCTCTTAATTTTAATAAAAAATTATCATTTCAAAAACGTTTGTTTCAATTTATGCTCGTAATATTAATTTTTAATAATTTATTTGTGTATTTCTTTCTATTTAATATTATAACAAACACCATTCACAGTCTATATCCTGAACCACAATGGGTACATATCTATACAGATGGATCCAGAATGGAAATAGGAGACGGAGCTGGAGCTGGAATTTACTCAAAACTGTTTAGCTTCTATGTTGCAGTAGGAAAAAATTACACACACTTCGATGGAGAAATTCAGGCAATAGAGTTAGCACTAACACAACTCCTGTACAGAATAAATACATTTCAGAGAGCAGTTGTACTAAGTGATTCAATATCAGCTATACAAGCTATAACAACATATAACTCTCCAATCTCCAGAAAAGTGTTGGAAATAAAAAAGATCATAAGATTATTGACCAAACAAAATAAAATTATCCAGCTCCAATGGATCCCCTCTCATTGCGGGGTACATGGAAATGAAATGGCAGATCTTTTAGCAAAAAAGGGCACCAAAATTTTACAGAAAAGAAATCAATCCCTGCCCTACCATTCTGCAAAAATTATAATTAAAAGAAACTTCCAGAAAGAACTGATAGAGCACTTCAAATCACAAAGTAATGAGAAACCATGGGCAGCTATCTCGCAGAATAAAAACTTAATACCTGAACAACCAAGGCACGAAGCAGTAGCAACATTCAGGCTGTTAACTGGCCATGACTACCTGGCAGCACACCTCCATAAAATTGAAATCTTCAACTCTCCAAACTGTATCCTGTGCCAAGACAATAACACTACCATGAACAAAGATCATCTAGCTAACTGTGAGGCTCTGAAGATGTCACCTACAAGAATTCTGGCAGGACTCTATTGGGAAGCAAGAAAGCAAATGGAACACATCCAAGCTAATGGGCATTACACTACTACTACTACTACTACTACTACTACTACTACTACTACTACTACTACTACTACTATATTATAACAAACTGTATATTTTATTTTATTATGTTGGATGCACATTTTAAAATATATGTAGGATCAAGCAACCAATTTTGTTTCTTTAATTACAAGTAATAAGACTCGTCAACTGTTTTTCTAACGTAATGAATACATTCCTAACATTGGTTAAAATCATAAGTAAATGGATCCTGAAAATTGAGAACTTCAGTTTGTCGGAAGTAACACTACGAGGTATTAATAAAAATAACATCTCACCTCATATTTTATTTTGTTTTTAGAATGATTTGGGAGAAATTAGTATTCCATCGTCAATTTTTGCTGGACCATTGTTCTGTCAATGAAGGAAACATTAAATCACCACAAAAGAACAACAGTAGAGTAAAAACTAGCAATGGTTTAATGATTTCTCCAAAATCAGTCTAAAAACAAGAGAACGTATGGTGTGAGATGTTATCTTTATCAATAAATACTTCTGGTAAACTGTTTTACTTGTGGTATAGTAAATGCCAAAAATAATGACTGAGCTACTGAGATAAGTTTTGTAATCCAACAGATGGCGCTGTTGATATGTTGGTAATACAGCAATATGTAATTTGTTAGTTCCTTCAGCCAATCACTTGAGGTCTCTGGAGTCTAGGCATCACAGTTTAACATTATAGTCGGCAAACTCTCTTAGTGTGTAATTGCTGCATTCGAGCATGAGTAATGCAATTCTGTAGAACTTAGAAAAATTCATTGAGTAAGTGAATGGCAAATTCTAAAGTTCTTCCACTATACAATATTCTTATGATACTGTTGCTCTATTTACTTTTTCCATTTATACTAACAGGTTTTCTAACAATTATTAAAAGATTTTTTTTATATAAGTCTTTAATATTAATCTTGGTGACAGAAATGGATGGAATGCGGAGAAGTATGAGAATATCCACGCTACAACACATTCGAAATACATATATCAGACAAGAAATGGATGCACAAGAAACTGTTATCGATAGGATAACAAAGAGAGCTCTACAGTGGTATGGACATGTACAACGGATGTCAGAAGACCAGTGGCCTAAACAGGTGTTGGATTGGATGGTACCAGGCAGAAGGAAGAGGGGGAGAAATAGAAGAGCATGGTATGTGGGAATATATGATGCCATGATGAAGAGGGGAATGGAAGATGGACAATGGGAAGATAGGAATCTCTGGAAAGCAGGAATTAAAGGTAAACTGCTGTAGAGTGGAAAGCCTGTATTAAGTAAGTAAATGTTAATCAATGTGTGCAAAATTATGCAAGTTGAAAAAAACATATTAGGAAAAATAGAAGAAAAACATTTGAAATGAAATGGACACCTCATAAGAATGGAAGAAGAGAGATTACCAAAGAAGATCCTTAATTGGAAAGCTAATGGAAGAAGTGGAAGAGGCAGGCCTAGAGAACGACGGATGGATGGAGTGAAGAGAAGTATGGAAGGTAGAGATATGAGGGAAGAAGATGTTTTAGACAGGAACCTCTGGCAACAAATCGCTTTGGGTTAAAGAGGAAACACACTATTGTGGAATATTCCTAAATAAAAAATTTAAAATGTCTCAATCATTTATTGTAAGTTGTATAGAACCATACTGTGCATGCACTAGGCTTTTTCGACAGATCTATGCTACTAGTATGACCAACCTTCACAATAAGAAATTGCTCTACTACTTTTTTAAAAAAATGTTAAAATAGTAGAAAAGTTAGTAGAAACAGAAACATAAAATAGAGTAACAGTGTCATATGAATACTGTATGGTACAATACAGTAAGGCACAAAATATTGTTGAGCCCAAATATTTTCAAAAATGGCTAAATTATATTCACTTTAGGAAAATAAATAACTTCATAGTAACATGAAAATATACTACTGACTAACAGACCTAAAAATTAAACTCCTTTGCAAAGGGGTGTTGAGAAAATATTTTATTTTATTTATAAACGGTATCAAACATTTTCCAATACTGTTATTTCAACACAGTTCCAATAATGGATCACATTATAATATTTATAAATAGGTTACAATGTAATAAAACATTTTCCTGTGCCCAAAGATTTCAAAATTTGTATCTTCTTTCTCCATTCTTCACCATCTTCCCATTCCAATTCTTCCAGACCTAGCTCCCTCATACCTTTTCTTACATCATCCATTCATTTAAAACTAGGTCGACCTCTCTTTCCTTTCCCAGGTGGAATCCATTCCAAAGCTTGTCTGGAAAATCTTTTCTCTGGCATCCTACGTATATGACCATATCATTCTAGTTGTCTGTATCTCACAAAATCTAATATTGAATTTTGGACTTTCATTTGTTGTGTGATGATTGTATTTCTGATTTTTTCCAATTTAGAATGTCTGGTTGAGTGTCTAAAACAATCGTTTCAGTAGATATAAGCTTTAAACTCAATTTTTTACTCAACTGCAAAGTTTCTGCACCATATGTTAGCGTGCTTCTAATTATGGATTTATAAATTTGTAATTTGGTATCTATTCTTACATTTTTATCTCACGAATCTCCATTTAACATTATTACCAATATGCATTTTTGAATTCTATATTTTATGTCATTTTCTTGAGTGCATTTTGAGTTAATTTTTATCTCCTGGTAATTACTTTCTTCACATATTTTGATACATCCCAATTCCATCTTCCAAAACTAAATCTTTCTGTTCCAAGCCAGGTTGTAAAAGGGTGAGGAGGAGGAGTAACACCTCGTAAATAAACCTTGGTTCAGCTTGCCCAGCTGATAGTACTTGGGAGGGCCCTTGCCAGGGTTACAGTGAAGACCTCAACGGTAGATACAGCAGAGGAGTCCTTCAGTACAGTGTACCTGGCAGAAGAGGCAACTATACATCTACAGCCTTGTAGATTGACATTGGTTCATTAAAGGCTAGAGGAAGAACACCTCAAACAAAAATTACCTGGTCCTCCAGGTTGGGGGTTGATGCATTAGCCCAGCTCCCTATTCATTATTAAAACAACTAATTGCTAAAAAGTCCAAAGTATCAAAGCCATAAGTATTTAATTATAAAAGACTTAAGCTAACAAAAAGGAGAAAATATTTACATGAGTAAAAACTACCCTATGTACTATATACACCAAAGCTGTTTGGTATGCCCTTCCAACATTTTCAGTTTTGCTTTATTATGATGATACATTTATTAAATGACCCAATCGTATATATTTAAAGATTGCGAATACAACAGTAAACGTGTCAATGAAAGCAGAGAAACAAAAATTTGCTTACCATCAATTATTTAATGAATTATTATTGATAAATGGAGATGCTTGATGTACAGTCCGAATACTTATCCATCCTCTGATTTTCCCATCCTTATCAACATTCAAATCTGTTTCCCACAACATCAACTACAAACGTACTAACACATCCAACCGATACCTACAAAGGAGAGAGAACGACTGTGCGCCCTGTTGTGGCGAACCGGAATATGATGTTTTCATGTTTACCCACAATGCATCACGTTGAATGCACGAAAAACAGATTTGCCAACCTTACGTTCCCACAACTAGATTCGTGACGGCTATTGACTGAATATATATTACCGCCTCACTATGATTGTTGTCGGTTTACATAAAAACAGGTGCCGCGCGACAATGCTTGACAATAATTAACATGCGGAATTATTATAGTGGCGATAGTCGGCACCTTTGTATTTAATTATATATACATAACAGCTGCCGGGAAACAAAGCGAGCCGCAGGACACCAATCAAAGTCAGGCGATTATATATATTTATATACATTTTTTTCTTTTTTAATGTCCCGTGTGTCCGTTTATATAAAAGCGGGTGCCGCGCGACAATGCTTGACAATAATTAACATGCGGAATTATTATAGCGGCGATAGTCGACATCTTTGTATTTAATTATACATGTAACAGTAGCGAGGAAACAAATGGAGCCGTGGAAAACCATCATAGTGAGGCGATAAAATAAATATATATATATATTTTTTTTTTAATGCCCAGGTTTGCCATTTCGTCATTGTCTGGTGTTCTCTCCTGGCATTGGCATAATTGTAAACCACTTCAGAGGTTGGGGCGCCTTGAAGGCGGGGTTAAGCTGCCCCAATGATATGATGGATGATGACGATAGTGGTGCGCAAGGAAGGTCCTTAATCCTAAAATTAATCTAAGGGCGAATATGAATGATGATGATGATTATTATGGCCATAGGCTATGTTATTCGGGGACCGTTTGGGCCTAAAAGTTTCCTGACATTTGTCTTAAAGTTGGGAAACAAAAAAAAACTCGCCCACCAGGAAACTTGGCCTGCGCCTTAAAATTCCCTGATATTTGTCTTACGGGTTTACAGGTGAGGTATTTTCGGTTTTTTTTTTTTTTTCACGTGTAAGACAAATATCGGGAAACTTTAAGGTCCAAACGGTCCCCGAATATCATATGGCCATCATAATAATCATCATTCATCTTTATATAGGCCTATAAAAATTAGTGTGGTTTTGTATTCACGTAGACCTTCACGGTCGGAGTTGCTATGATGATCTTGAAGAAGATTTCGAAAATCTTCAAGATCATCATAGTGTGCTTTTGTTTGTTTGTCTGTCTGTCTGTCTGTCTGTCTGTCCTTTGTGGACTCAAAAACTACTTGACCGATTTGAATGGGGTTTTCCCCTCATTTAGAGATTTTTTTCTGGGACAATTAACGAATTTAATATATTACCCAACATACTATAGGGCCGGAGCTAAAAAAAGAAAAGGGAGGCATCGGTGCACTAAAAAGTCGCTTTTTGGGCGCTTAAATGACTTACGCAACATAAACCGTAACAAATACACCAAATTAATGTACACAGAATTGAGTACCTCAAAAAAAAATACAAAAAAGTACGCGACAGCATATGTCTATCTTTTACGGATAACACAATAACAATGTTTGTCTTTCAACTCATTGTTGCCAAGAAGTTCGGGATGAGTAGATTCCCGTGTAAGCGTTAGCAGCGAACGGCAGGTATTATTTTACGAATTACAATAACCATATTAGTCTTACAGCTCATTAAAGCCAAGAAGATCGGGATAAGTAGATTCCCGGGCAACGCCGGATAATCAGCACGGGGTACCTAAAAATAATTACTATATAAGTTTATAATTATTCAACTAAACATAAAAATAACTTTTCATTTATTTAGGAGTAACAGCGCACGCCGGGTATACGCTGGTATTCTATAATTTTACGTTTACGAAGCCTTCTGAAATATATTTTTTTTCTCCCCCCCCAAAAAAAATCGTCAAAAATCTTATTGTGTTCTGTTTATATATCATAGTAAAAAACTGTTTTGAAAAATAATTGATTAATTTTATTATCTTAACAATGACTTACTGGCGGCTCCCTGGCGCAAGCGGTTAGACGCTCGCCTCTCACCGCTGGGGACCCGAGATCGAGTCTCGGCCACTCCATGTGGGTTTCGTGGTGAACGAAACGGAGCTTGGACAGGTTTTTCTCGGGGTTTCTCCCGTTTTCCCCTGCCACAATTTCATTCCACCATTTCTCCATACTCACTCATCCATTTAGTTTCATTCCTTTCATCCGCCCCTGTGACGGTGCGTCAGGCGTGATCGGCCGGCACACTTGTCATTCACAGACCTCTATATAAGGGGATTCATCTCATCTCATCCCTCGACCCGACTCTGAGCTAGACACGAGTTGACGATATTATATTGTAATAATTAATTACCGCACTTAAAAATCTGGTTGTTCTTTTACTGAACTAGAAATAAGTGAAATACATCGATGCTGTTAGGAAGTTTTCGTTTTTCTGATTTGTCTAATCTGAAAGTATGAAAAAAATTACGGCGATTTAAGGTACAGGTACCAAGTCATAATTAGTCAATTAAAACGTCATTTGTACTGATAAACTTTTTGCGTTCTTGTGACTCAATCAAAGTTCACTCTCATACAGTCATTGTCGATAAAAAAAGATAACGACTTACAAAATAAGGTAAAGTACCTTGTTAACAGTTCATGAAGTCTCATGTGCCGGTGAACACAAGGGCCCACTATTCTAGGCCAGAGACACAAATAGCAGGTATGATCACTACCCTACGCTCCGTTTGACTTTACCCTCAAGAAAGTTCCAGGTGCTCATTTTATTGAGGCTGAGTGTGGCCCAGGGCCAGTCTGTAAAAAAAATAGTAAATTATTATCTCCATCACTCAGCTATACGGGATCATCTGTAGTCGGTAACATTGCCGCCCTATTTACCTGTTCTAGAAATTGTTTGCAAAGTTTATCATCCTATTTCTTTTCAAGGTTTAGTTCCATGACCCGTTCCGAGGCTAATTCAAATGACTGTATAGTCTTCGGGGTGGTCCACGTCCCTTTTGCATTTAATACTCTCAGCTTCGGGAATCGATATGTAGGCATTCTTGTAACATGGGCTTACCATTTTTCGGTAGACATTTATTTCCTCCACAACATAAGGTTTCCAAGCTGCGATTAATTACGCTCATTTCTAAAAATGTATATTCTTGTCTTTCCCAGTAGATACCTCTGGGCTGCTTGTAAACGTCGTTTATCTTGGCATCTTAAAATCCAAATTTCACATCTACATTTTGTTGTTGGTTTGGATACTGTGTTATATAGACGTAATATTTGTTTAATACCATCCAATTGTCCACCGCTGTGGCCTCGAGGTAGCGTGCTGCCATGTCACGCAGCGGGCCCGGGTTCGATTCTCGGTCGAAACAACTTTCCTCGGTGAGGATCTTTTCGGGGTTTTCCTCACCTGTAAGACAAATGTCAGGAAGCTTTGAGCCCCAAACGGTCCCAGAACATAATTTGGCCATCATCATCATAATTTTCATTCTGTAATATGGTGCAATGTGTAGAACTCTACTCATAGATCCCTACTCTACAGTGCTCGGCTTCAACAGCAGTGAATGGACACGATTTCATTCTCGAAGCTTTGATGCGGTCGTTCCAGTCACTGGGCATAGTTCGTTATAAAAGCCATGTCCTTATCATGGTTCTCTCCTAGGATTTCCTTACTAGCATCTGATGATCTGCTAATTCTTGATTTCTTCTCCAGTTTACAGAGGAATCTACAGTATGATCTGCTTCAATGGTTTTCTTTTCCAGACTGAATTTTAACAATACAACCGTTATCAATACAATAATAACAAAATTAATGTTATTAACAAAACTTGTCTTATTCCTGCACACGACTACGATAATGATAAAATAAACTTTTTAATTAATCTTCTTCCTTTCGTGTGATAGACCTAGCGGTGTTTCACGGTCTCAATCCAACGTTTGAAGGGTCTGCCCAATGATCTGTTGCCTGGTGGCTGGTAATATAATATTTGACGTGGTATTCTTGTTCTGCTCATTCTTATTATGTGAAATTTCCAGTTGTTTCTGTATTTTTGCACATATTTCATGATCGATTCTGTTTGTAATTCTTTGAGAATCTCAGAATTCGTTTTATGGTCTGTTCTTAAGTAACCTACAGAACGTCTCATAAGTTTCATTTCTGTCGCAGCTAGTTTTTAATTAGTGAATAATAATAAACCCTATCAGAATTAGTACTTTGTTCTTCCCTTTAACCCGTGGACTTTGAGTGTAGTTCATAAGGGCCCTTAATTTTAACGCCTCATTAAAGTGGAACATGATTAATATTTTCGAGTACAAACTTGTCAGGAAGACAGTCCATAAACTTTTATATCATTTTTATACATAAAATGAATGTGAGTCTGTCTTATATGAACTCGAAAATTACTTGACCGCTTTGAATGTTTTTTTTTTCTCTCCATCATTTAGAGAATTTTTCTGGGACAAGATATCGCTCATTTGCTACAACGTCATAACTCAAAAACACAGTTTTTCAGGGGAAGCATTTAAAGGTTTGAATTCCATATACCTTTGCCTATATTTGTCATACATATCAAATTACTATACCAACTCATTGTATACAATAGCTTATGTCGTTCGTCCTGAATATATAATTGAGTTTTGTCTTTCATGTAGTACCAATAATTCAAAATCGACAATTTTTTAGTTATGACGTTGTTGCAGCAAATGAGCGATATATATTACCCTATGTACTATAGGGCCGGAGCTAAAAGGGGGGGCCATCGGTGCACTAAAAAGTCGTTTTTTGGACGCTTAATCTTCTATCGGGCGCAATATTCTGACCTTCCAGTTCGGGCGCAATGTGCCTGATCAGCACATGCTTAAAAAATTATTTAACACACTGTTTGCCAATCTAAACAACGGAAAGTGGAAGAAATGTTATTGTTAGGGATGTCAAAAAATAAAATATTCAAAATTTGTTGCTAGAAAACTTTTTACTGGACATAATATTGATAAACAAATATTTGTGACAAGCCACCCAACAACACGAAACAAAAGAAAGAACAAGTTAGTTCAGTTCAAATATACTTGAAAATATTTCACATTATCAACACTTAGCCTATTTTTTAGCAAAATTGTTCAAGAATATAACATTATTTAGTCTAAATAAGTTAAATAAATAATTTTCATCATCATCATCATCATAGTACATTCACGAATTTAGGCCATTTGTTGACCTGTTTCGGCCTCAAGAGAAACACCATCCAGAAGTCTTTTGAGTGGACGTCCTGGTCTTCTTCCTGCAGGTTGATATCTTAACATTAGTTTGGGTATTCTGTGATCTTCCATTCGATGAACATGTATCCATCTTGACTTATAATCAGAAATTTTGTTTTCTAAAGATTCCATGTGTAATTCTTCTAAGATGTCTTCATTTTTTTTGTGATCTAGTAGTGTGTTTCCAGCAGTCCTCCGAAGATATCTCATTTCAGCAGATCTAAGTCTCTGATAAATAATTTTCTTTTTGCAAATATTTTCAAAGTACACATCTTCAATAATGTAAGGACTTCGGGCGAAATGAGCTTCTCTGAACAAAATATTTGGTTGTTTACAGCAGGTAAAAAGAAACAGCTACTCATATGCTCAGCTGATGACAGTGGAATGGGACATAATTGATAACCTGTGCCTCTCAGATCAGATGCGCCCGACGGAAGGTTAAATGGCTGCCTAAACCATAACAAATACACCAAATGAATGTACACAGAATTGAATACCTTGAAAAATTCTACAAAAAGTCAGCGAAAGCAAAAGTCTATCATTTACGGATAATTCACAATAACCAATTTTGTCTCTCAAGCTCATTGATGTCAAGAAGAACGGGATAGTTAGATTCCCGGAGAACGCCGGATTCTCTATCGTAAGATGCAGCGGGACATCGCTTGCAATCCCACAGTCCGTTATCGCTCTAGCGGTCCCAATTTTTGTTTCATCCAAATCAAACCCAGCATATAGCAATTAGATAAAAACATGGCGATAAATAAATTTCCGATCAACGCCGGGTAATCAGCTAGTATCTAATAGAAATCTCACTTTTTGATTTTTCGGACTTTCATTATTCTTTGCGTGTGCCCTCCATATGGGACGTTCCGAAGCTCATTAAATTTTGTCCTGCCATCTTCCATGATTTCAGTATGTTAAAATTTTAATTTTCAAACCTAGAGAGAAATGTATATAGGCCTATATATATATATTTTTTTCGTGTGTGATTCTTCTTCTTCTATAGGAAATTTCCATTTTCCACACGGATCTTCCAACCTACAGATTTCGCTAAAATTTAAGAACCTCACTTCCTGGAAGTACCTTGGAATCACCCCCTTTTCTCCATTCAAAGATTCCTGCGAACAAAAGGCAACCCTTCTTGTTCCTTTAAATACCAGTGGACAAAAGAAACAGCACAATGTCATTGTTAACTCGGGAGGGTTATTCTTGCCATGAGCCAGTGGTGTGAGGCGAGTTCCTCGTGTTTTGAAACGTACTATATGTCATCCAGACACGTGTATCCTTCCAGATTTTTTCGTTCGTGATTGTTCTCCATTCTACTCATCTTGTCTGTAGGTTTCCCCGTATCTGATCTATCCTAATATTGGTCTTCCCAATGGACACTTCCTACTTTATTCTCATTTTCACTGTTTTTCTTGTTATTTTTATTTTTTTATTTTAAGCGCCCCACCAAAATCCCCCTGGGTTTCCTCGAGCTTAATGCCCACATTCCCAGGTCTACTACTCTTGTCCCAATCCATCATCCAGTGCTTTATTTTATTATTTTATTTCTGATACAATGTTCTGTTATGTGAACTTAATCTACTTGTGTATACATTTATATTTACATAATTAATGCAGTACTACTATGTATATATACATGACTATTTAACTCATGCCCCAAATGGGAGTCAATGACCAATCACGTTTCAATTATTTCTGTTTTACAACCAATCAGAGTCGTGTTTCACTAAATATTTATCAGTGTTATAATTACCATATTAAAGAAAGCTCCTCCTTACAATATTGCGTTCCTTTGGCAATAAACAGTATGATCTCGTTGCAGTGATAAACAAAAGAAGCAGTAGAAGCGTACCTATCGTTTCTCATTTGTTATCAAACATCGCCGTTTACATTAAATATATAAATATTTTAAAATAACTATAGTTAAATAATGATTTGTGAGTAAACATCTTAATTTTATTCGTTAAATAGTCCTAACAAATGCCACTCTTGATTTCCAAATTCTCTAGATAAATTCACTCCTCACTTCGTGAGTCGTGAATTTATCGATAATTTGGAAATCACTCGTGGCATTACTTATGATAATATATCTAATCCTAATATCTACTTAACTTAGTTTAACACTTAGCCTAACTCTTAATACTACCATCTAGTCTAGCATATTTCCATGTTCATATAACCTAATCATATCTTCTACTTAATCTAAAGAGGATTCTCTCTTCTTCAGCTCTTGTACGGAGTACTCCGCGATGATCTTGAAGTTCTCTTTTTGCATCCAGAACCGCAGGGGAAGAGGCCATGCCTCGTTACTTACGTGCACTGATAGCTGAGTGCTTGGTGCATCTGTATATCATATGATGCAAGTCGTCTTCCTCTGCGTTATGGGGTTGGCGACAAGTACTCTCTCGTGCAGTGTCCATGGCCTGTTATCAGTTGGGAAATGTGTGTGATGGCATTTTCATTCGGGATTTCGCGCTTGGCAGGAATTCATAAGTTTTAGTTAGTCTCTCTAATGCCATTTCCTTAACATGTCCTAACCGCTGTAACCTCTTATTATACCAGCCGGTATCCCGTCTGATCTTTCCCTCCCATAATTCTCATTTTTGCCGTTAACACTGCTTTGATCATAAGTAACGCCACGAGTGATTTCCAAATTATCGATAATTCACGGCTCACGAAGTGAGGAGTGAATTTATCTAGAGAATTTGGAAATTAAGAGTGGCATTTGTTAGGACTATTTAACGAATAAAATTAAGCTGATTACCCACAAATCATCATTTAAATATGGTTATTTTTTAAATTTTTATATATTTAATGTAAACGGCGATGTTTGAAAACAAACGAGAAACGTTTGTTATGTTTCATTTGTTCATCACTGCAACCAGATCATATTATTTATTGCCAAAGGATCGCAATATTGTAAGAATGCTCCCTAGAAGAGAAAAATGAACCAACATTATAGGTTATTAATTAATTTATAATGTTCTATGATGTAAATATATAAATTATATTTTTCTGGAACATAAATTTTTAGGAAATAATACGTTTAAGAAAGTGCAAACAGTGTTTTTTTGTGGTATAATCAATTGTTACAACTGTTTTTTATATTATCTCCGGCAAGCACTATCTTGTTACATTCGTGCATTATATATACAATCTGGTAGCCATATGCATTCTAGAATTCTTACATCTTAATATATAAATTGTTATATTAAATGTATTTCTTAGAGAGTCAGTCACTGCAAAATAATGCTCTGACCTGTTCAGAATGTTAAAAAGGAGGAGCTTGATTTTAAAGTGATAAAATTAAATTGATAAAATCGAGGTAAAAAAGCTACTGTGATTGGTTGTAAATCAAAATTCATTGATATGTGTTGGTCATTGACTCCCATTTAGGGCATGAGTTAAGTAGTCAATTTTATAAGATTCATTATATGTTCCGTTGAGGTATTATTCAAAATTAAAGTATAAAATTATGGAATATTTACCTGAAAGGTTCGTCTCCTCAACTTTATTAGTTATTTAACTGTAGCGCTTTCGGGACTAGTCCCATCATCAGCAGGATTCAAAACTGGTGTTTCACTGAAGATCTGGTAGAGGGGATGATGATGGGACAAGTCCCGAAAGCGCTACAGTTAAATAACGAAATAAGTTGAGGAGACGGACCTTATTTACCTAATAAATATTCCACAATTTTATACTTTAATGATTTAAATAGTCTTTGTTAATTAAATAAAAATAAAACAGCTGTTTCGGTACACTGTACATTCTTCATACATGTTAACAAAAATCATAATTTGTTAACATGTCTGAAGAAGGTACAGTGTACCGAAACAGCTGTCACTGAATTATATCTTAATAAATATGTAAATCAAATAAAACTAAGTTTTATTTTTATTTAATTAATAAATATGGATTTTCACCAAGTAAACACCAACTCAATTGATTAAATAGTCTTTGTTAATATCCATTTTTCTCCTGCATAACTTAATTGTGCACGAAATATGTGCGTTTATGTGAAATTTATTATGTTTTCACATCCCTTTCAAACGAGAAACTATTACTATTAGTACGATTCAGAATTATTTTTATATATAAATAGTATTTTTAAATCAATAAATTACTGTGATGTAAATTTGAAGGAAAAAGGAATATGGAACGACCGAGACTGCGTTGGATGGAGGATCTGAGGAAGCTGAGAATAAAGGGATGGTGGCTGGTGGCTAGAGACAGAGATGCCTGGAAGAGGGTTCTGAGGAATGAATCGGGCTGTAGCGCTGCTGCTGCGGCTGCTGCTGCTGATGAGATTTTTAAAATGTGTTGCCAGGTGGTGTTCGGCGATTATTTGTCTCTCGATCCCATTCACGGGCACGTTATCCTTTGGGGATAAAAAAAAAATCAAATGTTGAAATTTATAAAACTTTACAACATAAGCGATGAGTAGAATTTTTATAAAAAAGAATAAAGAATTGAATTTGAAATGGTTTTCCAATGGTGTGGTCTAGTGCCAAAAAAAATCTTGAAATTTATGAAAATGGTTTTCCAATGGTGTGGTGTAGTGCCAAAAAAATCAAATCTTGAAATTTATAAAACCTTACAACATACGTGATGAGTAGAATTTTTATAAAAAAGAATAATGAATTTAATTTGAAATGGTTTTCCAATGGTGTGATCTAGTGCCAAAAAAAAAAATCAAATCTTGAAATTATGAAACCTTACAACATAGGAGATGAGTAGAATTTTTATAAAAAAAGAATAAGGAATTGAATTTGAAATGGTTTTCCAATGGTGTGGTCTAGTGACAACATCGTAGCGGATCCAGATTCGATCCCCGGTTGGGACGTTTCCTGGATGAGATTTTGCCTGGGTTTTCCTCACCTATCAGAGAAATGCGAGGAAACTTCAAGACCGTAAACAGTCCTCTAACACAATCGGCCCATCATAATCATCCATATTATATTCCTTCTTTATAAATTGTCTTGTCTTGTTTGTGTTGTCTCAACGGTGGCCTCGGTATTGAACTGAATACTCATCTGAGGAAGCACTCCATGTTCTTGAGTGGATAAAAAAACTATCCGATGGAGAGTTAAAAGTCCTCTCCCGACAGATCGTCTCCCTGTAAGCCCTTCGTGGCCTGAGGCACATGAAAGGGGGAGGAGGTTTAATGTTGTAGAATGTCATCTGTGTCCAATCCTATTCTATTATGAGAACTCGTATTTTAATGTTATCAAGTAAGTGTAGTTGATAAACGGGTGTTGGATACCAGAGAGACTATGTGTTGACTAAGCAAAAAGAACAGATCGTATTTCTATAAGAGATTATGTAGGAGAATGATTCATAATCTAAGCATTTGTTTACTCGCAGTGATACGTTACAAAATGTTTTTAACAGCTCAAATATTGTTTTTAAATATATCATATGTCAGAGTGTTTTTCCAAGAAATGATACGCAGTACATCATAAGGCGAACTTGCTGTGAGAGGAGTAAAAAAATAAAGGGTCTTTCACAATTACGCAATTATAATAAATGCAATAAGTCAAAAATGCATAGAAATATATATATATATATATATATATATATATATATATATATGAACTTCGGGTAATTTGGACCCTTGTTTTAAATTTTTTTTTATTCTTTTAATTAAAGGATTTGAATTTTGTTTAATTACAGTGATTATCGTTATAACTATGAAATAGCATTGTTATTTTATTCAAATATGAAAACATCTTCATAATTTATAAACTTTTTTACATTACAAGGAAGGTCCACTTTAACCTCCATTTCGGATAAAGTGGACCCCAGAATCCACTTTAGCTTTTAGTCTATTTTTAAGTTTATTTACTGTATTAATTTATACAGACAGGCACAAATTAATCTGAAAATATTTATGACTGATCATAATTAAAAAGCGTTGATATTTATTGAATGGTTTGAAAAATTATTGTTGATTAGCGTAGTGGTTAAGGCACTGCGCTACAAGCCGGAAGGTCGAGGGTTCGAGTCCCGGTGGGGTCAGAATTTTTAAACTGGCCCAAACCTTCTGGCGGCACTATGACCCTGGGGTCGACTCAGCCTCTAACGGAAATGAGTACCAGACGCTTGTTTTGGGGGTAAAGGCGGCCGTCACGCAGGGCTGACAACCCGGCTGAGATCAAGTGCCGATTGTCCAGAAAAAGTGGGAGCCTTAACCTCCCTCTACCCCAAGGGCCTCCCGAGGCCTGTAGTGGGATCACTTTACTTTACTTTACTTTACGTATTGTTGATTATAACAATCACACGTCATTCAACTGCAGAAAGCGACGGTCTTTGGGTTTAGTAAAATTAAAAGTTATTAAATAAAATTAATTAAGTGAATGGTTTTTACAGATAGCATCCTCCTTGATAAAATATACATATTCGTGTAAAGTGGACCCAGGTCTACGTTGAGGGTCCACATTAACCGAATTCCTTTGTATGTTTAATTATTTTATACAGCCACCATGTCACATAAAATCAAACCAAACCCGTCAGTATATTAAAACAGCATCTACATAATATAATATATTTAGGAGTTTTTTCAACATTTGTAATATTCAATAGCAGAAATTAAGAATTGATTCTTAGCTTGAAACAACTTTTAAAGTGGTTATTTTCATAAATATCACAAATAAAGCCTTCTTCGCACAAAGAATAAAAGAAACTGGCCTTGAACCCGTCAAAGTTGATGAGGGGAAGAAGTTAAAATATTTTCTGTTCTAGGGCAGCACCAATTAAACAAGATATTAACAGGGTCCACTCAAACAGAAGAGTCCATATTACCTACTTCCGTATATATTAAGTAGGTAGGAAATAACACTATGAGGTTTATTTTAATTTTGTTTAGTTGTTTCTTGACTCGCCTCATACTTCTTAACTCCCTTGCATATCTACATTTCGTCACTGTATTTGTGACATTCTCAATGCTGTTCAGGAGAGGAGACCATTGGACGTCAGTTGTGAACGTGAACAGCATTGAGAATGTCACAAATACAGTGACGAAATGTAGATATGCAAGGGAGTTATGAAGTATGAGGTGAGCCAAGAAACAACTAAACAAAATTCGGTATATGTATATATTTTTTTTCGTCTACATACACTCCCATTTAAGTGCGGAAAATTATATCAGGCATATGTCCACCTCCACTCTCAGCAGGCCGTTACTCGCATAGAGAACGAGGTTACTCGGTCTATGAAGTTCGTGATGACCCTTTCACAGACGTCTCTGTTGTTATCGTTGATGACACGTTGCATTTCTTCCTTAAGTTGGAGAACTGTTTGTAGTTTGTTTACGTAGACCTTGGACTTCACATAACCCCATAAAAAAGAAGTCACGTGGACTAAGGTCACAAGATCTGGCAGGCCATTCCAAATCACCACGAATTGAGATCACAGATTGAGGGAATTTTTCATAGAGGAGGGTTATTGTCTCGAGGAATGTGTCACAGGTCCAAATTCTACGTGAACAAATCACAAAGTTCTCCAACTAAGGAAGAAATTCAACGTGTCATCAACGACAGAAAGTGGAGGTGGACATATGCCTGATATAATTTTCCACACTTAAATGGAAGTGTATGTAGGAAAATAAAAGAAAGTATGTTTTTATTTCAATGCATTTTTTACTTAATTATTGCATTTTTAAAACTTGCATAATATATGGAAGATCCTATAGCTCACCGTTCCCCAACACGTGGTTCGCGAGCCGCCAGGGGGTTCGCCAAACCTTTTTCGTAATGGTGGGTTTTGAGGTTAGGTCTATTATTGTTTCCATCATTTCTGAAGCATTGTAATAATAATAATAATAATAATAATAATAATAATAATTATTATTATTATTATTGTTGTTGTTATTATTATTATTTTAAAATTAAATAAACCGTATAATGCCCCTTGTTGCATATGTGTAACATCGGGAATTTATCACATTATTTCCACGACTATTTACTCATGCCCCAAAGGGGAGTCAATGATCAATCACATTTCAATGATTTTTTATTTACAACCAATCACAGTCGTGTTTCACCTAAAATTTACCAACTGAAGTTTATCATAATAAAGAGAGCACCTCCTTTTTAACATTCCGAATAGGCCATAGCATTGTTTTGCAGTGACTGACTCCCTAAGAAATACGGCTACCAGATTGTATATATAGTGCATGAATGTCAACACTTAGCGCATACGAGAGATAATATAAAAACATTTTTGTAACAATTGATTACCGGTATACCACAAAAAAAACATTGTTTGCACTTTCTTAAATGAATTATTTTCCAGGAAATGACGCAGAAAAATATAATTGATATATTTACATCATAGGACATCAGAAATTAATTAATACCTATTAGGTTGGTTATAAATTTCTCCACTAGGGTGCATTCTTACCACATTGCGATCTTTGACAATACATAATAGGATCTGGTTGCAGTGAGAACAAAAAAAGCAAATGAAGCTTACCAATCGTTTCACATTTGTTTTCAAACATCGCCGTTTATATTAAATATATAAATATTTTAAAATAACTATAGTCAAATAATGATTTGTGAGTAAACAGCTTAATTTTATTCGTTAAATAGTCCTAACAAATGCCACTTTTGATTTCCAAATTCTCTAGATAAAATCATTCCGCACTTCGTGAGTCGTGAATTTATCGATAATTTGGAAATCACTCATGGCATTACTTATGATAAATTAATATTTACCGCGAATGCCTGATTTACAGTTATGTAACAACGATAGGAATGCATTTGATTTCGCTACAACTAGGCCTACACGTTGTGTAACATTTAAGCCGTAACTAGAGTAGGTTTTAACCGTTAAGGGTTAAGTTAATTCAAGGTTATTAAACATTTTGCTTGGAATTACATTTTATGCATGTTACTGTGTGTATATTTAAAAGTGAATGGTTTTCCCAACTCAGATCATTGTGAAAGGGGTTCGCGAGTCGAAAAAGTTTGGAACCACTGCTATAGCTCATAATAAATGTATGTATCAGATTCTAATTCCTTTCTTTACCTTAGTTTTACCTCTCCCTTGATGGATAACGCACAAGGTCATGGAGGGGATGATCAGCTCTATGCCAGGACCACCTCCGAGACAACACTAAAACAAGACACATACATCCTTACAAAACAAAACGAACATTACATTGATGATTATGACTACAAGGTTGTCCTCGATGATTATTTGGGTCTTAAAGTTCTTGACATTTGTCTTACACGCGAGGAAATAAAAATGGGAAACTTGTCTTGATCGGGGATTGAACCCGGACCCGCTACGACCGAGGCAATGACGTTACCACTAGATGGCAGTGATGCACTTTGGTTTTAATTACCTGTCATTATTACTTTTTTGTGCCAATTTAGGATAAATCACATTCTGCATTCAGAATATTGTTATATCCCATACGTCCCCTTGGAGACACGGGTGCTCCGTAGCGGGAGTTTCTTAACCTAGCTAATTTAGTTACGCTTATTTACCTACAGAAGTCAACGAGTGACATGTGGTTATCACATCACCTCAATGAAATACCTAGTAGGCAACTACTGTGTTACTTTGATGGATGAAGGTCGGTTAAATTTTTGCACAGAGACATTTTTATTCAAGCTTGTGGTTCTTTTACGAGCCTGAAAATATTCAGACTCGAGACCCGCGCTTAAAGTTCCTCCCGGAGGATTTGTCCCATCCTAATAATACATCAACTCCGGCCGGGTTTGAACCCGTGAACCTCGGGACTATAGGTCGTCTCTACCTTAAAAAAACTACCGAATTAGACGTAGTATGTAACTCTCTCACTCGCACTCCTATGTCCTGCTATTAGCTTCATCCTTTTCTACTCCCGCATGTTGCCTATTTAAAAAAATGCAAAATTGATTAATTTAATAAAATGATGATATGGTCGTATAGAGAATTTTCCGCTCTTTCTGAATGTATATATTATAAAGTTTTAAGTAATTAATATAATTAATAGTTTTGACAAATACATTATTTTGGCGCGAATCTATATTTTTGCAGATAAAAACTTGTCACACGATTGGTAGAAAACTAGTGATAATGATAGATTAAGAATTTTTTTCTGGGTTGCCTGATGTTTATGGATTACACTGTCTTTCCCTGGACAATATTTTTTACGTAAGAAGGGAGCTATTAATACTTTATTAAATACTTGTTAACAATTATCGGATGGTAACACAAAAAAAGTTATGTAACGAGAAACGTTTTGTTGTTGACTGTATGTTGGTGTGACAAAGCGAGAAGACGTGTTTATAAATGTCTAAAATAGTTTTTAAAACAAACCAGACCTCGGTAACATTGCGCAAGTTTGTTTACTAGGTGTCCCTTTTCATTTCAAATCGCGTATGACTCTGCACTTCCTCAGACTCAGAGCTCAGTGTGTGATAATTGTTGAGTGAAGTTTAACTGTGAGTGGCTCTAAATTGTCTTTGGTTCATGTGTTTTTCATAAAATTGTTTAATTTCATATTTATTACTATTGTATTATATTAATTATGAATATAGAAGCTAAGCGACGCAGTATTGGCAAACTGCATAGTAAAGAACGGAATATAGTATTGAACTTATTTAATTATTTTTTAAAGAAAACGAACATTACCTGGCAGTTAAACAGGCAGCAGAAGCTACCGGATGTTTGGAAAGTTTAATGTATAGAATAAGAAAGGAACAAACGAAAGGAGTTTATTATAAAAATGACAAAATTTTAGAAGTTTTGAAAACTGCAAAAATACAATCTAGAGGGTGTGTCCGGGATTTGTAATACAAAAAATCCGGTCTAAATCCAAAATTTAAAAATACAATTTTCCAAGGTTAAAGTCTTGGAGATTTTAAAATACATGTCAAAATTTTAGAAATTTTGAAAACTGCAAAATTACAATCTAGATGGTTTGTCCGGGACCTTGTAATGCAAAAAATCCGGTCAAAATCCAAAATTTCAAAATTGAGTTTTCCTAGGCTATAGAGTAGGAGTTTTCCCCAAAAATGTCAAGATTTTAGAAATTTTGAAAACTTCATAATTAGAATCTAGATTGTGTTTGCAGGATTTATAATGCAAAAAAATCCGTTCTAAATCCAAAATTTCAAAATTTTGTTTTCCAAGGCTATAGTCTTAGAGTTTTTTCCAAAAAGTCAAATTCTCCAAATTTCAAAAACTGCAAAAATGCAATCTAGACGGAGTGTCCGAGATTTCAAATGCAAAACATCCAGTCGAATCCAAAATTTCAAAATTGAGTTTTCCTAGTCTATGGTCTAGGAGATTTCCCCAAAAATGTCAAGATTATAGAAATTTTGAAAACTGCAAAATTACAAACTAGATGATGCGCGGGGGATTAATAATGCAAAAAATCTGATCTAAATCCAAAAATTTAAATTGTGTTTTCCAAGGCTATAGTCTTGATGTTCTGCAAAAAATGTCAAATTTTCGAAATTTTAAAAACTGCAAAAATACAATCAAGAGGTTGTGTCCGGGATTTCTAATACAAATAACCCGGTCTAAATCCTAAATAAAAAAAATAGATTTCCAAGGCTATAGTCTTCGAGTTTTTAGAAAAAATGTTAACATTTTTGGAATTTCAAAAACTGTAAAAGAACAGAGGGTGTGTCCGGGATTTCTAATGCAAAAAATCCGGTCTAAATCCAAAATTTCAGAATTGAGTTTTCCTAGCCTATAGTCTAGGAGTTTTTCCCAAAAATGACAATATTTTAGAAATTTTAAAAACTCCAAAATTACAATCTAGATGGTGCGTGGGGAATTATAATGCAAAAAATCCGCTCAAAACTAACATTGAATTTTCCAAAAAGTGTCAACATTTTCGAAATTTCAAAAACTGCAAAAATACAATCTGGAGAGTGAGTCCGGGATTTCTAATGCAAAAAATCCGTTCTAAAAACTAAATTTCAAAATTGAGTTTTGCATGGCTATAGTCGAGATGTGTTTTCCCAAAATTGTCAAAATTTTCGAAATTTCAAAAACTGCAAAAATACAATATAGAGGGTGGTATGTCCAGGAATTCTAATGCAAAAAATCTGGTCAAAATCCGAAATTTAAAAATTGAGTTTTCCAAGGCTATAGTCATGGTATTTTACCAAAAAATGTCAAAATTTTCGAAATTTCAAAAACTGCTAAAATACAATCCAAAGGGTGTCCGGGATTTCTAATGCAAAATATCCGGTATAAATCTAAAATTTTAAAATTGAGTTTTCCAGGCTACAGTCTCGGTGTTCCAAAAAATGTCAAAATTTTCCAAATTTCAAAAACTGCAAAAATACAATCTAGAGGGCGTGTCCGGGATCTCTAATGCAAAAAATCCTGTCTAAATCCAAAATTTCAAAGTTCAGTTTTCCAAGTCTTGGTGTAATTCCAAAAAAATGTTAAAGTTTTCGAAATTTCAAAAACTACTAAAATACACAAACTCTAGAGGGCGTGTCCGTGATTTCTAATGCAGTAAACTCGGTGTAAATACAAAATTTCAAAATTGAGTTTTCTAAGGCTATAATCCTGGTGTTTTTCTAAAAATGTCAAAATTTTCCAAATTTCAAAAACTGCAAAAATACAATCTAGAGGGAGTGTCCGGGATATCTAATGCAAGAAATCCCGTCTAAATCCTAAATTTCAAAATTCAGTTTTTCCAAGTCTTGGTGTTATTCCAAAAAATGTTAAAGTTTTCGAAATTTAAAAAACTACTAAAATACACTCTAGAGGGCGTGTCCGTGATTTCTAATGCAGAAAACCCGGTGTAAATACAACATTTCAAAATTGAGTTTTCTAAGGCTATAATCCTGGTGTTTTTCCAAAAAATGTCAAAATTTTCCAAATTTCAAACACTGAAAAAATACAATCTACAGGGTGCGTCAGGATTTCTAAAGCAAAAAGCCGGTCTAAATCCAAAATTTCAAAATTGAGTTTTTTACGGCTATAATACGGCCATAATCCTGGTGTTTTTCCAAAAAAGTCAAAATTTTCGAAATTTCAAAAAATGAAAGAATACAATGTAGATGGTGTATCCGGGATTTCTAATGCAAAAAACTGGTCTAAATGCAAAATTTCAAAATTGAGTTTTCCAAGGGTCTTGGTAATTTACAAAAATGTCAATATTTTCCAAATAAAAAACCGCTGAATACAATCTAGAGGGTGGGTCCGGGGTTTCTAATGCAAAAAAATCTGGTCTTAATCTAAAATTTCAAAATTTTTCCAAAAATTTCAAAATTTTCCAAACTTCAAAAACTGCTAAAATACAATCTAGAGGGGGAGTCCGGGATTTCTAATGCAAAAAATCCGGGCTAAATCCAGAATTTCAAAATCGAGTTTTCCAAGGGTCTTGGTAATTTACAAAAATGTCAATATTTTCCAAATAAAAAACTGCTGAATACAATCTAGAGGGTGGGTCCGGGGTTTCTAATGCAAAAAAATCTGGTCTTAATCTAAAATTTCAAAATTTTTCCAAAAATTTCAAAATTTTCCAAACTTCAAAAACTGCTAAAATACAATCTAGAGGGGGAGTCCGGGATTTGTAATGCAAAAAATCCGGGCTAAATCCAGAATTTCAAAATCGAGTTTTCCAAGGCATTTCTTTTAATATTTTTCGAAAAAAAAGAGTCAAAACTTTCGAAATTTTAAAAAACTGCTAAATGCAATCTAGAGGTTGTGTCCGAGATTTGTAATGCAAAAAAAAAAATCCAGCCTAAATCCAAAGTTTGAAAATTGAGTTTTCCAAGCCTATAGTCTCGGTGTTATTCCAAAAAATGTCAATGTTTTCGAAAAAAGAAAAACATCTAAAATACACTCTAGGGGGCGTGTCCGTGATTTCTAATGCAAAAAACCCGGTCTAAATCCAAAATTTCAAAATTGAGTTTCCCAAGGTTATTAATACTGGCGTTTTTTTAAAAAAATCTCAAAATTTTCTAAATTTACAAAACTGCAAAAATACGATATAGAGGGTGTGTCCAGGATATCTAATGCAAAAAATCAGGTCTAAATCCAAAATTTCTCAGTTGAGTTTTCCAATACTCTAGACTTTGTGTTTTTCCAAAAAATGTCAAAATTTTCGAAATTTCAAGAAGTGCTAAAATACAATGTACAGGCTGTGTCCAGGAAATCTAATGCAAAAAATCCGGTGTAAATGCAAAATTAAAAAATTGAGTTTTCCAAGACTAGAGTCTTGGTATTTTACCACAAAATGTCAAAATTTTGGAATTAAAAAAACTGCTAAAATACAATCTAGAGGGTGTGTCCGGGAACTCCACGGAGATACACCTCATTCTTGGTCTATCAACTGAGCGGAAAAGCGCTCGATGAGGGGAGAAGCGCTCGGCGGGCGGAAAGTCGCTTGGTGGGCGGAAAGACGCTCGGCGGGCTGAAAAGCGGCCAGTGACCTCAGTGAGCGGGAAACAGCTCTTACGCATTTCCGCATATGCGCTTTCACGCTTGTACACTTTTACGCTTTTTTCACCCTTTTGCGTTTTTACGCTTTAAAAGTTTTTTACGCTTTTCTTACGCTTTGTTTACGCCTTTTTTACGTTTTTCTACGCTTTGTTTAACGCTTTTTTACGTTTTTTTACTTTTGTACACTTTTTTCGCTATTTTTACACTTTTTACCCTTTTTACGCTTTTCCGTTTTTGTATTCGTAATTCTTTTTTTTTCCCCCTAATTGAATCCCCTTTATATCATTTCGATATTTTTGGTGTTGTCTTTTTAGCATTGACCAATGACTTTTCAATGAAATTTGATTTACAACCAATCACAGTCGTTTTTCACCTCGATTTTATCAATTTAATTGTATCACTTTAAAATCAAGCTCCTCCTTTTAAACATTCTGAATTGGTCACACTATTATTTTGCACTGACTGTCTCTCTAAGAAGTATGTTGAATATAACAATGTATATATTAAGATGCGTTCACCATACAAATTAATTACTTGGAAAGTTGCATAGAACGCCAGCAAAGAAGAAACCTAAACGAGAGAGCAAACAAAAAAATGCCAGATTAATGAAGTACGATGGAATAGTACAAAGCGGAGTCCGCCGCATCGTTTATTCCTTGTTCTTTGAGAACATACCACCAACACTAAATATAATATTAAGCAAGGTAAATAGTGATGATACGCTACCAAATTTTTCGAGGTCTACTTTAAATATATTTCTTCATGATATAGGGTTTGAATATGTAAGCAGGGCCAACAAATGCGCCCTTATTCAAAGGGATGATATAATCAGGTGGCGTCATAAATATCTCAAAGATTTAAACAAATTTAGGAATGAAGGGAAATCTATTTCTATACAGATGAGTCTAGGGTAAACGTAGGTCACACCGTGACAAAATAATGGAAAGATACCAAAATTAAAAGTGCTCGTCCAAGCAGCAATTGAGGGTGTTAGCACAGGTCTTAGGCCACCTAGGGGTCGTGGGTCAAGGTTTGCGTTGGTTCATGCAGGGAATGAAAGTGGGTTCGTTAATGGTGCCGAGTTAACATTTCTGTGCCAAAAAAACACGGCAGGCATCCACGGTGAAATGACAGGTAAAATGTATGAAAAGTGGTTCACCGAGCAATTGATGCCCAATGTTCCTGAAGGATCTGTGATGGTATTAGACAATGTCATAGTCGGAAAAGCGAACGTTTGCCTACAACTTCCAGGTGAAAAGATAAGATTATAGAGTGGACCAATCAAAAGAAAATCGCTTTTGAAAGTGATATGTTAAAACGGGAGCTTCTTTTTATTGTGACTCAAAACAGAGACATTTATGATAAATGCATAATTGATCAGATGGCTAAATCAGCAGGAAAACATGTTCCTCGCTTGCCACCAAACCACTGCGAACTTAATCCTATCGAAATGGTATGGGCACAAGTGAAGAACTATATAAAAATGAAAAACATCTCATTCAAAAAACAAGAAATGTGAGATTTACAGTACAAAATTGGGCAAACTACTTGGACCATACAAAGAAAATTGAAAGTGATCTCTGGAAAGTAGACGAGATTCTTCAAGGTGACAAGGGACCATTTTTGATACATTTTTCATCAACATCTCATCTTCTTCTTCTTCTTCTTCGCCTTCCTCCTTCCATGCATCGCCCACTGGTTCCGATTCGGCTAAACCTGGACAATCCAGAGACACGGAGGTATTTATGGAAAGGAATAAACACCATTACCAGAGGATTGTGGACAGGTTTGATGGTATGTAACTTATTTTAAGTATTACTTTTCTAATATTCGTGAACAATTTTAATATTATAAAAGCTTTAATATTATTGTATTCGATAAAAATGTTAATATTATACAAAGTATTAAATATTTAATTAAATATAACTTCTTATAATATTATATTCTTAAAAAAATAAAATAAAATATATGTTAAAGTGATTATAATTTCTATATTTGTGTTATGCAGGATATTTCTTGGTATAGGCCTATATTATAAATTTAATTGATTCTAACTTAATTGTCCACCGCTGTGGTCTCGAGGAAGCGTGCTGCCTTGTTATGCAGCGGGCCCGGATTCGATCCCCGGTGGGGCAGTTTTTCTGGGTGAGGTTTTTATCGGGGTTTTTCCTCAACTGTAAGACAAATGTCAGGAAAACTTTAAGGCCCAAACGGTCCCCGAAATTATATGGCCATCATCATCCTTCACCGGTGTGAAAGCAACGGGAAGTTACCACACTTACAATTCCCTAGTAAAGCTGCAAGCATAGCATGCACATGCTATGATTGCAGTGAAGGACCTGCCTTCGGGCAGAATTACTATGGATGGATAACTTAATTAGCCTATATCATAATTAATTATAACTTATATTTTTCCCTTGCATTATGTGTGCATTTAAATCTCGCTCTGAGCTTTTTGGCGTTTAATTCGTAGGCCTAAATACTTGTATTGTCATTCGATCAATAGGGCATAAGGTGAACTTATATGAAAATAACAAAATAACGGACATTTCACGTTTTTTCACTCAAGTTTTAAGAGTTTTGACACATCTGTTCCTTGCCTCGCACATCTTTGTCTATGCAGTAGATCTGGCATCAGCGCGCTCCGTTTAACGAGTATTGTCTTTTAAGTTAGAGACGAACTATAGATGCAAGGAACATAACCACTGGAACACCGCGGCCGATTCATTCAAAATATTGCACGTACAATAAAAAAAAACTGCTGCGGTAGAATTTTTGTAACTACTTGTAGTTAAAATTTCACTTTATCACGAGCAAGTAATGCCACGATTACCGATAAATACACGACAAACGAAGTGAGAGTGAGAATGTTTCTAGAGAATTTAGAAATAAAGAGTGGCATTTGTTCGGACTATTTAACGAATAAAATTAAGCTGTTTACTCACAAATCATTATTTAAATATAGTTATTTTAAAATATGTATATATTTAATGTAAACGGCGATGTTTGGAAACATATAAGAAACGTTTGTTATGCTTCATTTGTTCATCATTGCAATCAGATCATATTATTTTTTTGCCAAAGTATCGCAATATTGTAAGAATGCACCCTAGTGGAGAAAAAATGAAACACATCAAACTGTTTATAACCAACATTATAGGTTATTAATTAATTAAATAGCCTATAGGAACGACTTGAAAGAACACATTGATAGAATGCCAGATGAAAGATTTCCAAAATTATTGCTAAATTATAATCCGCAAGGAAGGAGAAATGTTGGACGCCCACACAGAAGATAGTCTGAACACTTTTAACAATTCTAGATTTCATGGAACCGGAACTAGCCAACAGGCTTAATCCCTGGATTATGATGATGATTTCTGATGTCCAACGATGTAAATATATCAATTATATTTTTCTGGAACGTAAATTCCTGAGAAATAATACGTTTAAGAAAGTGCAAACAGTGTTTTTTTTTTTTTTTTGATATAATCAACTGCTACAAATATTTTTATATTATATCCCGCAAGCACTATCTGGTTACATTCTTGCACTATATATACAATCTGGTAGCCACATGCATTCTTGAACTCTTACATCTTAATATACAAACTCTTCTATTCATCGTATTTCTTAGTGATTCAGTCACTGCAAAATAATGATCTGACCTGTTCAGAATGTTAAAAAGGAGGGGCTTGATATTAAAGTGATAAAATTAAATTGATAAAATCGAGGTGAAAAACACTGTGAATGGTTGTAAATTAAAATTCATTGAAATGTGATTGGTCATTGACTCCCATTTGGAGCATGAGTAAAATAGTCCTTAATAAACAGAAGATGACATAACTGTATCTTAATACAGGTATGCGAAGGCCAATCTTCCATTATTTAAACATTAATATACACTGAATTGTTTAAGATATCTAAATAATACGTGCATATTTTAAAGTCAAATATATCCTTAGTAAACAAAATTATAATAAACAACATTAATAATTAAAATAATAATGGGGTAATTAGAAACATCATCATCATCATCACTGGCTCAAAATTGTGTAAGGGTTTCCTCAGAAGTCTATGCCATTCCTCTCAATTTTTAGCCTTAATTGTTCAACGATGTGTTCCAAAGTTTTGGCATCTTCTTCCACATTGTCTTTCCACCTAATTCTTAGCCTCTCTTTGGATCTACTACCCCAGGGATTGACGGAAGACCTCATCTCGCTAGTCTGAGGTATTCCATTCTTATCAAGTGTACAACCCATTGTAATTAACAGATTTTCAAACATTCAACAATATTTGGCTTCTCGAACAGTTCATACAATTTACGGACTCTCATTGACCTTCTATTTTCAATGGTTTAGGCATTGCTCTTAGAATTTTTATTTAAAAATATTAAGTCTATTTTATAACCTGTTTATTCAATGACCAATTTTCTGAAGCATAGGTCTATGTTAACACATATGGTTTAAGACAAGTGTTTACGAATTTTTTGCTGTTGGAGTTCACCTCAAACAGCCATATTCTAAAGGCACTTCCTTTGTCAAAAGTGAAATGCGTCAATAAAAACACACCTGTCATTATTAATGTAATGCTGTACATATTTTTTAATGTCAATACAGTATGATATATAAGTGACAAATACTGGAAGAGTGAAATCTTAAATAGGCGTAATGTTGACATGTCCTTGGCGAGGTTGATAGAGGTACACCTGTTCACAATCGACTCTCTCTGCCAATAATTTTTTTTACACGAGACACACTGCAGTACGTGATAAAACAATGGTTCATTTCCATGGCGTGGACCTTCCACGCTGACAGCGCAGAATCGATTCCCAGGTAGTTTGAGGTTTAATTGTTAAATTGACGGAATATCCACCGCTGTGGTCTAGCGGTAGCGTTATTGCCTCAGACACAGGAGGTCCGAATTCGATCCCCATTTGGGCCACAAGTTTCTTGGGTAAGGTTTTTTTTTCTTTTTGACGTGAATACGTATTTAAATTTGCGTCCACAGTGGAAGGCAATTGGGGACGCGCCATAGCGCTACAAGCCAGAAGGTCGAGGGTTCGAGCCCCGTGGGGTCAGGATTTTTAAACTGACCCAAACCCTCTGGCGGCACTATGGTCCTGGGGTCGACTCAGCCTCTAACGGAAATGAGTACCAGACGCTTGTTCTGGGGTAAAGGCGGCCGTCACATAGGGCTGCCAACCCGGCTGACATCAAGTGCCGATTGTCTAGAAAAAGTGGGAGCCCTAACCTCCTACTACCCCAAGGGCCTCCCGAGGCCTGTCGTGGGATCACTTTACTAGTGGGAGGCAATTCAGAAAACTGATAACAAAATGGGGGGGATAGAGTTTGGTGTTGCAGCTACATATATATCATCCACATCTAAAATTTAATTGCACCATTCGATAGATAAAGCATCCAAGAATTCGTTACGGCGAATGTGGACTGTGACGCATCGCGCGCGGCGGCGGGAGAAGCGCCGAAATTTTGAGGTCGTTTCGCTGCGTCACATTAATTTTCGTTCAGTATAAATGTTGACTCTGAGAATTAAGAAGTTTGTTTGAGTTTCAATCGTCAGCTCTCGTCAAGATCTATCGATTTCGTATATAGGCCTAAAATATTAGTGTGAAATTTAGTGAATATGCATGGTGCTAAAGTAAAAAATTAAAACAAATAATGCAATGTCGGCCAATACTCGTCAAAAAGCCAAATCAAAAATAGAGATCGTATACGGTTGGAGAGGGCTTCTCAAGAGCAATCCAGTGGTACCCATAAAACACCATATGACAGAGTGAAGCGGTGCCGGGAACGTAAAGAATGAAAGCGTCCGAGCGGATGAACGATGGGGCCAGTGAATGATGTAATCGATTCTGGCGTATTCACGTAAAACACACGGCCGTGTCCAAGACAGCGGAAAACCAGGTTTTTCCCCGAGCGCTCTTCACCTGTATGACGAATGTCAGGAAATTTTAAAACTCAAATCTGTGGTCACAGGGAATACGTTTTCTACGTATAAAATTGAAATTATTCTGGAAAACACTTTTGTTGAAAAGAAACCAAACCCACATCATTATAACTGGGAAAGTATCTGAATCCTGGGTTACCAACTTGTTCACGGTGCGCAGAAGGCAGGGAGGATAGGCAGCAAGAAGAATTCATTTTAAAATGTGAAAGGGAAACATTACAGGAAGTTGATACCTTGAATATTTAGGAACTGAAATTCGTAATAATGGGTAGAGCAGGGTATTCTTAACCACGTAAAGAAATTCATTTGCACACTACAAAACATGCAGTAGCCTATGGTAGGAAAAAAAGAGATCATTAACACTAAGAAGACAATATACAGGAGTGCTTCAGAATAAGTAGCCTATTACAGAATTTAAGAGGTTGTGACGGGAACTTACTATATAAAGCTTTAATAAAGAACCCATGTACGGAAACGTACCATTTCGATGTAAAATAAGTTTGAAGATCGAAACACAATGGGCTGACATCGTATGTCTTGTGTTTCAGAATACATATTACAGAGTTCTAGAGGCTGTATTATCGCCTCACTGCGATGGTTGTCCGTTTATATAAAAGCGTGTGCCGCGCGACAATGCTTAACATGCGGAATTAATATAGTGGCGGTAGTCGGCATCTTTATATTTAATTATATGACAGCTGCGGGTAAACAACGCGAGCCGCTGGACAACCATCATAGTGAGGAGTGGGAGGAAGATCTTACGCGAATTCTGGCGGCAGCAGAAATTATTGAGCACACACCATATCTTGTGGGGCGTGCGTATGAAAACTTGCGTCGTAGGTACATTTTCTGCAACGAACAATAGGGTCGCCACATTGAACCACACTTGTGTACAACCCCTAGTCTGTAATACTTATTCTGAAACACAATACACATGATATCAGCCCACCCTGTTTCGATCTTCATACCTATTTTACATCGAAACTGTACGTTTCCGGACATGGGTTCATTATAAAAATGTATCTACTAAGTCCCCTCTACAACCACTAGAAGTCTGTAACACCCTGTATAACTCTATTATGGCACCTATAGCCTGCCACAATTAGATAAACATCAAATTAAACCAACACAAATATAAATAAAATACTAGTACTAAGAAGAACGGTGAAAGGTGTGACAAGATGGAATAAGAGAAGAGGTTGGACAAGAGAAGATGTTAATAGAGGCCATTGAAGTGCTTTAGGCATGTGTATCATATGCCAGAGGAAAGGAAACCAAACATGTAATGGAAATGAGAACACAGGGAAGAATTGGACCAAGAGTTAAATGAGAAAACACATTGTACAGAAAAGGACGAATGCAAGATTAAACATTGGCAGGAATGAAAAGAAGGCGATGCAGGAATTGGGTGGTCTGAGGTGTACATGATGCCTAACAGCATTAGGGGGCAGACAAAAAGAGGAAAAAGGAAATTTAATTGGCCATTCCCATCCAAGTAATAGAGGAACTTCGAGTAATTTGGATCCCTGTTTTGAATTTGTTTTTATTATTTTAATTAAGGGATTTGAATTTTGTTTAATTACAGTGATTATCATTAGTGTTGTAACTATGAAATAGCATTGTTATTTTATTCAAATATGAAAAATCTTCATAATTTATAAACTTTTTTACATTACAAGAAAGGTCCACTTTAACTTCCATATTCGGATAAAGTGGACCCCAGAGTCCACCTTAGCTTTTAGTCTATTTTTAAGTTTATGTACTCTATTAATTTATACAGACAGACACAGATTAATCTGGAAATATTTATGACTGATCATAATTAAAAAGCGTTGATATTTATTTAATGTTTTGAAAAATTATTGTTGATTATAACATTCACACGTCATTCAACTGCAGAAAGCGACAGATCTTCGGTTCAGTAAAATTACAAAGATATTAAATAAAATTAATTAAGTGAATGGTTTTTACAGATAGCATCCTCATTGATAAAATATACGTATTCATATAAATTGGACCCCAAGTCCTCGTGGAGGGTCCACATTAAGCGAACTTCTTTCTTATGTTTAATTATTTTATACAGCCACCACGTCACACAATATCAAACCAAACCCGTCAGTATATTAAAACAACATCATCTACATAATATAATATATTTAGGCGTTTTTTCAACATTTGTAACATTCAACAGCAGAAATTAAGAATTGATTCTTAGCTTGAAAAACTTTTAAAGTGGTCATTTTCATGAATATCACAAATAAAGCCATTCTTCGCACAAAGAATGAAAGAAACTGGCCTTGAACCCGTCAAAGTTGATGAGTGGAAGAAGTTAATTTTTTTTTCTGTTCGAGGGCAGCACCAGTTAAAGAAGATACTAACAGAGTCCACTCAAACAGAAGGATTCACATATCCGAACTTTCCTATACTAGGTGTCCATTTGAGTCAAGGAGCTAACCTCTTGCCACTTGCAAACATCTGTAGGGAAATAAGTAAAACTAAATTAGTTGGTTAAGTAGGTCTAACATCAGGAAGGGGGCGCCCTTGTCTTACATGAGGATGTACGGATATAGACAAACAGAAAGCTCTTATGGATGTTCTTAAATGGAGCTACAGTAATACTACTACTTTTTCTTTCAATAGTCGGTTCGGTATTGTGTATTCTATATTATTTAGTGGCAGAGGGCTTATGATCCTGCAAGATGTGCTGATGGTAGCATTGCTACTAGAAGGGTCACCCATACCAGACAAATCAAAGGCAGTAAACCAGACTAAAGGGGATGGCATTCATCGAAAGAGTGACAATCTTTCACTGTAGAAGTACAACTGCTAAGAAATGCCAGCATGGGTTCCACATGAGTAAAATTCTCTGGAGATAAAATTGTATAAAATGCTGATTTTTCTTTTTCTTTAACTCTCCCTTATGCCACTCAGTGTCAGGTTTGCCAACCATTTTCTGTATTTGTTCCTATTTCCCGTGAGCTGCCTGATTTTCTGTACTGTATTGTCCAACTTCTCTGTCACCTCTGCAATCGACAGCCCATCCTTCAGCAACATTATTTAAATAAGTAATACGTATTCCATGTTCCCAACTTGTAGTCCTTTTCCTGCAGGAACAAATCCTCTTTGTCTCTCCAGCTTTTCTATTATTATTATTATTATTGATATAAAATATTTTTATGTTTGAGCCTTTGGCATGGGTTCCCTGAAGTAGTCCCAGCCCGGAGAACTGAATGGGGGACTATTTGACCTCTGGAAAATTTTACCCCAGTTGAACCCATGTCTGCATTTCTTGACAGTTGTATTTTTACGGTGAAAGATCATCACTCTTTCGAACAAGGTACTTTATATCTATAAAACTAAATATATGGTCACACGTAGAAATACATTATATAATGGAAATGGACAGCTAATGACAAATGAGGGAAATTTTGAGGAAGTGGCAGAATTCAAATACCTAGGAACAATAATCACAAATAGGAATGAGACGTACAAAGAAATTAAACATAGGCTCAATTCTGGAAATGCGTGCTATTATGCATTGCAGAGATTCTTGATGTCCCAACTCCTTTCAAAAAACGTTAAACTGAAAATATATAAAACTATTATTCTACCAGTTATATTATATGGGTGTGAAACATGGACTTTTACTTTAAGGGAGGAAAGGAGATTACAAGTATTTGAGAATAAAGTACTTAGGAAATTTTTTGGACCAAATAGAGATGAACAAACAGGAGAATGGAGAAGACTACACAACAATGAACTACATGACCTTTAGGAATCCAGATATAATAAGAACAGTTAAGTCTCATAGACTGCGATGGGCAGGACATGTTGCACATATGGGGAATGAAAGACTTGCATGGAAACATCTTGTAGGAAAGCCAGAGGGAAGGCACCCAGTTGGTAGACCAAGAATGAGGTGGGAGAATAACATTAACTATGATTTAAGGGAAGTAGATTATACAGGGAATGATTGGAAAGCATTAGATCAGGATAGGGATGTATGGAGAGCTTATATCCGCGCGGCCATGAACCTATGGGTTCGATAGTGCCAGTGAGTGAGTAAGTAAGTATAAAATATTTTTATGGTCCAGCCCCATCTCAAAGAACAGAGTACCTCTTTTCATCTGGACAGTCAGCTTTGATCTGTCCAGCATGGGAAACCCTATCAGTAGCTATGCTACGAGACATAGTTCTTAGGTCCTCTTGGTCGTACAAGCCCCAAAACTATGCCGAAGTAGAGATACCTTCCGGGGAATGATTCTTCCAGTTACATTAATACGGATATGAAACACTGTGTCTTACTTTAAGAGGGTAGAAAAGAACACGAGTATTTTACATTAGTCTTTGATACAGAATCCATCACTTTATCTCTCTTCCAACAGAATCCATGCTCAGGATTTATACAAGGTTTGAATCTCGGATCCAGAGGCTAGCATGATAACCACTAGTGCACTAGGACCGACTGACCATTTGTAAAACCATTTAAGGCTTCCGGCTCCATTGTAATTGGACAGTCATGCATTAAAACAATAATAAGGACAATTATAAGAAACTTACCGTACTTTTATTATTATAAGTTTGTGCACAATTTAATAGCAAGTTGTTAATAGAACGTCATAGCTGCTTATATTGCACAATGACACAGTTTCTTTACATTCCATAAAACTAACTTTTATAATTATTGTTATACAACTTATTTCTAGAGGAGTCGGCAGAACGGAGGAGTATAACTCATAATAAATATATCTGATTCTATCATGATCTTGTATAAGATTTCCAGGCTGTTGGCCGTGGTCTTGAGACTTGTAGTTCCCTGACATTTCGCCAGAGAGTGCATCCAGCATCCTCAAGGGTTGTCTTGAGACTGGCAATTTTGTCAACTACCTGCCCTATTTATACATTTATCCGTGACGTGTTCTCTGTGCGATCTGTAATGGACTGTGCAGACACAGGCCGTGCAGAGAACACGTCGCGGATAAATGTATAAATAGGGCAGGTAGTCGACAAAATTGCCAGTCTCAAGACAATCCTTGAGGATGCCAGACGCAGTCTCTGCAAAACGTCAGGGAACTACAAGCCTCAAGACCACGGCCAACAGCCCGGGAATCTTCTACAAGATCATCATAATAACTCCGGCCGTGAAAGCCTAAGTCAATATATTATATCTGATTCTGTTAACTTGACATTATTGCAATTTTCTGTGTTAATTATGGGCACATTTCAACTTAAAAATATATGTATTTTTAGATATTTTTAAACAATTCAGTCTGAGTTAATTTATGAATAATTAAAAAAATATCAGTATATTGGTACAATTTTCTCAGGAACTACTTGAGGCAGACCCTTGAAATTTTCCGGAAACTTTACTCACAATACGATGAAACTCCTGCACAGTAGAGTAGCCTTTCAAAAACAACATTTTCATGAGTAGTTTAATGTAAATGAGATATGTAATTTTTAATCATATTCTGTATTCAAAATATTACAGGTATAAAACAGCTAGGGACAGATTTTTTAACATAATGATTACTTGCAGCTAAAATTTTACCTCTTATTTATTACAGAAGATGAGAAATCTGTAACTCAAAATAGGTATATGATGGCCGAAATTGAATTATTTGAAAATCTTTTTAGTCTGAATGACAAACCAATTTATGTAAAAAAATACATAGATATGTATATATATTTTAAGGCTAAATGTGTACTTAATTAACACAAAAATGTATTGATGCGGCGTCAGGTAATTAAAATCAGATAACTTATTTATATAACAAGTTACTTTCTACCCGTCTTGACAATCGACTCCACTTCATGATTTTTTTTTCAAAAGTAAACTTGGCACTTCATTTAGGACTACTTCTCTCAACTAGCAATATTTTCAATCTTTCAATTTCAATTTTCATATTTACAAGACTATTCATACATTCAATAATTTTCACAAGAAATCAAAAGTATTTGACTATTCAATCACTCAGATCTAGTGTTAGAAAACATCCCAGTGGCGCAGCTAATGTAACACTATTTACTTTATAAAATACACTGTTTCATCTAAATCAAACTGAAATATATATATATATACATATATATTTAACTACCATTTGGAACTTTAATACTGCAGATTATATACTGCAAACACAGATTATGTACATAAAAATTTTACCAGAAAAATTCTTATAATCACAGTAACAAGCTCTCATATTTCTAGGCCTAAGAAGACGGCTTTTGATGGAATATTTAATACATAATAAGATACAAAATTTTATAGGTATACTGTAATGTTTCAGCTACATGTACAGATTGTAAATTAATTAACTTAAATGTTTATATATTAAATTTGGGAATTTTTAACATTATGAGGTTCAATTCATAAGAATTAAATGAATCATGATATCTTCTTACCTCATACTTCTATGTTTTTTTAAACACAGCACTGCAGTATCAGCGACCATTGTCACCATCTCAGCTGTTTTCACAACTGTCAATTTTTTCTTTTGCCGGTAATTATCCAAACTGCCATCTGGTGTTCTTTTGAAGGAATTAGATGGCAGATGGCAGTTTAGAAAATAATTCCTTCAAAAGAACACCAGATGGCAGTTTGGATAATTACCAGCAAAAAAAAATTTGACAAGTCGTGAAAACAGCTGAGGATGGTGACAATGGTCGCTGATACTGCAGTGCTGTGTTTAAAAAACATAGAAGTATGAGGTAAGAAGAAATCACGATTCATTTAATTCTTAAGCTTAAATTTTGTAAATTACCTTTTTTTAAAACCAGAAAAAAAAAGGTCATGTAGAATTTTTCTCTATTTTCAGAACATTAAGTGGGGGGGGGGGGTTGGCTGTGAAGAGGGATTAAAATATTACATCTCTGATTCTAATTACCTGATATTATTACAATTTTTTGCTAATGAAGGGAATATTTATCTTTAAAAAAAATATATATACATTTCTAGATACCTCAAACTATTCAATACTAATAAAATTCATTGTTAAAACCGTTGAGGTGGAGAGTCATAAAATATGTTAAAATATACCTTCTTAGGTAAGATCTGTCGTCCTCAACTTATAAAATATGTATTCTTTATTCCTGTAGGCCTTTCAGAACATCCATTCCATCTTCGGCAGGTCCTTCTTCACTCAAAAATTACTTGAGGTAGGTGTATAACATTTTCAGGACACTATATGATGAAACTTCTGTAAAGGACTCACTGAAATAGCCTTCAAAAATCAATCAATATTTTAATTTAATTTTTTTTAAAGTTAAAATTCAATCATATCCTTTATTCAAAATATTAAAAGTACAAAACTGCTAAGGCATATTTTTATATGTAATGACAACTTGTAGCTAAAATTTCACTTTCTTATTTATTGCAGATGATGAGAAATCTTACCCCAAACTTAAAATATTTAAAAATTAATGTAGAGTAAATGGTTTAAGATATGTGTATATTTTTTAAGCTCTTAATTAACACAAACATGTGAAACAATATGAGGTAATTATAATCAGAGATATCATTTTTTTTATTATGAGTTACTTTTTACCCCTCTTTACAATTGACACCCCTTAAATTGAAGAAAAGAGAGTGAAAAATAAGACATTATTATATTTGTTGTAAATGTTAACCAAAGAATGTTCTCTCAAAGATATACAATATATTAGAATCTCATTTATTGACCCATACTGATGTTCACAATTGATGGCCAGAATTTATCTTCTGAAGTGAATGGGTTAAACCAAACAACATTTTCTGTAGACGAGGAGTTTAATATGGAGTAACCAGGGCATCAGAACAAGAATATGTGAGATATCAGTTGTTAAAAAAGTTTGCATTTAAACACATAGTCCTTATCAATTAAATTATCTTTATGGGAAACCTGATGTATTAAGAACAGTTAAATTTACAGGCAACATTTTCTGCAAAGGTGATTTTAAGATGTTTAAATACATGCAATGTTCATTATTATTTACGTACTCTTCCTTGTTTTAATCAGCAAGTATGTGGCATTAAGTACAATAATCTATTAGCTGCCTCAGATACTGGCTGATATGGATATCATTGGTAGAAATGTAAAATCTGTTTCATGAATTTTATGACCCTAGAAGCAGCAGCAGTTGTCAGTAAAATTGATTTGAAAATAAATTAAGGAAAAGCCATTTATATGAAAAGAGGTAATAAAACAAAACAAGGAAACGTAACATACATAAGGAAGGATAAACGATTATACATTTGAGAAAGTTTGTAGTTTTCTGTATCTGGGTTCTCTAATCAATGATTATAATAATGTAAGTGAAGTGACAGAATACAAAATACTAATAAAACATATTTTAGATTATTAAAATATTTAAAATTAACACTTCTAACATGGAAAACAAAATGTAACTTACATAAAACACACAAAACCAGCTTTGTTAATATGTGGGCATCAAACTCTCAAGAACTGATATATCAAGACTAAAACTTTTGAGATCAAAATATTTGGGAAAATAGATGAGCCTCTATATGATTGTGGAGAGTGGCAAATAAAATACAACCAGACATTCAAGTCTCCTGATATGTGCCAACATTGTGATGGGTTGGACATCTGCAAAGAATGGTTAAACATGGGATTACTAGGAAAGTTATGGCGAGTAAATCTGAAGATAAAAGGAGTCTGGATGGAGTTGAGGAGGATCTGAGGAAGTTGGATGATGATTGGTTGCCAGGGTAACAGGGTTCTAAGGGAAGTAGACTGTTGAGCTGATGATTGTGGCGTGGCTATAAGATAGTGTTCATCTAAAACAAAGTCAAACAAATTAACTGTTAATTTAGTTGAGTTGTTTCTTGACTCACCTCATACTTCTTAACTCCCATGCGATCTGGATTTCATCACTCTGTTTGTGACATTCTCGATGCTGTTCACGTTCACAACTGACGTCCTGCAGCTGCAGGAGAGGAGACCATTGTACGTCTGTTGTGAACATGAACAGCATTGACAATGTCACAAACACAGTGACGAAATCTGGATTGCAAGGGAGTTAAGAAGCATGAGGTGAGTCAAGAAACAACTCAACAAAATTAAAATAAACCTCATAGTGTTATTTCCTACCTACATAACTTAAATTAACTGTTTCTACAATGTTATTCAACGGAGCTTTTCAATTAAACAAGCATATTTTACAAATTAAGGTGCAGGGCAGTTAAGTGACTTTTTCCGTGAAATCTAAACAAACTGACTTTTAATTACACAACATACCGACTTCTTTACACGTAGGCTTCATTTTCAAGGTAAATAAATCCACATTTAAACAGATTCACACATCTAAATGATAGCCCTTCCCATGAAGAATATAATGGTATGTCAAACTCCATTGTGACAAAACAGTGATTTACCTAGTACTTTCCATGTGCCCTCCAAATGAGAGGCCCAGTTGTAAAGAGGTACATGCATGCCAGTGTAAAAATGCAACTGTCAACTTTAAAATTGCTTATTATATCCGTGTCCACCGCTGTGGTCTCGAGGTAGTGTGCTGTCTTGTCAGGCAGCAGGCCTGGGTTCGATCTCCGGTTGGGGTAGTTTTTTTGGATGAGGTTCTTATCGGGGTTTTTCCTCACCTGTAAGACAAATGTCAGGAAAACTTTAAAGCCCAAATGGTCCCCAAAATCATATGGCCATCATCATCATCCTTATCATTATCATCATCATTCTTCACCAGCGTGGAAAGCAACAGGAAGCTACCACATCTACAATTCCCTAGTAAAGCTGCAAGCATAGCATGAAAATGCTGTGACTGCAGTGAAGGACCTGCCTTCGGGCAGAATTACTATGGATGAATGGATTATATCCATGTTGGGAATAATGAGCAATTTTAAAGATTATATAAAAGCAAAATTAAAAAAATAGTGATTAGATTGGGCTTCATGCAATCCTTAATTAAACTGCAAAGCTATCCCACTCCATATTTAAATTTTAATACAGGTTTACGAGTATCAAATGTAAACTATTTTAACATCTAATAGCTCAGTTTTCTGAAACCTTGGGTTCCTTATCACAAATAGAAACTCCTCTATATTTATTTTACAATACAATAGGAAGTAACATTAAGAGGTTTTATTTCTTGGATAAACCATTGGAATTGACAATTTGGGAAATGATATTCATTCAGAAGAACAAATATTGATCTATGAATTTCGATATTCCGGTGGATAAAAATTTAATTACAAAGTTTATAATCCCAACAAAAGATGGCAGGACAAGAAGTGTTGTCAGTAAAGAAATCAACAATCACGGAATTTCATCAGCGGAAGCCATAACTGAAGAAGGACATGATTTTGTCTGAAACCGTCGGTATCAAAGAAGTTTGAAAATGTATGAGGTGAGTCGATTAAAATATGTTCTCCACTCAGTATTAATTAAGAGGTTTGTTTAATAATTAAGATATTTTGTCTGTACATTCTTACCTCTTATGGTTTGTTTTTGTCGAATGTAATCATTGATGATGGGGCTCAGAAGCCTTGAAACATATGTTCGACAAAAACAACCATAAGAGGTAAGAATGTACAGACAAAATGTCTTAATTATTCCTCTATGTTTGTCTATATGCATACATTTCCACGTGGGGCTAGGGTGCTCTCTTGTAGGAGTTACTTAATATTGCTAATTTTGCTACATTTATTTTTCTAGAGATGTTAGTAAGTCACCTCAAAGGGAGAACTTAGTAGGCAACTAAAATATTACTTGAATGGGAAATGTCAATTAAATTTTACCCAGAGGCACTGGATTAATTTTTCAGCCCTAAAATCTCGAGACTTCAGACCCAGCTTAAAGTCCTTACCAGAAGATTTCTCTTGTGAATTTTTCATCCAAAATGTATTAACTTTGGCTGGGTTTGAACCCACGACCCATGGGACCAGAGACAAGGAACTTAATCCCTAGACCAACAAGGTCAATGCCACCCCCTACAACATGATCCATTACTTCGGTTTAATTCATTTACACCTGTACAATTTTTTAAATCTTCCATTTTTATGTAGCATTAACTTAATTAGTTTAAGTTTGAAATTTTAATTCTCAGTCAGAGGCACAGCTTGAGGTCTAACTTTGGAAGGTCAGTTTAAAATTTTATAAAAATAGGATTATTTCATTGTTGTGTGTGTGTGTGTAATGCCTATGTTGCAATCAATTTGAACTCTCTTATTATTTAATATGTGGCACCGTGCCATTAGTGGTTGGACACTGCCTCCACTTCTATGTAGCACTGTGCCTCTAGTGATTGGACATTGCCTCAACTTCTAGGTGGCTCCATGCCACTAGTGTTTGGGCACTGTCTCGACTTCTAGCTGGCACCATGCCTCTAGTGGTTGGATACTGCCTCGACTTCTAGGTGGCACCATGCCTCTAGTGGTTGGACACTGTCCCAAATTCTAGGTGGCTCCATGCCTCTAGTGGTTGGATACTGCCACAACTTCTAGGTGGCTCCATGGCACTTGTGATTGGACACTTCTGGATCCCGAGTTTATCTTTGTCACTCCATGTGGGTTTCAATCAGAGCCTAACACTTTTTCCTAGAATTGCTCCAGTTTTAACTTTGCAGAAACATCATTCCACCACCTGTCCATACTTGATGTGTCTCCATGATGGTGAGACAGGTCTTGTACATCACTGGGGCTTCTACTCATTCCTTGATCTGGCATAATGCCAGAAATAAATAGTGTAGTTACTTTTTTTTTACTAATTTTTCACTAGTTGTGTGGAAGAAAAGGCATTATGGCCTTGGCGTTCTCAATTTAAATAAATAACTATAATGCCCAGTGCCGGAGCCAAGCTGTATAATTCATCATATCTTTGTGCGAAGCCACAGAACATGCACTCATTTGAATCTCCTTTTAAGAAAGAATTTCCTCGTGAAATTTCTGCTAGTATGGGACTGGTGTCCACACAACAGAGCAATTTGTTGCAGCTCCACATTCAGAAAGCAAGTTCTAATGGCTGGGGAACTCAACATGCTATTCTGGCTGGATGATCAATCACCATTGTAAATTGCACTTACGGATGTGAGGCCAGGGGTGAGCTGGTAGACCAACAGCCTTCTAAGCCTGTTGAACCACAATTTTAATAACAATATCAATAATAATTATTAATTATTCTAATTATGTTCTATATTCTTCAAAAAGAAGAAATAATACATTTGAATTCAAAACTGTTTTAAATGACATTATAAATGTGTGGTGATAAAAGGACATCACTTTCAAATTATTCTGTGATGAAGGCAGGTGATTATTCCAAGTGAAATTGAGAAATTGATGCACTTGAATTGAGAGGTTCATGTAATGACCTGTTTCCAGTATGCTACACATTATCAGCATATAAAAATAATGACCCTGTATTTACTTCAAAGTTTCACACTAGCATCAAATCATTTCCCATCAGCGTTACTAACTTCAGAACACACACACACAGTTTTGATTTATAATAAAATATATAAATCATTAAGCGCAAATAATGGATTTTCAGTTAAAAATATATCAGAGTCTCTTTGAGCCCTGAGGATGAACGTCACATGATGTCCTAAATCTCAAAATTCGGGTTTGTTTCATGTGGAAGTAAACCATGATTAGATTGATTCTTTTACTTTCTTAGTACAGAAAATGGGTAACAGATGAAATATGTGACGAGGGGAATAAATAGTATCAAATTTTACAAAATAGTGGTACAGAAGCTTGAACTGTATATACAATGACAAAACCTCAAACTTACTCTTTAATTACATCCTGCAATAATCATCTACCATCAGATTATTGTTTCTTTCATATTTCTCAGAAAAATTATTCTAATAGAAATGTCTTTATCTGTTTTACCATTTGATATAATATAAGCTTTGCAAATAATTTAAGTAATACATGCAATATTCAATAAACTGATCATTTAATGTTAACAACATGCCATACACCCCATAATTTGTCTTATTTTTTAGACCGGTTTCATAATAATTATTCCATCATCAGTATTTTTCATGACCATTGCTCTGTCGTGGTGATGCACTGTTTCTCCCTCCATCTGTTGGTAGACAGATGAACCTCCAAATCAAATCACATTCCCCTGGAATTTCAAAATTTGTTCATTTCTCCTTCTTATTTTTCAAAATATAGATTTTTTCTGAAACCATTAGCTCTTAAGGTTTCACTATTTGTCTTATTAATTTAGGCTTTCCTTCAATTTGATATTTTTCTTACCAAGTGTGAGCAGCTACTGCAAATTTTTCTACTTCCTCATTTTTCACATTCCTAAAATATTCCTTCACTCTAGCGTTCTAATTTCTTTTTTTTTTTTTTGTTTTCCTTATGTACATTTTATCACAATCCCCACATTTTATCTGACTATTTAACTCGTGCCCCAAATGGGACTCAATGACCAATTACATTTCAATGATTTTTGCCTTACAACCCATCACAGTCATGTTTTGCCTAGAATTTACCAACTAAAGTTTATCATAATAAAGAAAGCACCTCCTTTTTAACATTCTGAATAGGTCATAGCATTATTTTGCAGTGACTGACCCTCTAGTAAATACGGCTACCAGATTGTATATATAGTGCATGAATGTCAACAGAAAGCGCTTGCGAGAGATAATATAAAAGCATTTGTAACAATTGATTATACCACCAAAAAAAGAAACCACTGTTTGCACTCTCTTAAATGTATTTTTTCCCAGGTAATAACATTCCAGAAAAATATAATTGTCATATTTACATCATAGGACATCAGAAATGAATTAATATACAGTTTGATGTGTTTCATTTTTTCTCCACTAGAGTGCATTCTTACAATATTGCATTCCTTTGGCATTAAATAATATGGTCTGGTTGCAGTGATGAACAAAAGAAGCAAATGAAGCATACCAATCATTTCTCATTTGTTTTCAAACATCGCCATTTACATTAAATACCTAAATATTTTAAAATAACTATATTTAAATAATGACAGTTTAATTTTATTCGTTAAATAGTCCTAACAAATGTCACTCTTGATTTCCAATTTATCGATAATTTGGAAATCACTCGTGGCATTACTTATGATAAATCCCTGATTTATTTTCTTCTTCTGTTTTCCCTTTTTGTTGAATTTGATTATTCTGTTGAGACCAAAGTAATTTTTCAGTGCCAATCTTGTATTGAAGTTTTTGAAACTTGTGAACAATGATATGTAAACTGGAGGTTCATCGGTTTACCAACAGATAGAGGAAGAATCAGCACAAAACCATGATAGAACAATGATCATGAGAATATTGATGATGGAATAATTATTCAGAAACCGGTCCAAAAAAGAAGACAAAATATGAGGTGAAGTGATATTTTATTGTTATTAAATTATTATTACCTCACAGAGTTGCCTCCTACAAAGTTAAAACAGATCATTAAAAACTTAAAGTGCTAGGTGCTAAATCGAGAATGTATGATTTATTTCAAATTTAGGCTTAACTTGACCAGGATATGGTACAGAGTAAAACATAAAATCAGGGCTCAAAGTGTTAAAATTGATAAATATATTCATTTTTATAAACTACTCTTACATTCTTTTATTTCCAATATATTTGAAGACATTTAATAAAGAAGAGAAAAAACCAGAGATAAGAAGAATGAGAGAAACATAGCAAGTCTATCAACAAGCTCGATTTATCAAAGAATGCTAATAAAATTACAAGCAATTATATTTTACAGCTATTATTTGTAACAATGATTATGATACTATAATCTTATCTAATCTAATTGAATATTTTACAATTCAAATGTAGAAAATCTGCAAATATCTTGTTCATATGTTAATTTCTTCTTTTACCATAACATTCTACATAGCAGTGTTGTCCAAACCTTTTCTTGGCCATGGAACACTTTCCATTTTTGGGAATGTATATGGGAAAACTCATATTGAGAATAAAAAATCATAATTTTTTTTTTGTATCAGTGCTTTTGATGATATTACAAATGACTGGCATAATTGTGAAATTTGTTTGGCAACCGATTTTTTAAAATTAAATTTTATAATTTAAAAAGGGTCCCTTTTAGACCCAACAATTATTTATTTTAAAAAATCCACTTCACGTACAAAACTGATCCTTAAGAACATATTTTAAGATTTTTGAAATATAAAAAAATTGGAAATTTTTGGGATCCCGAGGTTCATACTACAGGAATGGAATTTAAACATTTGGCAGTAATAACTGCAGAAACTAAATTTATTGTTAAATTTAAATAAACAGGAAAACAATTTTTGCAAATAAATTTATAAGAAAAAATTGAATTTGGTGTCTTGTTCATCTTATCATGATCAAATGGGCATGGAATAGTTGAAAACAGAACTCTAGAGTTTGTAATAAAAACAAATTCCTTTAAGTAAACAACTCAGAATTGTTTTTATAATTGTAATGTTTATTTTAAATTATTGATGTGGAACATTTATACATGTCTTGCAGAAATCAATTGTTCCAAAGAACACAGTTTGGGAAACACTGCTACATATACTTTTCAGTCCCTTTGTATCCTTTATGATACGTGATGTTTAATATTTTTTCATCCTGCAGACAACACAAGATAGCTGTGAGTTGTCGTACAAAGATGTTAATAACTGTGTATTCATCCTCATATTTTCATTTTATTTCTAACTATTAAGATTAGATGGCAGCACTGTATAAATTGTGAAAACTTAATAAAAAGCTATTGTATCATAAATGAATAAGTCAACCTTCATGAAGTTTGCATTTTTATTTATTTTTTGTAAAAATGTAAATCAGTTTGTTACTTGATGATTCATGTTAACACAAAATCAAAACTATAACTTTCCAAATTAGTTAGGGCCCCCGAATTTTGAACCCAGGAACAACTTTTCTGTAAAAATTAGCTTACGTTGCACTCAAGAGATCCATTAAATAAAAATAAAATGTTATTCATCATAATTCCACTTTAGGACTGAAAAGGATCAGATCTCTCACGTCAAATCAGCACCAGATGGTAGAGGAGTCCAAACTTATCACTAATTTATATTAGTTCTATGACAACTTGAATATTAAGAAGTAAAGTGTCCCAATTTGTGGTCTATATCACAAATTTTTAACATTTTTACTGTCAGGTCTCCCCTCAACTACCAAAATTTGAATGCCCCCCATGTCAAAAGTGAAATATGTCATAAAAAAAAAGTACATATGTCCCTAAAAGAATGACTATCACAAATATGGTAAAATATTTTAATTTGGTTTAGTTGTTTCTTGACTCATCTCACACTTCTTAACTCCCTCGCATATCTAGATTTCATCACTGTATTTGTGACATTTTCAATGCTGTCACAAATACAGTGACAAAATCTAGATATGCGAGGGAGTTAAGAAATATGAGGTGAGTCAAGAAACAACTAAACAAAATTGAAATAAACCTCATAGTGTTATTTCCTACCTACATAATCATAAAATATGTTTAATTTATTAATAAATAATCATTAATGGAAATATGTGTCATCAACAAAGGTGATCTACGCCTTTTAACATTATTAGTCAGGTATTCATTTTAAAGGTGAAAAATACAGGTAGAGAGGAAACTTAAAAACTGGTATATTTCAGTCAATGGGATATATGAGCTCAGCTTCTTTCTAGAGATTTATTCTTCATTTGTATTTGGATGTGGTCACTGCTGTGGCTGAAAATCATTACACACAGAGAGGAAGTTGGAAGATTTGAATAGAGATATGTTTATTTACAGGTTTTTGCTCCTTCCATGGAAAAAGAAAAGAAAAAACACCTTAACTGTCAAGCCGTACAGTTTAAAAACCCCAGAGGTATATGATAACCCAATCTCATTCCTCTGATATTTTTCTTTGGTGGTAATCAAGTCAATGATTGAAATTCCATGTGAAACTGGTTGCTGGATATCCAAAAGGATAGAAGCGGCTGAGATGAGAATGTATGTTCTATTTGATCGTAAATGGAATGTTGACTTCCAAGAAGAATTAAACATCACAGCTAACTCTGCAACCATAAAAGTTTATCGAGATAACTGGTATGGACACACATCACAAATGTCCAGTGACAGACTACTTCAAGAACTGTTTGCTTAGAGACCTGACAGGAAGAGAGATCTTCAAAGGTTGAAGGAGAGATAGAGAGGCAGCTCACCTAAGACAGAAAATGGCAGAAGCCCACATGATTTATAGAATTTGATGATAAAGTTTCCTGGGATGTTTGTCTTACAGGTAAAGAAAAAACTCTAAAATAAACTGTCCCAATCAGCGATTGAACCAGGTGCACTGCATCTAAAGCCTGATGTTATCGCTAGACCCTACCAGTTGTTCTTTATTTTAAAATACTCAGTTTGGACTCGTCTTCCATCTGATTTGACATGACCCAATAATTTCGAGACATTCTGTGATACATAGAAAATATATCACTTGCTTCCATTCCATAATTTTAAATACTTTAATGTAAAATTATTATTTTAGAATTTGTTTGAGAGCCCTGAAATTCAAGCTACGCCACTGGTTCAGAAAAGTTCACAAAACTCTTTGCTAACACATTTTTTGTGATTTCAAATAAAATTGGTAACAAGCAAAGCACTGGGGTAGAACAACTTTGCAAGTTACATTACAATAAAGTCTTTCGTAACAAAAATATGATACTCTATTCATCAATGTGTAATATGTTTTGTTACAATATATAGTTAAGAATCTTTTTGTTTATATTTTACATTAGATAAAATTACTTACAATGTTGTTCCAAATGCTATTTCATATACAGTAGTTGATGAAATAAAGTAAAAATGTTAACAGTTTATACAAGAAATCATAACTTGATGGAATTTTGAAAGCAAGTTGCAAACAAAACATCAAACTGAGGTAGTTCTTGCAAAACTGGACAAATTGAATATTACAACAATATTAAAATATTTTATATAGATTTCTAGTAATAAACATTAGAACAGCAGAGGGGGTTGATGATATTCTCACTTGCCAGCAAGCTGAATGGCATCCGTGTTTATTTTTCCCAGTGAACGGGGTCCACTCAAGTCACACTGATCCGTTCATTTGAACTTTTTTATGAGGTTTCATATAGTTGTGCTATGTGGAACAGAATTAATAGAGTATTGCAATACAATACATTGTCATAATGTTCCACAATCATTCATTCTCTAATAAGTATCATTCGACAAGATAAATTCTTCGTTGTAATGAAAAATTTTGTGGTGACATATTAAGACACAATCTCCATTCTTTAACCAATATGTACATCAAAAGACTCTCGTTAGAGCTGATAAGCAACTAAACAATAATAATGAGTTGCAATGTGACCCTGTGAAGGTAGGGAGACTGCATTGTGTGACCCAGTTCATCAGGAGGAGCCAGGCTTCCCATAGACAGTGGCTGTTTTTGAAATTTCTGTTTGGTTATGTTTCAAAACTCTTTAGGTTTGAAATTACTAAAAATTACACTAATGTTATTTTACCATTTAAAACATGATTTTTTAAAAAAGTTATTACACAATGTTTGTAAAACTATCAAACTAAGATCATTTTCTACCTTACACAGTACCGTAAATTAATGAGTCCTTTTTTTTTTTTTTTAACATCTTACCTCATATTTTATGTTTCTTCAAACATGGGAATTAGTTTTCGAGAGAAGGATCTCTCTCATTTTTAACCGACATTATGACTACCGGATTTTCGTTGGAATCTCCATCAATAATGTTGCCATCCGGTGTTGATTTGTGAACTTTGAGATGAGGTCACGTTCATCAAATCAACACCAGATGGCAACATTATTGATGGAGATTCCAACGAAAATCCGGTAGTCATAATGTCGGTTGAAAATGAGAGAGATCCTTCTCTCGAAAACTAGTTCCCGTGTTTGAAGAAACATAAAATATGAGGTAAGATGTTAAAAAAAAAATGACTCATTAATTTACAAATTAAGAACCTCATAATGTTATTATCCATATTAAACTATGAATTACACAGTACCACTTATGTGATACTATAGTGTTTGGAAAGCAAAAGATGAATTACATAAAACTACACTTCATGAAAATCAAAGTAGATCAAAAACAAAGCAATATTATTGTAAAAACATTTTTAAAATGTTTTTTAATTTTTTTGTGCACATGCAATTATGTAAATTATGAGAAGTGTTAAATTAATAATAAAAACATCAATTATTGCAAATATCTGGTAACTGCCACTGGCCATAGAGAATGTCAGATTGTTCTGTACATTTGTTCCTTAAACAATATTTGATTTAGTTAAGTAATTTTTAACTTTTATGAAATACATTTGTCCATTTTTGAAGCTACATGCCTCAAATTTACAAAATAGCTGTAAGTAGAAAAATTGTATTTTCTCACAAATTTTGCTGAGATGTTGCAAGAGTACCTGACTAAAGAATTGTATTGTCATCTCCTTTGAATGAAATCCTTACAAAGTCCAGTCACATATTTGACAATTCATCAGTGATATTTAAATACATTGTTATCAGTTGAAATAAACACACTGATTAATAAAACCGTAGGAGAGTTATTTCATAACCACTCTGTTAGAGAAAATAACACAATTTCATTCTGGATTACTAATTCTAATATATCTTGGTGGGAAGAAATTATTTCATTAATTTGAAAATATAAAATGTTTCTTCAGTAAAACTGAGCATAACATAATTAGAAATAATATTCATCACAAAAACAAGTTATTTACATAAAAATGAATTGTTCTCTCAAAAAAAAAGTTAAACAAAAAGTCAAATATAAAATAATGATTCTTCCAGTTATACTATGTGGAAGCAAAACATGGTTAATTACTTTAAGAGAGGAGAAATATAATAAGTATCTGATTAATTAAATAAAAATAAAATGTAGTTTTATTTGATTTTCATATTTATTATATAATTCAGTGACAGCTGTTTCGGTACACTGTACCTTCTTCAGACATGTTAACAAATTATGAATTGTGTTCCAACTGATCTAAGCAACAATACAACAACATTTATTTAAATTTTTAAATTTAACAAAGGGCATTCATTCAAATCAAGTTGAGAATTTAACAGTTTTTTACTACTTTTAAACTTATTAATTTCTACAGCCTCCAAAAGATCTAACTTCTTACCCTTATCACAAATATATAAAATTTCAAAATTTGGATCAAAACAGAAATTTAGAAAATTCAAACTATGCTAACCACCTATTCCAATTTAATCATTGTTTCGATCCAAATTTTGAAATTTTACATATTTGTGATAAGGGTAAGAAGTTAGATCTTTTGGAGGCTGTAGAAATTAATAAGTTTAAAAGTAGTAAAAAACTGTTAAATTCTCAACTTGATTTGAATGAATCCCCTTTGTTAAATTAAAAAAATTAAATAAATATTGTTGTATTGTTGCTTAGATCAGTTGGAACACAATTCATAATTTGTTAACATGTCTGAAGAAGGTACAGTGTACCGAAACAGCTGTCACTGAATTATATAATAAATATGAAAATCAAATAAAACTACGTTTTATTTTTATTTAATTAATAAATATGGATTTTCATCAAGTAAACACCAACTCAATTGATTATAAGTATCTGAGTATAAAGTGCTTAGAAAATGTATTCACCAAAGAGAGATTAACAGACATGTGAATGGAGAAAACTACATAACAATGAGTACATGAATTTTATGGGAAACCAGTTGTAAATAGAACAGTTAAGTCTCGTAGACTACAATGAGGAAGACAATGTGGCATGTAGGAAAATAGAAGGGCAAACACCAAGTAGGTAGGCCAAGATTGAGGTGAGAGTATACATTAACCTTGATTTGAGGGATGTGAACTGCATAGTGAAAAATTGGAAAATATGAGGGGGTTAGGAAAGTTCTTGTAGGAAAACAAGTTGGCACACACCTAGTAGGGAGGCTAAGAAAGAGGTGGGAGAATAATTTTAACATGATTTGAAGGAGGTGAGGCCTTCCAGCCCTGTCGCCCCAGCAGAAAGAAGTAATTCCTGCGAGTGATCACTAGGGGATGTACAGATATAGACAGACAGACATTAAGACTTATTTTCAAACGTTAGCTTTTATAGAATCTTTAAAAAAGGTGATTATTTCCCAATATTTTCACAGATGCTTTGAAAGATAAATTTTGAAAACAGGTTTAATTCTTTATTATTGAACTTGATGGAAATGCAAAGTAAGATGTTATGTCGTCCTATCATGGAAAGTGCAGCCCTCAACAAGCTCCTCCATCTGACTTTGTTCTTTGCAAGCTCCTTACACTCAGATTCAACCCAAGAAGTTACTGTGTGTTTGGAATAGGGAACTGGGTTGCCATTTTAACAGTATTTTCTTGAGAAAAATCCTTACATAAAACTGAAGATTGCAACACAGTAGGTACATAGTTGTAAGTTGTAGCCATCCAAGCCACCCCCTCTTAAAGAAAAAAACAGTTACCACTTGTCACTGAGCTCTTGCGGACCTGTACTATCCTGTGTGAAAGTGTCGACTCTCATATTTACTATAAAACTAGTTTGCATTCCGTAAAAGAAAAACTATGTTTTTTTAAATGTATAGTACATCGATTTGGAAAAAAGTACTGCTAACCTTGCCGGCTCCACCCTCCTTAACAAACAAATACCGTTATTATGAGTTTGGCAACATCTACCCTCTGTAGGTAGGGGGACACTGGCATAGCCCATAAGGTCTGTAGTAACTTCCTGGGTTGAATTAGAATGTAACCCTCTGCAAGCCACTGGTAAAATCTCTTTGTCAGAGATTTAAATCGCATCCACCGATGTGATCGGCTTTGCAAGTAGTTAGTATATTGTCTGGCAGGTAATGGACAGAAGCATCAGAGCTGATCTAATCAGTTCACAGCACCTAAAGGGTTAATTTCTCCCCATTTTGCCACTGTTTTTGGCTTTTGCTAGGATTGCACATTCTTAAGATATTCCTGGATGTATCAATTCTTAAGATGGGAGCTGAAACAAGGAAGGTTGAGGAATAGTCAAATATTTGATTTAGAAGTTAAGCTACAGTTAAATTATTGTAATCAAATGGTAAAGAGAAAAATTTATGCCTGAACCAGAATTGAACCTGGAACCTTCAACTTTCTGTGCTGATGCTCTATCCATTGAGCTAATTCAGGCTTCCTTCCCATCCAAGCATAAATCCTTCCTTTACCTTACTGTCTTGGTCCCACATTCAAATGAAATGAATCATCATTCACAAATACACAATGAATGGCTTCTACCTGAAGAAGACATGAAGGGACTCCACATAGCTAAAGCATTATTTATTAAATTAATATTAAGAAGCTAAAGCTGTAACTATGACTGAAATAAGTAAATTAATGTACACAACTAAATGATTGTAATCAAATGGTAAAGAGAAAAATTTTTATGCCTGAACCGGGAATCGAACCCCGAACCTTCAGCTTTCCATGCTGATGCTCTATCCATTGAGCTAATTCAGGCTTCCTTCCCAATGCTTTAGCTATGTGGAGTCCCTTCATGTCTTCTTCAGGTAGAAGCCATTCATTGTGTATTTGTGAATGATGATTCATTGCATTTGAATGTGGGACCAATAGAGTAAGGTAAAGGAAGGATTTATGCTTGGATGGGAAGGAAGCCTGAATTAGCTCAATGGATAGAGCATCAGCACGGAAAGCTGAAGATTTGGGGTTCGATTTCCGGTTCAGGCACAAATTTTTCTCTTTACCATTTGATTACAATAGTTTAGTTGTGTACATTAATTTACTTATTTCAATCATAGTAACAGCTTTAGCTTCTTAATATTAATTTAATACAGTAAAATTATCTCTCAATTGAGTGTTAATGTTAGGATGGCAAGATAAAGAGTGGAATTGAATTCTGCACTGAGTAAATAATACAAGGATTCTCGCAGCTGGTGGAGAAATGCATCAATGAAATGGGATGCTAGAATGTATGAGACAATGCACAATGTATAGTTTTTCAAGATCGCGGTGGTAAACATTTCAAACAACTCTTTTAAACTAAGGGGCAGTGTTTGCAGTATTGAAAATAGCACAGTGTACTAACAGTAAAGTGTTTAAAAATTAAGTATGAGTTTTTTCATGATTTGTTTTATGTATTTGGCTGAAGATGGGGGATAGATCCTTTGAAACATGTTCCAGAAGAGAGAGTAAAATATGAGGCGAGATGTATATTACTGAGTCAATCCCTTGATTCCTTTAACAAACTAAACTAACTGGCACTATCAATCCCGGAAGTTCAAGGCCACATGGATATAACCATCCAAACATCTCTATACTGAGATAATGTTTTCCAATCATTCTGTATATAATTCACCTCCTTCAATCATGGTTAATATTATTCACCCGCCTCATTCTTGGTCGATTAGGCACTTTCCATCTGGTTTTCCTACAAATAAAGTTTCCATGCCCCATTTGTGCCACATGTCCTGCTCATCACAGTATATGACGTTCCTTTGACTACTGCAATAAAATTATTTCACAAATACAATTATAGCATGAATGCTATGTGGAATAATGATGTTCCATTCTCAACACTAGCGCTGGTTCAAACCAGCCAGGGTTGATGCATTTTTTGGGCATAAAAATCCTGAGTATGAGTAACTTAGGAAAGGAAGAAAGGTGTGGTTCCTGTTTTGTAGATTTATAACACATAAAACAACCTCAAGCCTGAAAAAAAAGTCTCTTGAGCAAAAACTGTCGGCTCTTTCACACCTAGATTTGAATTGCAACTCTAATAGCATTAGCTCTTAAACATCATCTTTAAATAAAATAATTGTAAACAGCAAATGAATGTTACCCTCCAAGTTTTATGGACTTTCACAGAAGTTTGATGTGGGCACCATTTGTTACATGGTAAATGTCTGCAATAATAAATTTCTTGCTAGACTCGTATCAGGATCACGTTCAATAGAGTTAACCTCGTTGACTATCTGTTGGTTTAGCTACTGTAAGTCCTTTGCAAATAGGGATACATACAACATTACTTTCATGTATGCTAACTATATACGTGCAGAGTGCCAGATTGGCCATAAGGGTTGAATGATGTGGCCACCCAGTCACCTAACCTATCAATTTTTTTAAAATTGAGGGTAAGTGAAGGACATGGTGTACTGTATATATCTCCATTTGCACAGGACAAAAAGCATAAAAGACAATGGATACTCAATGAAGTCAACTCATTTGATCAGGCTATGGTAAAATGGAATGGCAACACATACACATCAGATGTGTCACAGATGGCGACCACATTGAACAGATGTAAATGGAAACACAGAGAGTTAACCTTTCATATTATATTTTAAACCTATATTAATTTATGGAACCAAAACATGGACAGCAAAAAAGAAAGAATTAAGTAGAATTCAAGGAACAGATACCAAGTTCTTAAGAAATATTCTTGAAAACACCAGAAGAGAAAGAATATAGAACAAACATAGAAGAAATTTTGAAGTTTGATAAAATAGAAGATGGAATGGAGGATAATTGTATAATACATTGTATGGCTACATTAAATGCAAGAATGCTGGATTAATACCAAGAGAAACATTGGAAGTTAGATTAGGAGGGAAGAGGCCAAAATGCTGGGCTAGATACAGATGGAAAGAACAAGTTAACAGGAATGTCGAGAAAAGGAAATTTCAATAGATGGATAATAATGGAAGAGGAGACAGGAGTGATCAAATTAGATGGAGGATTTTCTACAATATGTGACCCCCGAAACAGGGATACAAGACTAGTTGAAGAAGATTATATTAAAATTTTGTATTTGTGAAATAAATTCATTACAACAATCACAGGAATATTTAATTTTTGTATCAAACACATAGAATTGTCCTGTACTATTCTAATTTACAGCATAAATTAATTATAATTATTCAAAATCATTGAGAGACTTATTCAAATGTCTTCATAATATTTCACTATTTTAAAATACTACTATTCTTTAGTAAAATGGAAGATGACACAACTTAAAGTAATAATCTATTTACATAAACACAAATTATAGTACTCTATTCTATTATAAACTAAAAAAAAAATTGTCTCAAGCATTTCATTCATATATTTCACATATTTCTGGTTTTCATAAAGACACAATGAAAAACTTTAATAAAATAAAGATAAAAAATTACTACATATAAACCAAAATAACACTGTGTTAGTACTTAAAATAAAAGTAAAAAAATGTTGCAAGTTAATACACATAAAACACTGTTTAGGTTACTATATCAAAGGAAAAAAATATAATAAAATTTAACTGTGATTTTCAGTCATCCTCAAAAAAACTACTATTTCAGTTAAAACACTTCGTAGGCCATTCAGAACACATTCCATCATCAGCTTTTCAAAAGAGTACCTTTTCAAGAGCTGATGATGAAACATTCTGAAAGGCCTACAAAGTGTTTAACTGAAATTATAATTAGTTGAGGATGACTGAGATCAAAGGTATATATTTTATTATTTTTAAACTTGAATTTCACAAGTTCATGCAACCATTATGTATTTGAGCCTTTAAGATATCAACATTTTTTTTCCAGCAGAAAATATGTTCTGGATTGGAATAAGGCTATACTTTGAGTCCTGATGGACAAGTGGCTACCAGTGGTTACTTCTTGTTCTGTGAATTGCAGATTCAAATACGGATGGGGTAAATGGAATTTTAATGGTACAACTTTCGTGATCATTGTTTCCTTCAAAAGATGAATAAAGTCATGGGTCCAATATCTTATATTTGTAGAATTAAAAAAGAAGCCAAGCATGAAATCAGAGGCTTCCAAGAAGTTTGTGACACATTTAATAATAAGAAGGAGCATGCACAAATGTGCATTAGATTTGGTCTCTGCTGTATGCTAGCAATGATTTTGTTCTCTTTAAACAGACATTGAAATAGTATTAAGTTATGTAGGTAGGAAATAACACTATGAGGTTTATTTCAATTTAGTTGAGTTGTTTCTTGACTCACCGAGGTAAGTCAAGAAACAACCGTGATGAAATCCGGATTGCGAGGGAGTTAAGAAGTATGAGGTGAGTCAAGAAACAACTCAACTAAATTGAAACAGTATCTTGCATGCAGTCTATCACAGAGCTTACACATGCAGTCCATTGACAGATCATAATAGTTTGAAATTTTGCAGAGTTTGTGGTGATATCCATGTACTGCCAGTCTTGTTACTGCACTTCATATCTTGTTGTTTGGTTACAATTTTTTGTGATACATTTCACACTGAATTTGAATTATAATGCTAATGAAGTGTGATAATAAGGAATATCTTTAATAAAGAAAAATATCTGAATATGATAAATATTATGAACATGGCAGTGATATTAATGATGACATCTGTGAAGTTTACAGTTTGGATCATGAGTTTTAAAAACATAACACACTTAATCTTATTTATTTAACTTTCACAGGGAAAGAACACTATGAGGTTTAATTTAATAATTAAATTAATGTTTTTATTACCTCACCTCATATCCTTTTTCTTCTATACTGCAGTTTCGGAGCTTATCTCCATCGTCAGTAGCCTCTGGTCGACGGTGTTATGTCGTTTCTTGGCGGTTTCCTTCTTACTTCTATCGGTGGACCGATGAACCTCTGGATCAGGTCAAAATTTGCGGGAGTTTCAAAATTCATGAGTTTGTCTTTTTTGTTTTTTTGGATATGGATTTTTTCCCAGACTGTGAGTTCCTTTAGTTTATCTGTTTGTTTGATTAGGCTAGCTTCTGTATCAATTAAATGTTTTTTCAGACCAAGCATGGGCTGCTTACTGCTGACTTGTCCACTTCACCCTTTTTTACATTTCTAAGGTGTTCCTTCAATCTAGTTTTTAAATTTCTTTTTGTTTTTCCTATATAGATTTTGTCGCAATCTTGACATTTGATCTGATATATTCCTGATTTATATTCTTCTCCAATTTTTTCATTTTTGTTGGTTTTAATTATCTTGTTTAGGCTGTATTCATTCTTTGGGGCCAATCAAATGTTAAACTTATTGAAAATTTTCTGGAACTTGTGGTGTTTTACAGGATGGTAAGTGAATTTTTTGAATCTTATGTTCTCTTCTGTGTCCCGCACCGTAGCCGAGCGGTTAAGGTAGGAAGCCTTGGTGCAGAGCTACGGGACTTGCGCTGGTTCGAGTCTCCATGGGGGAAGAAATTTTCTCATGGTATTTCGGCCAGTATGGGACCGGTGCCCACCCAGCATCGTGAGGCAATTGGGTAGCTACAATAAGTAGCAGCTCCAGGTTGAGGAACCAGCTATAACGGCTGGGGGACTCGACATGCTAACCACATGTCACCCCTACACTGGCTGTTGATCATCTACCTCTGTGATTGACACATGTGGATGTGAAGGGCCAGCAGCCGGCTGGTAAAAGGGCAACCGCTGAAAAGTGGAAAGACCCTCAATCGGAATGTTCTCTTCTGTTTGTTTTTTAAGTGTGCTTTCATTAATTAGTTTTTGCCTTTTAAACTTATTTATTTTCTTGTGTACCATGTTCTCTTCATAACCATTTTCTATTGCTACTTTAATTATGTATTCTTTTTCTTTTTCATATTTTTCACGGTTCAGGGGTACATTCACCAATCTGTGTGTTAGGCTATTGAATACAGCTTCTTTGTGAGCGAAATGGTTGAATCCTGATGCCTTAATGTAGTTATCTTTATGTGTGTTCTTTCTGTATATTCCAAATTCTATTTTGTTTTTTTCGTTTCTAGTTAGGGTTAGATACAAAAATGAGATTTGTCTGTCAGTTTCAGTTTCCATTGTGAATTTTACAGTTTTGCTCTGAAGGTTCAGGAGTTTTAAGGCATCTTCTATTTGTTTATGGTTTATAATGGCTATTATATCGTCAACGTATCTGCGCCAAAATTTGAAAGTTAATGGGGTGTCCCTTTGTGATTTTCTGTTCAAAACTACCCATGAATAAATTGGCCAGAAAGGGAGATAGGGGGTTCCCCATGGAAAGTCCAAAATTTTGTTTGTAGTATTTCCCATTGTATGTAAAGAACATTTGTTCGATGCATAATTTTGTCAAAATGATGTATTCTTCTATCTTTTCCTTTTCCAAATTATTGTTCGTTAACCATTTTTCCAGAATATCAAACCACCATTGATATTCTGGAAAAATGGTTAAACGAACAATAATTTGGAAAAGGAAAAGATAGAAGAATACATCATTTTGACAAAATTATGCATCGAACAAATGTTCTTTACATACAATGGGAAATACTACAAACAAAATTTTGGACTTTCCATGGGGAACCCCCTATCTCCCTTTCTGGCCAATTTATTCATGGGTAGTTTTGAACAGAAAATCACAAAGGGACACCCATTAACTTTCAAATTTTGGCGCAGATACGTTGACGATATAATAGCCATTATAAACCATAAACAAATAGAAGATGCCTTAAAACTCCTGAACCTTCAGAGCAAAACTGTAAAATTCACAATGGAAACTGAAACTGACAGACAAATCTCATTTTTGTATCTAACCCTAACTAGAAACGAAAAAACAAATAGAATTTGGAATATACAGAAAGAACACACATAAAGATAACTACATTAAGGCATTAGGATTCAACCATTTCGCTCACAAAGAAGCTGTATTCAATAGCCTAACACACAGATTGGTGAATGTACCCCTGAACCGTTAAAAATATGAAAAAGAAAAGAATACTAATTAAAGTAGCAATAGAAAATGGTTATGAAGAGAACATGGTACACAAGAAAATAAATAAGTTTAAAAGGCAAAAACTAATTAATGAAAGCACACTTAAAAAACAAACAGAAGAGAACATAAGATTCAAAAAATTCACTTACCATCCTGTAAACACCACAAGTTCCAGAAAATTTTCAATAAGTTTAACATTCGATTGGCCCCAAAGAATGAATACAGCCTAAACAATGTAATTAAACCAACAAAAATGAAAAAATTGGAGAAGAATATAAATCAGGAATATATCAGATCAAATGTCAAGATTGCGACAAAATCTATATAGGAAAAACAAAAGAAATTTAAAAAACTAGATTGAAGGAACACCTTAGAAATGTAAAAAAGGGTGAAGTGGACAAGTCAGCAGTAGCAGCCCATGCTTGGTCTGAAAAACATTTAATTGATACAGAAGCTAGCCTAATCAAATAAACAGATAAACTAAAGGAACTCACAGTCTGGGAAAAAATCCATATCCAAAAAAACAAAAAAGACAAACTCATGAATTTTGAAACTCCCGCAAATTTTGACCTGATCCAGAGGTTCATCGGTCCACCGATAGAAGTAAGAAGGAAACTGCCAAGAAACGACATAACACCGGTCGACCAGAGGCTACTGACGATGGAGATAAGCTCCGAAACTGCAGTATAGAAGAAAAAGGATATGAGGTGAGGTAATAAAAACATTAATTTAATTATTATTACACTTAATCTTACTCATAACATCAGAATTAGATATGGCTGAATCAAGATAGAAATCTCCATACATGCAAAATTTGTAGAAAACTCATTAATGTTAGGGGATATTGAGATATAATAATTTTAAATTATAAACCATCATGAAATTTAAATAATATAAAACATATTTCGAGACCAAAGGGGTAGCATGTGGCCTCGAGGGTGCACATCTTGCTGATGGATGTGTAAAAATTAAAAACTGGAGAAAACCCATTTAGACTTGAAATTCAGCAAATTAGAAGTATTATTTCATGAGAAAGCTAAAATAAATTTGAGAAAAGGTTAAGTTTTAATTTAAAAGTAAGCATGCATCTCATTTCATAAATACTCTAAAACAAATTTGAGAAGGTGTGAGAAATAAATTTAATTAATTTCATGACATATCTAAAACAATTGTTTAAGAGTTGTGATGCATTAAACTGAAAAACCTATTATTTCATTACAATTATAAAACAAATTTGAGGAGATGTGAGACATCAAATTATAAGCATATAACTATTAATGGGAGAAAAAAAGAAAATTGAGTTATTATATACCATATGTCCACCGCTGTGGTCTCAAGGTAGCGTGCTGCCTTGTCACGCAGTGGGCCCGGGTTCGATTCCCAGTCGGGATAGGTTCCTGGGTGAGGTTTTGCCTCACCTGTAAGACAAATGCCAGGAAGCTTAGGGCCCAACGGTCCCCAAAAATCATCCGGCCATCAACATCACCCTTATCATTATCTTCATCATCATCCTTCACCAGTGTGGAAAGCAACCACACCTGTAATTCCCTAGTAAAGCTGCAAAGCATAGCATGAAAATGCTATGACTACAGTGAAAGACCTGCCCTTGGGCAGAATTACTATGGATGGATATAACATTTCATGGCAAATATAAAACAAATTTGGGGATCTGTAAGTCATTAATTTAAGAAGTACATCTCATTTCATTATTCATTAGAGGAGTAATAAGGCACTAATTTCAAGTATGTTAAGTTTCAAGAAGAACATAAAACAAATTTGAGGAATTATACACGAATTTGAAAAATACCATTAATATGACAAGTCTAAAACAAATTTGTGGAGTTGTGATTTATTCAATTGGAACTGTATCTCATCCAATGACAAATCTAAAAGAAAAAAAAATTGAGGAGATCTGGGCATCATGAAAGGTGGTACATCTCATTTGATGACTAATATAAAACAAATTTCAGGTACTGTTAAAGCATAAAGTTAGAAATTCATCGGAGAACATATTGTTTAAACAACTCACCTCATAGGATTCATGCGTCCATGATATCGCGATTTCAAACATAGTCATGTTCATCTTCAGCCATAACTCTGACTGACGAAATTCTTCGGCCGTCAACTATTCTATTGTCACTATCTTCAGTGCTGCCATCAATGGTTGAATTTATGAACTTCGAAATCAATGTAATTTCGTTAGCGATATCAAAATTCATTGATCTATTTTTGTTTTTCTGAATGTATATTTTTTCCAAACTGTCAATTCCAAAGGTTTCTCTACTTGTTTTAAAAGTTTAGCTTCTCTTCCAATTTTATGATGTTCTAATAAACTGTGCAGCAATTGCAGATTTTTCAATTTCACAATTTTTAATATTTCTGAAATGTTCTTTTGTCCGAATTTCCAAATTCCTTTTTGTTTTTCCTATATAAACTTTTATAAGATTCATGATATGTTCCGTTGAGGTTTATTCAAAAATTAATATAAAATTATAGAATATTCACCTGAAAGGTCCGTCTCCTCAACTTAATTATCATTTAACTGTAGCGCTTTCGGGACTTGTCCCATCATTGGCAGGATTCAAAACTGGTGTTTTAATTTTCTTACAATGAAAATTACTTACCATCCTGAAATGCATAGAAAATTTTGACAAATACAACATTTCTTTGGCACCAATAAATAAATTTAGTCTGGGTAATCTTCTAATTACTAATAAAAAAAGTCAATGTTCCAGACAGTAAGAAATCTGGAATTTATCAAATAAATTGTGAAGATTGCAATAAAGTTTATATAGGAAAAACAAAAAGAAATTTGGAAATTCAGACAAAAGAACATTTCAGAAATATTAAAAATTGTGAATTAAAAATCTGCAATTGCTGCACATAGTTTATTAGAACATCATAAAATTGGAAGAGAAGCTAAACTTTTAAAACAAGTAGAGAAACCTTTGGAATTGACAGTTTGGGAAAAAATATACATTCAGAAAAACAAAAATAGATCAATGAATTTTGATATCCCTAACGAAATTACATTGATTTCGAAGTTCATAAATTCAACCATAGATGGCAGCACTGAAGATAGCAACAATAGAATAGTTGACGGCCGAAGAATTTCATCATCAGAGTTATGGCTGAAGATGAACATGACTATGTTTGAAATCGCGATATCATGGAAGCATGAATCCTATGAGGCGAGTTGTTTAAACAATATGTTCTCCGATGAATTTTATTGATTATACCTCATAATGTTTACTTCCCAACATTAATTTAATATAAAGTTAGAACATCATACTTTGTGAAAAAAAAAATTGAGAAGTTGGACATTATATTAGAAGTGGATATACATTACATTTCATCCATCCATCCATAGTAATTCTGCCGGAAGGCAGGTCCATTACTGCAATCATAGCATTTTCATGCTATGCTTGCAGCTTTACTAGGGAATTGTACGTGTGGTAGCTTCCCGTTGCTTTCCACACCGTCAAGGATGATGATGATGATAAGGATGATGGCCATATGATTTCAGGGACCGATTGGGCCTTAAAGTTTTCCTGACATTTGTCTTACAGGTGAGGAAAAACCTCGATAAAAACCTCACCCAGAAAAACTGTCCCAACCGGGGATCGAACCCGGGCCTGCTGCGTGACAAGGCAGCAAGCTACCTCGAGACCTCAGCAGTGGACTTACATTTCATAACAGATATAAAAAAAATGGGAGATGTGTTAAGTTTCAAATTAGAAAAAAACTTATAAGAATTAAATGAATCGTGATTTCTTCTTACCTCATACTTCTATGTTTTTTTTAAACACAGCACTGCAGTATCGGCGACCCATTGTCACCATCGTCAGCTGTTTTATTATTTCATGGTAAATAGAAAGCAATAATTTTGAGGTACTTTGAAGAATTATATAAGTACATCTTACTTCATGACAAATATGACAAAACATTGAGGAATTGTGAGGCATTATATTAGAAGTTATCTCTTTTCAAGAAAAATATAGAAGAAATTTCTGGTGTTATGATGCATCAAATTAGAAAAATATCTCATTTCAAATGTAGGTCAATCTTTTTGAGGAGTTGCAATCCTGCATATCAGATGCATTATTTCATGAAAAATTTAAAGCAAATTATAGGAAATGTTAAGCGATAAATTAGAAGTGAGCATTTGTCTCATATTATAACTAATCTAATACAAATTTGAGGAGGTGTAAGGAAATAAACTATAGAAACAATTAATCTGATAACAAATCTAAAACATGTCGTTTCATTACAATTCTTAAACAAATTTGAGGAGCAGTGAGGCATTAAATTATAAGTACTTCTGATATCTAGATAAAAGCTAAAACAATTTTGAGGAGTTGTGAGGCTTCAAATTATAAGTACATAACATTTATTGACAAAATTAAAAAAAAAAAAATGGAGGTGTCTTGAAGCCTTATACACCATATCATTATACAGTAAAAGTAAAAAAAAAAAAAAAAGAGGAGTTGTAAGGAATTAATTTAGAAGTAAATCCCATTTCATGACCAAATATTAACTAATTTGAGGTGTATTGAGACACAAAATTGAGGCACTATACACCATATCACTTCATGGAAAAAATCAAACAAATTTGAGGAGAGTTGAGGCATTATACATCATATCATTTCTTGGTAAAAATAAGACAAATCCGAGGTACTGTCAGGAACTAATTTAGAAGTAAATCTCATTTCATGAACAATTCAAAACAATTTTGAAGTGTGTTGAGGCAAATATTTGAGGCATTATACACCATATCATTTCATGGTAAAAAAAAAAACGAGGAGCTGTAAGGAATTAATTTAGAAGTAAATCTCATTTCATGGACTAATTTAAAACCCTAATTTCAGGCGTATTGGTATTGAAAACAAGGCATTATACAACATTTCATGTCACGGTAAAAGAAAAACAAAAATTTTCCTCCCTAAGGCTGCTCCATGGACACTAGTTTAGAAGTTTATCTCAATTTGTGACCAATTTTTAAAACTAATTTGAGGCATTATACACCATATCAATTCATGGTAAGAGTAAAACAAATCAGAAGTACAGTGAGGAACTAATTTTAAAGTAAATCCCATTTCATGATAAATTTAAAACTAATTTGAGGTGTGTTGAAGTATTAATTTGAGGCATTGTACACCATATCATTTCATGGTAAAAGTAAAACAGATATTAGGTACTGTGAGGATCTAATTTATAAGTCCCGTAAACAGATATGAGGTAACTGTGAGGATTAATAGAAGTTTCCGTTTCCCGTAAAAACAGATATTAGTAACCTGCGAGGATCTAAGTTAGAACTCCGTAAAAAAAGATATTAGGTACTGTGAGGACCTCTAATTTAGAAAGTCCGTAAAACCCAAATATTAGGTACTGTGAGGATTTAATTTAGAACTCGGTTGCTATAAAAAATTATTATGTACTGTGAGGATCTAATTTTATAAGTTCGTAAAACAGATATTAGGTACTGTGAGGATCTAATTTAGAACTCTGTAAAACAGATATTAGGTACTGTGAGGATCTAATTTAGAACTCCGTAAAACAGATATTAAGTACTGTGAGGATCTAATTCAGAAGTCCGTAAAACAAATATTAGGTACTGCGAGGATCTAATTTTGAAGTCCGTAAAACAGATATTAGGTACTGCGAGGATCTAATTTAGAACTCCGTAAAACAGATATTAGGTACTGTGAGGATCTAATTTAGAACTCCATAAAACAGATATTAGATACTGTGAGGATCTAATTTAGAAGTCCGTAAAACAGATATTAGGTACTGTGAGGATCTAATTTAGAACTCCGTAAAACAGTTATTATGTACTGTGAGGATCTAATTTTAGAAGCCCGTAAAACAGATATTAGGTACTGTGAGGATCTAATTTAGAACTCTGTAAAACAGATATTAGGTACTGTGAGGATCTAATTTAGAAGTCTGTAAAAACAGATATTAGGTACTGTGAGGATCTAATTTAGAAGTCCGTAAAACAGATATTAGGTACTGTGAGGATCTAATTTAGAAGTCCGTAAAACAGATATTAGGTACTGTGAGGATCTAATTTAGAAGTCCATAAAAACAGATATTAGGTACTGTAAGGATCTAATTTAGAAGTCCGTAAAACAGATATTAGGTACTGTGAGGATCGAATTTAGAAGTCCATAAAACAGATATTAGGTATTGTGAGGATCTAATTTAGAAGTCTGTAAAACAGATATTAGGTACTGTGAGGATCTAATTTAGAAGTCCTAGACCAATTTAAAACTAATTTGAGGAGAATTGAGACATTGATTTGAGACTTAATACACCATATCATTTCATGGTAAAAGTACAACAAATCTGAGGAACTCGCTGGAACTAAATTAGAAGTAAATCTCATTTCATGACCAATTAAAAACTAATTTGTGGTGTGTTAAGACATTATAAACCACATCATTTCATGGTAAAAGTAAAACAAATCTGAGAACTCACTGGACCTAATTTAGAAGTAAATCTCGTTTCATAACCAATTCGAGGTGTATTGAAGCAGTAATTTGAGGCATAGTACACCATATCATTTCATGGTAAAAGTAAAAGTGATCTGAGGTACTATCAGGAAGTAATTTAAAGTAAATCTCATTACATCACTAATTTAAAACTAATTTGAGGTGTGATGAGGCACTAATTTGAGGCATTGTACACCATATCATTTCATGTTAAAAGTAAAGCAGATCTGAGGTATTGTCAGGAAGTAATTTATAAGTAAATCTCATTTCATGACCTATTTAAAACTAATTTGAGGTCTGTTGAAGCACTAATTTGTGGCATAGTACAACATATCAATTCATGGTAAAAGTAAAACAGATATTAGGTACTGAGAGGAACTAACTGAAGGGCTTGGCTGTAAAACATGTTAACTGACAAATTCTTGAAAATTGAGTTTTAACATGTGAACTGTGATATGTGACCTTTTGAAGCATTTGGTGTATGCAGTTTTTACATCCGTCAATAGGTGGTAGATGGTCAATAGATGTTTCAGAAGGTCACATATCACAGTTTATATGCTACAACACAATTTACAAGAATTTGTCAGTTACTATGTTTTACAGCCAAACCCTTCACATTAAAAATAAATCTCATTTCGTGACTAATTTAAAACTAATTTGAGGCATTATACACATATCATTTTGTGGTGAAAATAAGACAAATCGGTGGTACTGTGAGGAACTAATTTAGAAGTAAATCTTATTTCATGACCAATTTAAAACTAATTCGAGGTGTGTTGAAGCACCAATTTGAGGCATAGTACACCATATCATTTCATGGTAAAAGTAAAACAGATCTTAGGTACTGTGAGAAACTAACTGAAGGGCTTGGCTGTAAAACATGTAAAACTGACAAATTCTTGAAAATTGAATTTTAACATGTGAACTGTGATATGTGACCTTCTGAAGCATTTGGTGCATATAGTTTTTACATACGTCAATAGATGGTATATAAAACTATGTGCACCAAATGCTTCAGAAGGTCACATATCACAGTTTATATGCTACAACTCAATTTACAAGAATTTGTCAGTTACCTTGTTTTACAGCCATACCCTTTAATTTAAATATAAAACTTATTTCACGAACAATTTAAAACTAATTTGAGGTGTGTTTAGGCACTAATTTGAGGCATTAAACTCATATCATTTCATGGTAAAAATAAGACAAATTGGAGGTACTATGAGGAAATAATTTAGAAGTAAATCTCATTTCATAACCAATTTAAAACTAATTTGAGGAGTATTGAGACACTAATTTGAGGCATTATAAACCATATCCTATCATGGTAAGAGTAAAACAAATCCAAAGTACCATGAGGAACTATTTTTGAAGTAAATCCATCCTTTCATGACCAATTTTGAGGTGGTTTTTGAGACAACACTTTGATGCCTTATACACATATAATTTCATGGTAAGAGTAAAACAAATCCGAAGTACTGTAAGGAACAAATTTAGAAGTAAATCTCATTTCATGAACAATTTAAAACTAATTTGAGGTATGTTAAAGCACTAATTTGAAGCGTAGTACACCATATCATTTCATGGTAAAAGTAAAACCTATCTTAGATACTGTGAGAAACTAATTGAAGGGCTTGGCTGTAAAACATGTTAACTGACAAATTCTTGAAAATTGAGTTGTAACATGTAAACTGATATATGTGACCTTCTGAAGCCTTTGGTGCATGTAGTTTTTACATCTGTCAATAGATGGTATATAAAGCTACTTGCACTATATGCTTCAGAAGGTCACTATCACAGTTTATATGTTAAAACTCAATTTTCAAGAATTTGTCAGTTACCATGTTTTACAGCCAAACACTTCAATTTAAAAATAAATCTCATTTCATTACCAATTTAAAACTAATTTGAGGCATTATACACATACCATTTCATGGTAAAAATAAGACAATTTGGAGGTACTGTGTGGAACTAATTTGAAAGTAAATCTCATTTCATGACCAAATTAAAACTAATTTGAGACATACACATATTTCATGGTGAAAATAAGACAAATCAGAGGTACTGTGAGGAACTAATTTAGAAGCAAGTCTCATTTCGTGACCAATTTAAAACTAATTTGAGGTGTGTTGAAGCATTAACCCTTCTTGAGCGACGATTTTTATGGCCCAGGTCAAAAGGTAAAATTTGAAAATTAATTAATTTCACATCAGTGTTAACCAATGTTACTTAAATTATGCATTTACTTATAAAAAAAACATATACCTTGTTTTTTTGTTAATATCCATCACTGATGTGCTCAAAATTACATTTTATTTTTTATGTAAATAATGTCATTGTGAAAAAGGTGTAAGTCTCACTGGCCTGTTTAACTGTACACTTTTTGGTCACACCGTATTAGTAAATAATTGTATGAAAAGTTCCTTCACAAAATGCTCATGACAATAGCAATATGAATAAATAATAATAAGAATAAAAATACCAATAATAATGATAGTATTAATAATAATAATGTAAATAGTGCACCTAGATAAGGAAGAATTTTCAGAACTGATATAGGTAGGCCTATATTAATGGTTTCTTATTTTTCTATGAATGATGTAAAGTAAGATTGGAGAGTTTTTGTTCCTAAAAATTCTCCTCTGTACGATAAATTTTGAAACATACATCTGGATGTAGAGTAGGTTTTGACACACAAGTTTCACAGAAATAAATTGTCTTTTTCTTCTCACCTTTGTTCTGCATACAACACAGGGATTTGCCCAAGAACCTTTTGAGGTATATTAGAAGTTGGACTGGGATCTAAATTACTCACCTCTACCCAGCTAGGTGCACTATTGTTGGCGGTGTAACTTATGTCGCTCTCGCATTCACTTTCACTATTGATGATATTTCATAAGAATTGGCTTCACTGTCGCTAAATGACAATTCAGAAAATTCACTACCACTATCATTCACTGCTTGTTCTATTTCCTCACTTGTATTAAGTTTTCTTTTTGCCATTTTACCGAGAAAAACAAGATAAATACGTTAAGAATGAACCACCATAATATGTAATGACGCACTACCCCACTGATTACTCAAAAGAAAATATTCTTAACTGAATTAAAAGGGAATTGCCCACTCAGAATGGTAGAACGAACATTCTACTGCAATCTCTTGAAAAATATATGGAACTATGTGGACCAGAACTGCCGGCAAAGAAGGATGTACTTTTCCAATCCATATATGGGTTTCTGCCCATGAGGGAAAGAACAGGCGACCCATATATGGGTTTATGCCTGCAAAGGGTTAATTTGAGGCATAGTACACCATATCATTTCATGGTAAAAGTAAAACAGATCTTAGGTACTGTGAGGAACTAACTGCCCATGAGGGAAAGAACAGGCGACCCATATATGGGTTTATGCCTGCAAAGGGTTAATTTGAGGCATAGTACACCATATCATTTCATGGTAAAAGTAAAACAGATCTTAGGTACTGTGAGGAACTAACTGAAGGGCTTGGCTGTAAAAGATGTTATTACCCGTTCAAGGAGTAAGTGCAGTTGTTGACAGAGGGCACTGCAGTCGTGTTTATGCAGGAATAGAACACGTGACACTGCTATCTATGAGTGCAGAGGGGAATGGGACATGGGATGCTGACAAAATACACTGCCTTATATGACGTCACGTGTAGCAACAAACAGAGCTTCGTAATCCTTCTGCCTGCAGAGATATTTTGAATGACTAATAACTGACAAATTCTTGAAAATTGAGTTTTAACATGTGAACTTCTGAAGCATTTGGTGCACGTAGTTTTTACATCCGTCAATAGATGGTATACAAAACTACATGCACCAAATGCTTCAGAAGGTCACATATCACAGCTTATATGCTACAACTCAATTTTCAAGAATTTGTCAGTTACCATATTTTACATTTGAACCCTTTAATTTAAAAATAAATCTCATTTCATGAACAATTCAAACCTAATTTGAGGTGTGTTCAGGCACTAATTTGAGGTATTATACACATATCATTTCATGGTAAAAATAAGACAAATTGGAGGTACTGTGAGGAACTAATTTAGAAGTAAATCTCATTTCATAACCAATTTAAAACTAACTTCAGGAGTATTGAGACACCAGTTTGAAGCATTATACACCATATCATTTCATGGTAAGAGAAAAACAAATCCGAAGTACTGTGAGGAGCTACTTTAGAAGAAAATCTCAATTCATGACCAATCTAAAACTAATTTGAGGCGTGTTGAGACATTTATTTGAGGCATTATACACCATATCATTTCATGGTAAGTGTAAAACAAATCTGAGGAACTCCCTGGAATGAATTTAGAAGTACATCTCATTTTATGACCAATTTAAAACTAATTTAAGGAGTATTGAGAGACAAATTTGAAGCATTATACCCCATATCATTTCATGGTAAGAGTAAAACAAATCCGAAGTACTGTGAGGAACTAATTAGAAGTAAATCTCATTTCATGACCAATCTAAAACTAATTTGAGGTGTGTTGAGTCATTTATTTGAGGCATTATACACCATATAATTTCATGGTAAATGTAAAACAAATCTGAGGAACTCCCTGGAACTAATTTAGAAGTAAATATTTCATGACCAATTTAAAACTAATTTGAGGAGGATTGAGACAGTCATTTATTAAACTTTTTTCACTGAGGATTTAATACACTATTGAGGAGGCATTGACGAGCTAGGCATGAACTAAATCAAAAGTACATCTTATTAAATTGATAATTTATATCACATTTGAGAAGTTACTGAGGAGCTATAGATGAACTAAATCAGAAGTACATCTCATTTCATTGAGGATTTAAAACTTTTGAGTTATAGATGAAATGTCAGATATACATCAATTTTTATATATATATGTTTTAACACACATTTGAGGAGTTATTTAGAAGGTAGATATGAACTAAATCAGAAGTACATTTCATTTAGTATTATAGATAAATTTGAGGAGCTGTCAAGGTGCTACAGATGAACTAAATCATTAATACATCTCATTTCTTTGAGAGATGAAATACATTTGTGGTATTGAGGAGCTATAGATGAATTAAAGCTGAAATGCATTCCATTTTATTGAGGATTTAAAACATTTTGAGGAGATGTAGATGAACTATACTGCATCACTGTTTCTCCGGCCTTGAAGTTTTCACGAGTGTTGCCAATATGGATATTCAGTGGGAGTGGCCTCTTTATGTATGCGGCTAGCAAACAGCTGATATCTCAGTAATTTCAAACCTTACTAGCACACCATAGCTGCATCAAGAGCAGTGATTGGCTGTGGCAGACATTTACTCCCACTACAACCTTATCCTTATTGGCAGTAGAGGGCAAATTCTCCCTTTACCCCTTGTATAACCTAAACTTCAGAGCCGGAGGTATGGTGGCTTGGGTATATATTACTAGTACTCCTCATTTAATTTAGGATTTAAAATACATTTGAGGAGCTACAGATGAACTAAATCTGAAGAAAATCTAATTTCTTTGAGGATTTAAAACACATTTGAGAAGTTATTGAAGAACTGTAGATCAACTAAATCAGTAGTGTGTCTCATTTCGATGAGGAATTGGAACTTCTGAGGAGTTATTTAGAAGCTATAGATGAACTAAGTCAGATGTACATCTCATTTCACTGAGGATTTAAAAATAATTTTGAGGAGTTGTAGATGAACTAAATGAGTAGTATATCCCATTTCATTGAGGGTTTAAAACTTTTGAGGAGTTATTGAGGAGCTAATGATGAAGTCAGATATACATCTAATTTTATTGAGGTAACACACATTTGAGTTACTTAGGAGGTAGGGATGAACTAAATCAGAAGTACATCTCATTTCAAAAAGGATTAACAATAAATTTGAGAACTACAGATGAACTAAATCAGAAATACATCTAATTTCTTTGAGGATCTAAAACACATTTGAGGAGTTATTGAGGAGCTATAGATGACTAAATCTGAAATGCATCTCACTTCATGAAGATTTAAAACATTTTTCAGGAGAGGAGATGCAGGTGAACTAAATGTGAAGAAAATCTCATTTCTTTGAGGATTTAAAACTTATTTGAGTAGTTACAGATGAACTAAATCTGTAGTACATCTTATTTCATTGAGAATTTAAAACATTTTTTTTAGGAGTTGTTGAGGAGCTGTATATGAACTAAATCAGTAGTACATCTCATATCATTGAGGATTAGAACTAAAGAGTTATTGAGGAACAGTAGATGAACTAAATCAGAAGTATCATCTCATTTCATTGAGGATTTAAAACACATTTGAAGAGTTACTGAATAGCTGCAGATGAACTAAATCAGAAGAATTTCTCATTTCACTGAGGATATAAAACACATTTGAGGAGCTATATATAAACTAAATCAGATGTACATCTTATTTCATTGAGGAATTGGAACAATTTTGAGGAGTCATTGTGGTACTGTGGATGAAATAAATGAGTAGTACATCTAACTTCATTGAGTATTTAAAACATTTTGAAGATATATTGATGAGCAACATATGCAATAAATCAGAAATACATCTCATTTAATTTAGGATTCAAACACATTTGAGGAGTTATCTAGGAGCTATAGCTGAATTAAATTTGAAGTATATCTCATTTCGTTTAGAACTTAAAAGTTTTTTTATATGTTACTGGGAGCTATAGATTATCTATATCAGTAATTCATCACATTTAATTGAGAATTTAAAACTTTTCGAGGAGTTACGAATGAACTAAATCAGAAGTACATCTCATTTTATACAGAATTTAAAACAATTATGAGTTTTTGAGGAGGTTACATATGAACTAAATTAGAAGTACATCTCATTTCATTAAGCATTTTATAAAACACATTTGAGGAGATTATCGAAGAATTACAGATGAAGTACACCAGAAGTACATCTTGTTTTCTTAAGAATGTAAAACATATCCGAGGAGTTATTGAGAAGCTGTGGATGAACTTAATGAGAAATACATCTCATTTCATTGAGGATTCAAAACACATTTTTGGGGTTATTGAGGAGCTGTTGATGAACTAACACAGCAGTACATCTCATTACATTGGGATTTAAAACATTTGAGAAGTTTTAATGAGGAGCTATAGATGAGCAAATACAGAAATTAGTCTCATTTCAATGAGGCTTTAAAATATTTTTGAGATGTTATCTTGGAGCTGAACTAAATCAGAAGTACATCTAATTTCTTTGAGGAATTAAAACATTTTTGAGGAGTTATTAAGGAGCTGTAGATGAACTAAGTCAGAAGTACATCTCATTTCATTCAGGATTTAAAACACAGTTGAGGAGTTATTGAGGAGCTACAGATGAAATAAATAAGAACATCTCATTTCATTGAGGACGTAAAACACATTTGAGTAGATATTGATGATCTACAGATGAACTAAATTAGAAAATACATCTCATTCCATTGAGGTTTTAAAACAATCATTGAGGAAGTATAGATGAACTAAATCAGAAGTACATCTCATTTCATTAAGAATTTAAAACACATTTGAGGAGTTACCGAGGTGCTGCAGTCAACTAAATCAGAAGTATATCTCATTTCATTGAGGACATGAAACTCCTTTGATGAGCTATAATTTAACTAATTTAGAGGTACATCTCATTTCATTAAAGATTTTAAACACATCTTAGGAATTATAGACACACTAAATCAGATGTACATCTCATTTCAAAAAGAATTTAAAACACGTCTGAGGAGTTATTGATGATCTAAAGAACAAAATCTGAAATGTACGTCATTCATTAGAATTTGAAACACATTTGAAGTGTGATCGAGAAGCTACATGAATTAATTCAGTAAAAAACATTAATTTCTCTAAGAATTTAAAACATATTTGAAGAGTTAACGAGAAGCTATATATGGACTAAATCAGAAGTACATCTTGTTTCATTAACAATTTAACACAGTTATTTAGGAACTAAATCAGAAGTACATTTTATTTGATTAAGAATTATTTTTGAGGAGTTTTCGAGGAACTATATTACAAGTATTTCTTACTTGGTGAACAATTTAAAACCAATTTGAGGAGGTATAGGTGAACTAAATCAGAAGTACATCTCCTTTTGTTAAGAATTTAGAACATGTATGTGGAGTTATTGAGCAACTATATTACAATTGCTTCTCACTTGAATTAAAACCTATTGGAAGAGCTGTAGATGTACTAAATCTGAAGTACCTAACATTTCAAAACAATGGTTTATTTTAGGAAGTCATATTTTGAGGTTCTTTTAATCAAGTTTTTTTGAGTCTGTAATCACCTTAACCTCAATTTAGTGTTGATTTGTTCTTGAACATGTTTTGATATAATCTTCTATATCATCTTCAGCTTGGCCAGACTGATGAGTTTTATGTTGTGATTCCTGAATATTGATATCAGCTCCCTCTTCTGGCTGGGCAAAGAACCTCCATACAAGGTCACGTTCAGCAGGAATTTCGAAATTCATTCAGAAGAATAAAAATAGTTATGAATTTCGAAATTCCTGCTGAACGTGACCTTGTATGGAGGTTCTTCGGCCAGCCAGAAGAGGGAGCTGATATTGACATCGAGGATCACAACATAAAACTCATCAGTCTGGTCAAGCTGAAGACGATATAGAAGATATCAAAACATGTTCAAGAACAAATCAACATAAATTGAGTTAAGATGATTACAGAATCAAAAAAACTTGATTTCAAAACAAATTAAAAAAAAAAAAAAGGACTGAGTCGCCAAGATTGTATTGAAGATGATACCGTTATGGTCTCGAAATCGCGATCCACTTAGAAGATTTATATGAGGAGAGGTAAGAAACATTTAATTTCACCATAAATTAAACCTCATAGTGATTAATTCCTATAAAAGTTAAACATCTCATTTGTTGACAAATCTGTAACATAACTGAGGAGCTGTGAGTGCTTATGTCACATGTACTTATCATACATCTTGTTTCATATATTTAAATAATGGAATATTCTACATTTATTAATATATGCTACAAACCGAAAAGTTGCAATTTTGATTTCCTATTACGTCAGGATTTTTAATATATCCTGATATTTTTGGCAATATCTTTGCCCTAGTAACAATTTAAACAGAAATGAGTTCTAGGTGCATGTTGTGGAAATAAATGCATTTCAAATTTCTACCAGTTGCTAATATAGAGGCTTTTAATCACAAAACTGATTGAAAGTAACACACTATAATATATTTTATAATAAAGTTGCACTATAATATATTTTATAAAAAAGTTGTACTGAGTCTTTTCGGCTGAGGATGAAAAATTTCTTTCAAAACATGTGAGAGAGCAGAATATGAGTTGGGGTGTAAATAACCAGTGCATTTTCTTTGATGGGAGCTTTTACCTGCTAATATTCTAACAGTCTCTTCAGGATTGCTGTTTAGTTTGTCTTCCAGGTTGAATGGCCATGGTTCAATTTTATAAAAACTTGACATTTAGTCTATTACTATGGTAGATATTCTCAGAAGATTGTGTGTGTTCTCTGTGAACTAAACAGTCGGCTACTGACTGTCTGGACATTTGGAAACGTCTCCTTATTTATAGGTGGTGTTCTCTAGGCAGTCTATTATGTGTGAGCTATTATCTGATTGGCTGCCCCAGCACCAACAGCAGAAGTCATAGCCTTGGTCCTTGTGTTATGAAGAGCCGGAATCCAAGTTGTGCATTGGTGATGGGGGCAGCCAACCAGAAAATAGCTCACACATAATGGACTGCCCAGAAAATGCCACCTATAAATAGGGAGACTGTTTCCAACATCCAGACAGTCTACAGCCGACAGATGAGTTCATAGAGAATCTCCTGACAATGTCTACCATAGTAGTTAATGTTGAATTTCTATCAAACTGGGCCACAGCCATTCAGCCCAAAGACATACGAAACAGGAATCATGACTTTGTCCATGGAAGCCTACAATTTTACATTTTCTTCAAGCCTGTAGTTGGATCACTTAACTTTTACCTACATTTTTTACAATAATATGAGAAAATAAGGAATGAGTAAAAATAACATAAGATACAATAGAGCCCAAATCAATCAGATTTTCTAGAATAATGTTGGTTTTAAATTGTATATGTAAATACAATGCAACGTGTCCAACAGAGCATACTTACAAAATGTATCTAAATGCTAATCCACTGCATTTTTCATACTCCAGGATCCACACATGGCTATGATGTGACCTGTTTTCAATATATGCACTGGTTGTTATATTTATATACTACATTGTGTACAGAAACATCTTCAGCTTAGGATAAGTGTACGTGAAGAGAATCAATAATCACAAAGAGGTCATGAGACTTAATGACTTCATCAAATGAAAAATATCATCATAAATAACAAGATATTGTCTCAACACACATGGGTCTTGGCATTTAATGGAGGCACTAGGCGCACAATCCAGCAATTACAATTTGTATGCTGACTACCATCCTTCATAGACTGAAAATGTTTGTATTAAAATTTCCAAGGAACTGGGTAACACCTGCTGATCAGGAAGCAAATATACTACCATCTGAGCCAATCAAGTGAACTGCTAAACAAATTAAACTACATTTTTGTTTTAAAATAGAACTAAAAGATTAATGACATTCTGTAAAAAATTTAATATATTGGCAGGAACACATCACAAAAATGAATTTAATCATTCTCCTAAGACAATCAAAATTAATTTTATAGAAGGAAAATATTCACTTTATATAAATTAGGAACATGCTTAAACTTAGACAGTGTCTGGTAAAAAAAATTGGAAGAGGACAAAGATATAAAAATTAACATTTTGAAAGAGGTTAAAGAAGTAAATTATTTAAATATAAAGTGATCTAACTATGGGTCTTAAGAGACCCTTGGGGCAGAAGAAGCTTAAGGTTCCCACCTTTCTAAACAATCGGAACGAGATATCAGTCCTGTAAAACAGCCTGTCTTTATCCCCAAAATACTCATCTGGTACTCATTTCAAATTAGAGACTGAGTCAACACTGGGTCATGGTGCTACCAAAAGGTTTAGGTATTTTTTTTTAATATAATAGGAAATAACATTAAGAGATTTATTTAAAGAGAAAAATTATACGCTCAGACCGGGACTTGAACCCAGGACCCTTGGTTTTCTAGTCCAGGTGCTCTACCATTTGAGCTACCTGAGCAAGTACCAATCTAAATGCAAATCCTTCTCTATATACGTTGAAATTCCCGCCCACCAAATGCTTTGAAGCCTTTGCTTCTATCTTTGCAAATGGCGGCTCCTATATTAAGAAGACATATTTGGGAATTATACATTACATTATAAATGCCAGTACGGCTATTTTCAATGTTTTTATTATTAATTTCATACATCTTAATAATGGATAAATCATATTTAAAGAGAAAAATTATACGCTCAGACCGGGACCCTTGGTTTTCTAGTCCAAGTGCTCTACCATTTGAGCTACCTGAGCAAGTACCGATCTAAACGCAAATCCTTCTCTATATACGTTGAAATTCCCGCCCATCAAATGCTTTGAAGCCTTTGCTTCTATCTTTGCAAATGGCGGCTCCTATATTAAGAAATTAATAATAAAAACATCGAAAATAGCCGTACTGGCATTTATAATGTAATGTATAATTCCCAAATATGTCTTCTTAATATAGGAGCTGCCATTTGCAAAGATAGAAGCAAAGGCTTCAAAGCATTTGGTGGGCGGGAATTTCAACGTATATAGAGAAGGATTTGCGTTTAGATCGGTACTTGCTCAGGTAGCTCAAATGGTAGAGCACTTGGACTAGAAAACCAAGGGTCCCGGGTTCAAGTCCTGGTCTGAGCGTATAATTTTTCTCTTTAAATATGATTTATCCATCATTGAGATGTATGAAATTAATAATAAAAACATCGATTAAGAGATTTACTTAATAATTAAGATATTACGTCAGTGTATTCTTACCTCTTATGGTTGTTTTTGTTTCAAAGCTGTGAGCCCCACCTTCAGCCTAGCCCTCAAACATATGTTCGACAAACACAACCGTAAGAGATAAGAATACACTGACCTAATATCCTAATTAATAAGGTTTAAGTAATATTAATATTTAATTTTAGGAAGTTATATTCTGAGGTTATTTTAATTATATTATTTTTGGTCTGGACATCTTACCTCAATATTAATGTTGATTTGTTCTTGGACATGTTTCAAAACAAATTATAATTCTGGACAAAGAAGATTATCAAAATAGAATGGAAGAACTTTTGAAAGAAAAAGAGTATGAAAAAATTAAGAATGACCCCCTACCAAAAACACAAAAAAAAGTGGAAAACTGTTTTAAAAATGTTAAAATTCTATCCAAGAAAGAAAAATTTCAATTAAAAGTAAGCAACCCAAGAAACCCTAATATACATGGACTTCCAAAAATACACAAACCTGGAAACCAATGAGGGCCAATAATTAACAATATTGGATCACCAACCTACAAAATTTCGAAATGGCTGAATAATCAATTTAAAAGAATTAATAATTTTGAAAGTCTGCAGATTGAAAATTCATTGGAATTAGTTAAGAAATTAGAAAAAGTGGAAATTGAACCCACAGATAGGTTGGTTTCGTTTGATGTAGTTTCACTATTCACAAATGTACCGAAAACAAAAACTTTGGAGATATTGAACAATTGGTTAAGAAAAAAACAACATAGACAGGGAGATCAAAGAAGATTATTTGAAATTAACTGAGTTATGCATTGACCAAATGTTTTTTACATTCAATGGGAGTTTCTATAGACAAAAATCAGGGCTCTCAATGGGAAACCCATTATCACCTTTCCTGGCAAATTTATTTATGAGCGATTTTGAATGTAAAATCACTAAAGCACATCCCACAATGTTTTAAATTTTGGAGTAGATATGTTGATGATATAATTTGTATTGTTAAAGAAAAACATGTAGAAGATTCCCTAAAACTATTAAATTTACAGAGTACAAACATTAAATTCACCAAAGAAATAGAAGACAATAAACAAATACCTTTTTTGGATCTTAAATTGGTCAGAAACGAAGAAAAAAGAAAAATTGAATTCAAGATTCATAGGAAAGAAACTCATACGGAAAATTTTATAAAATCAACAGGGTTCAATCCAATTGGACATAAATTAGCAGCATTTAATAGTTTAACTCATAGATTGGTAAACTTACCCTTAAACGAAGAAGATTTCAAACATGAGAAAAAACACATAATCAAAGTAGCAAGAGAAAATGGGTTTGATGAAAAAATGGTACATAAAAGGATAGAAAAGTATAAAAAACAAAAAATGATAAACAGAAGTAATCTTGAAAAAGAAGAACCACCTATGAAAAAATATAGGAAATTCACATATCACCCCTGGGTACATAATAAATTTCAAAATATATTTTGAGAAGTTTAATATTAAATTAGCACCAAAAAATAACTACAGTTTAAATAAACTAATAAAAACCAACAAAAATGAAAAAAAACTGATAAAAATAAAAAGTCAGGAATATATCAAATTGAATGCATGGGTTGTGAAAAGATATATATAGGGAAAACAAAAAGAAACCTAAAAATTAGAACCAAAGAACACATAAGAAATATTAAAAATGGAGAAATTGAAAAATCTGCAGTTGCTGCTCATGTTTGGTCTGAAAAACATAATATAAATTCAGACACTAAATTATTAAAACAGTTAGAAAATACAAAAGAGCTGACTATTTGGGAAAAAATTTATATTCAGAAGAACAGAAACAGAGTTATGAATTTTGATATTCCGATGGAGGGTGACCTTGTTTGGAGGTTCTTTGGCCAACCACAGGATGGAGCTGACATCGACATCCAGGTGGTGCAACATAAATAAAACCAGTCTGGGAAAGCTGACGATAAAACAGAATTGTTTTGAAACATGTCCAAGAACAAATCAACATTAATATTGAGGTAAGATGTCCAGACCAAAAATAATATAATTTAAGAAATATTGTTTATTTCACTCACCTCATATGAGTGAAATAAAAAATAAACAATATTATAAAACCTCATAGTGTTATACATAACTTAATAAGGTTTAGGTAAGTTTAAAAATCCCAATTCCATCAGGAAACAAACCCACAACCTCCTGGTTTGTAGCATATTGCCTTATCCATCTATTCTATGACGTGGCCCTAATAAATTATTTAGGAAGCAAAATTTCTAATACATGAATAATCCAAGAAAAAATCATACATAAAAAACAGTTGCTAAATTTTATAAACAAGAAAATTTTGTGGAATTGGGACACAACAAAAAAAATCAAAATCATGATAAATAAATGCAATTATATGCCCATAGTTATATATGGCACTGTTACCTGGACATGATGAAAAGATATCAGAGAAGAATTCAAGAAAATTAAATGAAATTTTTAGTAGTATTAAAAATATGACAAAAGGTCAAAACTGAAAATGAGATTTAGTGGGATTAGAAAAATTTACTTATGTAATAGGAAAAATGAGACCAAAATGTTTTATTTTCTTCAGACATTTAAAAAGGATGGAGGAGGAAAGAATACTAAGGAAACCTATAGAGATCCAAATGAAAGGCAGAAAATACCTGGGAAGACACAAGGCCAGATGCCTCAATCAAGTTAAATTGGATTTAGAAGAGAAGAGAGATAATTGGGAACAAATTCAGGAAGAGGAAGTGTGGCTGGATAGAATTTTTTGGAGGAGACTATGTTCTGAAGTGACATACATGTTTGATGAAAATTTTCACTGAATTAAAAAAATCCTTTTGTCAGGTTGTAACCGTATTTCTGGACTGATATATGACATTGCTGTAGTGAGCAAAGATTTAAATTTGCACGTACATACATAATGTATTGATAAATATTGAAATATCATTAATGTTTCTGCAACGAATAGATAATGCTTGTCCTGCCATTGGGTCTTTTTTAATAAGTGTTCAAATTTAATACAGTTAAAAATAAAAAACAATGATTAATTGAAAATTCAACTCCTACATGAAGAGATCATCAACTAGTAGAAGATCCTGTCACATAACTCTTTAAGACCAAACATTGACAGACACAGTATATGGATAGTTCACTCACATAGCAGATTGCCACTGACTCTACAGGATGTTGAAACATTTTCCAGTTCCAAATTTGAAGTGTGTGTTTAGATATTAAATATTAGATACAAATTATTATTGCCTGAAATGTATTTAGAAAAAACAAGATGGCAAGAAAAAATCACAAATGAAAGATTATTAAATATTATACACCATAAGATAAAAATTAAAATGTACCTGTTGGCAGGTATCATCTTCCTCAACTTTGACAAAATGATGTATGTAAAATATTTAACAAAGTTGAGGACAACGGCACCTGCCAACAGGTACATTTTAATTTTTTTCTCATAACTATTCATCTCAATGGAATTTGATATGAATTTTATTGGTATTGATTATACACAAAATAGGAGAATTTTTTCCTCACCATGGCATGACACATCTAGAAGACTCTAGGCATACCAGCTAGCTGCTGGCTTCACATCCACATGTGCCAATTACAGAGAACGAATTGTTGAACAGAGATAACAAACAGCATCAAATAGAAAAAACCAGAACAAAATAATAACATATTTTAAGAGATACAAATGGCATACAATGTTTTTAAAGAAAAAAAAAAAAAGCTCAAATATGTACAATAGGAGTTAGCATGAAAAAGAAAAGATTTCAAAATTGGTCTCCAACTCAGTATCTTCTGACCTATGGTCTGTTGTTTACCAGCGCTATCAACTTTTATTGTAAAAGCAGCAATTTTCACCTCTTCATATCAAGTGCCCCACATCACCTCCAACCATTTTATTCAATTTCAACTTCATATCTAAGGAAACCGCACAATCTTTGCAACAATCCTGATTGTTGCTTGCTTGCTTCACATGCATTTTCAAAATGTGTGTTCATTTTGTATCATGATTTTATATACCATGATCTCTAAATGCCCCCAAAGACAATAATATAAAGGTAATGTTGAGTGATTCCGGGTTATGTGGCCGTGGTCCATAGTTGGTGTTGATACCAGACGTTTCGCCCTCAACTGCGGAGGGCATCTTCAGTGGCTTCTAGGCATGTTTCCTGGTCGGAAGATCTACTTGGAGTGAGCGCTGTGGACGTCAATTGTTTCCAGAAAAATGGCTACACATCCAAGGAAATAAGACAAACCATACATCCACGAAGACAGCACGTCAGAATGGATAACACACCCTCAACCAGCATAGCCTACTTACCATATGTACAAAGAGTCACAGATCGTATCGGAAAACTCCTATGAAAATACAACATAAAAACAGTTTACAGACCTATAAGAAAAATAGAAGACTGCCTTCGCTCAGCTAAGGATCCTCGGCCACCTCTCTCCACTTGCGGCGTATATCGACTTCCTTGTTCGTGTGGTAAATCATATATAGGGACCACGAAAAGAAGTATAGCCACCCGTTTATCAGAACATAAAAGAAACTGCAGACAAGGAGAAATGGATAAATCAGCTGTAGCAGAACATGCCATTATGAATGGACACCAGATTCTATTCGACGATACACAAGTTTTAGCCACAACTTCCTACTATTTCCCTAGATTATACTGAGAGGCTATAGAAATATACAAGCATAAGGGAAATATCAACAGAAAAGAGGAAGGCATCAAACTGGCTAAGGCCTGGTATCATACACTAGAAAATAAATGCATTAACACTAGGGACAACAAGGAGACGACTATTAGCCAATCAGCAAGAGCCACGCCCACTCACCCTGCACCCACCACTAACACAACGTCCACAGCGCTCACTCCAAGTAGATCTTCCGACCAGGAAACACGCCTAGAAGCACTCGCCACTGAAGATGCCCTCTGCAGTTGAGGGCAAAACGTCTGGTATCAACACCAACTATGGACCACGGCCACATAACCCGGAATCACTCAACATTATGATTACCGGCCGTGAAAGCCTGCATTCAACTAATAATATAAAGGCTTAAGGTCAGTAGAATCAGTAATGAAAATGACTGCTCATACAATACAAATTGATAGTGTATGCAACAGACCATACTCACTGTAGTGTATGTCCCATCCAATTAAATTTCCTTCTTTTATTTCTATATTTACCCCTGTTCTCGCCATAGCCAAGTGATATAGGTCTTTTGTTTTGATGCCACATAAAAACAGCTCAATGATACAAACTGTGTTTTTATTATAAATTTAACATTTATCATTGAAGAACAAATTATATTTGAAGAGAAAAATTAAATATGTACCGGTACTTTGTTGAAACATTAAATTTAACTAGAAATCCATGCCCTGTCCATGATAAAATCCATTTTTCATTTAGTTGAACATGGAAACTTCTATTTTTATTATTCCAATACACTTATGTGCTTTGGATCTATTTTCAATTTACAGACCTCTTTCTCAAACAACTTTGCATAGATGATAATTACTTGTATTGTGTACAGATAGCAGTGTGAGGCATGATATAGGACACATAGCCTACTCCTTGCTATTTCTGGGTACCAGCAACATTTGTTCAAAGGGACACCAAAAAAGTGTTTCTTCTTTATGATAAAACCTACATTACCCATATTGTTTTAACTAATAAATAAAATATTTTCAACTCGTGTCCAACTCAGGGTCAAGTCGAGATGAAGCCCCTATATTTATATAGGTCTGTCAACCACAAGGGTGCCAGTCATCCATCCCTGATACACTCTCACATGGGCAGATGAACGAAATTAAACAATTCGAATGAGATGAGTAGGGAGAAATGGTGGAATGATATTTGTGGCATGGGAAAATGGGAGAAACTCTGAGAGAAACATACCCAAGCTCTGCTTCATCCATCACAAAGCCCATATAGTGTGACCGAGACTCGATCTCAGGACCCTAGCGGCGAGAGGCGAGCATCTAACCACTTGTAATATGGAGCCACGTAGAAAATATCAATATGAGGTTTAATTTAAAATAAAATTTTTCACCTCGCCTCATATCTTTTCTTCTAATTAGACCGGTTTCATAACCTTAGTGGTTGCATCTTCAGTAATGCTCACCATTAAATATTATTGCATAACAATTGGAACTTCATAGACCGAGTAACTGCTTGCCGAGACAGTGGAGGTGGACATATGCCTGATATGATTTTCTGCACTTAAATGGGAATGTACGTAGATAAAAATAATAAAAAAAATGTTTTTTTATTTTAATGCATTCTGACTTAATTATTGCATTTAGTAATTGCATAATATACGAAGACCCTATATAATATTTAATTAATGTTGGGAAGTAAACATTATGAGGTATAATCATTAAAATTCATCGGAGAACATATTGTTTAAACAACTCACCTCATAGGATTCATGCTTCCATGATATCGCGATTTCAAACATAATCATGTTCATCGTCAGCCATAACTCCGACTGATGAAATTCTTCGGCTGTCAACTATTCTATTGTCGCCATCTTCAGTGCTGCCATCTATGGTTCAACCATAGACAATAGAATAGTTGACGGCCGAAGAATTTCATCAGTCGGAGTTATGGCTGACGATGAACATGATTATGTTTGAAATCGCGATATCATGGAAGCATGAATCCTATGAGGTGAGTTGTTTAAACAATATGTTCTCCGATGAATTTTAACCCTATATAATGTCTACCAGATCAGGTTGTAGAATGTCTTCTTCCTAACTAATACACCTGCTTTCAATACCCAGTATGTACTGGGTTTCCCAATAAGAACACCGGATTTGAATTGGCCGCCATTTTTTTACTATGAGGTTGGCAGCACTCTAGTTACACTTTTTGTTTTCTATATTTGTTGCAGTTACTGGATATAGAGCATTACACTGCTGAACGAGTTTTAATTGTGAAAACTCATTACCAGAATGATGAGTGTTAAGCTCAAACTGTTCGAAGGCTTCGTGCGCTCTTAGGCCAGAATAATGCGCCTAATGAGTCAACTGTTCGGAGGCTGATGACGAAATTCGAGGCAACAGGGAACACTGCAAACATTCCAACACCCGAACGCACTTGTCGTGCGCGGTCTGTTCAGAACATCATCATTGTGAGAGATAGTGTTCAAGTAATGTAATACTTATTAAAATTCATCGGAGAACATATTGTTTAAACAACTCACCTCATAGGATTCATGCTTCCATGATTATGTTTGAAATCGCGATATCATGGAAGCATGAATCCTATGAGGTGAGTTGTTTAAACAATATGTTCTCCGATGAATTTTAATGATTATACCTCATAATGTTTACTTCCAAACATTAATTAAATATAATGTAATACTATTGACAGTGGTTCATGTCAGATGGGGACATTAAGCCTGGCTTTTCATGGATTTAAGCTACGTGCTGGCACTGGATCTCATTGTCTGTCTCTCTTCATCATCCCTCATATAACACAATTACACAACACAAACACTTAATATATAAACATAACATAAAATTAATATATACAGACAAGCCATTAGTAGGCAATAATAAACACAGCGAAAGAGAAAATGTTCTGCCTGAACCAGGATTACAAACCCAGACCTCCACTAGTGTGCTGGTACATAAAGCTGAAGGTCTTGAGTTCAAATCCCAATTCAGACAACAATCTTCTCTTAACAATGTACACTTCTCTCTGTACACAATATTATTACACATCTACATAAATTGGCAACAGACCACAATAATATATTTCTGCCTAGAGCAAAACTTGATGCATGAATAGTGAACTAGAAGGCAATGGAACACACACCATTCAACTTTTCTGATCTAATTACAAGAGAAAAATAACACACATTTCTAACTTTTTAATGGAAAGAGGAATAGAATAGAGTTGAATGACTGCTTCAGACATTAAGTATCCTCAGAAGATAATAAACAAAATCAGAAGGGATAAGAGTGCAAAATGCAGAGATTAGGGAAAAGTTTAAGATGAAACCAGGAGTAAAAGCCTTACAAAAGCAAGCTTTAAGATGGTATGGACACATTATGAGAACGAATGCAATTAGGAAGACTAAGCAGGTGTTTGAGGCTAGACCCGAAGGTACTCGGAAGAAGAAGGTGGCCGAAGGAGGAATGGATCAGTATAATACAGAGGTAGCAGACAGGAAGGGAAAGACTGAATAACAAGTCAGCAGCTCATGGAAAATATAAATTAGTTCAGAATATGAAATGGCAAAACCATTGCTGAGAGGCATAGAGATGGTAACGAACTAAGAGAACAGTTCAAAACAAAAGTGTAATGTGTATCAATTTGCTATTATTTCAATGATGCTCTATAACAGCTAAGGTCATTAGCATCTTTTTTTCAAATCTGGGCACAAAACACCAACAAATTTTGAACAGAGAGCTTTTTCTTTCATACTTGAGTTACTTTTATATGCCATAAATGTGGGGAATGGGACCTACAGCTTTAGTTTCCTTCCAAAGAAATCCATACTCACAAGGAAACTGTCAACCATTGCATGCCAAAACTTACCTTCAAATTTCTCCCACAGAAGCATTGTGATGTACCAAGGCCGTGTCCAAAAATGTATCTGCCGTTTTTAACTGCAATACACAGAAATAAAAGCCAGAATCTAGTAATGGCAGACAGCTGTGCTAGCAGATGGACTCCCTGCATGACTCAGAGTAGAGGTAAGTGAGATGGGTGCAGTGCAGATGGCAGGTAGTGAGGGTTGTCCAATACATTCAGTGTGGATTTGTATATTACTTCCTTGTAATTTAAATGAGAGATTTGATGCTTGATTTTAATACCTTGCAGTTAAAAAAGGCAGACAAATTTTAAGACATGGCCTCAGTACATCAAAATGCTTCTGTGGGAAGAATTTCAAGGTAGGTTTTATCAAGCAATGGTTAATAGTTCCTTGTCAGAAATTTTAAGCCCCAAAAATCCATCAACTTTGGCCATGTTTGAAGATGGGAACTTGAGGTTAGCACAGTAACCACTTGTACACCAGGATCGACAGAAATGAGTCATCAGACTGTTAAACTCGTATCCATTCACATAAACAAAAGAAACAATAAAATTGCCATTCTCATCATTTTACAAAATTAATGAGAAATAAGATCTGGTTACAATTCTCTCCTTATTTACAATAACTGTAACATTATGTACACATATAGATAAGCTGTACACAAACTATCTTGAAAAAGTAACTTCTTTTTAATATCACAAAGTTCACTTATCGCCAATTTACATAATTATTACCACAGTCAAATGTTTCCCCTAATTTCTTTTTCAATCATTTTCTACCAAAATACAATAATCATTTTCATACAATAAAAAAAAAAACAAATTCTTTAAAAGTTTATAACACTTCTTCAAAAAGTATTATAATATAAAAAACATTCTGATGTCAAAAAATATACAAACTGTACATAAAGGAACGCTACAGAACATAATTTACAGTGTAATAACACATGTCAAGAGACCCCAAAAGTATTTTTGATTTCATAATTTGCATTGCATACACTGTCTAATTGTGCTGTAATACATGTATCAAGCACATATTCCACAATGAGGGGGGGGAAAGAGGAACTCAAAATGTGAAACATGATTTCATGTCAGATACATAATAGAGAGAGCAAAATTCCCACCAAACTTCAAAATCACTGTGTTTAATTTACTCACATACAATAAACTCTTGATTTTGTTGAGTTGTTTCTTGACTCATCTCATACTTCTTAGCTCCCTCGCAGATCCAGATTTCATCACTGTATTTGTGACATTCTCAATGCTGTTCACATTCACAACTGACGTCCAATGGTCTCCTCTCCTGCAGACTGATATCCGCACCATCTGCAGGAGAGGAGACCATTGGACGTCAGTTGTGAACGTGAACAGCATTGAGAATGTCACAAATACAGTGACGAAATCTGGATCTGCGAGGGAGTTAAGAAGTATGAGGTGAGTCAAGAAAAAACTCAACAAAATTAAAATAAACCTCATAGTGTTATTTCCTACCTACATAACTTAAACTCTTGATTATCTGCTTATTTCGTCACTGGTAATGTATTACTATGCGAGTCAAACTACGATCCACAATACTTCCAAAAAGAAAGACATAAGTTAATTTTGCTAGCAGTTTAGACTAATCTAGAAGTGGAAGGCAATGAAAATATTTACCTACAATTTAGGTTGCAGCAACTAAGAGTAACATGATATCAGATACCCACAATCTGATTTGTTATTACTGTTAGTAAACCCTCTCCACATTAGAAAAGTCGTTGACATGTTAACATCAAAGAAATTGCACTGAAATTAAATAAATAACCTGCAAGAAGAGATGTGCTGAACGAATAAAATTAGCTATTTAATTTTACTTTTTAATAATAATCATTGCATTAGTTGCAATGAGAGAATGAGTATCATTCAAATGGTATGACTATGATTTTTCGTGATTGCCAAGTCGGTGACACCAGTTAAAAAAATATGCGCAGTAAATCGTTAAAATCAGGTCAAAAGGAAAAACACATGTAACAGGATCAATTTTCCTTCAAAACCTTGGGGATTGAAGGAATCTAAAGCTATCTCCAATTGGTTAATGCAATTTAAACAGCATCATGATACACAAGATTATCATCCAAGGAGAAGAGTTAAGTGGGGATAACAAGTTTGCTTTAAAATTTTGTATTGATTTCCAGAAATTTCTTCTTCTAGCTCTACAGTTCTTTATGAGCCCTGGCTGCTGTTAGGACTCTCTTTCACACATCCCTGTCCAATGCCCTCCTCCTCCATTCCAAGACCCAGAGTTTTTGGAGGTCCTCCTTTACTCCATCCAGCCATCTCTCAGCTTCGATCTTCTTCTTCCTTCATCAGGTCTCAGTAGTGTAAGCTTTCTAGTGGTATTCTCCTTCTCCATTCTCATTATATGACTGACCCTTCTCAGTCTGCCAATTTTAATAACATTTGCAATATCTGGGCCTGAATACAAATTGTAGATTTCATTGTTATATCTTATCCCCCATACTCCACAATCATTTATGGGTCCCAGGATCTTCATCAGGATATTCCTTTCAAATATTCCCAATCTTTTTTCATTATCCAGGAATTTATTCTTGAAGAACTCTAATAAAACAAAATGTTCCCACCTTTCTGAATGACCAGCACAAGATGTCAGCTGGGTTGTCAGCCCTGCATGATGGCCACCTTTACCCCTAGAACAAGTGTCTGTTAGAGGGGAAGTCAACCCCATGAGCATGGCACCATCAAAGGTTTTAGATCAGTTTGAAAACCATGACCTTCAGGCTTGTAATGTATCGCCTTAACCGACTATGGTACAGCATGCCCCAAACAACCGTATTAGGGGTAAAATCCCTTAAGGACTAAGGCACCCTGCCGGCTGGCTGAGTGGACTCCTTAGGTGAGCAAATCCTAGAGATTAGTTGTCCATAACTGCTCAGTTAAGTGGTGTAGGTGGTTTCTTCCACTAGCTCACCTCGTCCATTGGTTCCCACCCAGTGTGTAAATGTGTCAGTACTGTTAAATTTAACAAACATATCACCTGTCATCTAATGAGTTCGGTTTTGGAACATTGTTTGTTCCATCTTCAGTAATTTCATGACTATTGTTCTGACATAATGAAGTAGTTTCCCTCTCCCTCCTACCAAATCACACTCCCTGGGAATTTCAAAATTCATTAACTTCCCCCTTTTTTTTTAATTTGGATTTTTTCCCACACTGTAAGCTCTTTCAATACAACAGAACAGCAGTCATGAAATTACTGAAGATGGATCCAACAAGGTTCCGAAACTGATCTAGTTAGAAGGAGCATGAGCTGAGGTGATAAAATTTGTCTTAAATTTAATATATACCTCATAGTGAATCCCTAAAAAGTTTAGTTTGTCAGTACTGTATTTTGATTGCAGATTATCACGGTTTTCACATTTCCAATTAACAAATAATAATCGAGAGTTTATTGTTTTGTAAGCTGATAACCACAAGTAAATTTTCAATATTTAATCTTCTTTTTGTATTCCTCATGTTTCATCTTTCAGTCAATATCTTGACTTTTGAGGAAAAGATCATAAGACACACTAATTACTGTAGGACAACCCAATGGTCAGTGTTTCATGACTGAATGACACACAATTCGGCGACAATTTACATTTACCCTAACTCTCAAAAATTTAATTAATATTATTAATGCTCGTAGCAAGCAACCGGTTATAACCTTTTCACAAAACAAACATTTTTTTAAAGAAAACTAAATTAAATGAAAACATTTAGAATGCAAGATATATTAATAAAAAAAGGTTATATTTTTATTTATTTATTTTAAATCAGAAGAACTGGACTGTTGGCAGCATGAATAAATCATGTTCAACTATAATTAACTCCGGATTGCATACAGAGATTCATGTGAACCCAATCATCAAATTATTTTTTTCAGTTCCTGAACCGAATCTTCATGTAAAATTTAAAATAAATCCTATTCACCTCACCTCATAACCCGTCTTCTAATTGGGACGGTTTCATCTTCAGTAGTTCCATGACCAATGTTATGTTCATCTAGGAGGATTTCTTCTTGCTTTCTTATTCCATCTTCTGGCGGACTGATTAACCTCCCGAATCAAATCAACTTCCCCAGCGATTTTCAAAATCATTAATAATTCTTCGTTCTTGTTTTATTTAATGTGGATTCCCCCCCCCCCCAAACCCAAGTTCTTTTGGCTTTTCTATTTGTTTTATTAAACTAGCCTTTCTTTCAATTAGATTTTTTCTGACCAAGTACAAGTGGCTACAGATGATTTTACCACTTCAACGTTTCTGATGTTCCTTCATTCTGGTTTTCAACTTTCTTTTTGTTTTCCCGATGTAGATTTTATTGCCAATTTCCGTATTTAACCTAGTAAATTTCCAATTTGTTTTCTTCTTCCATTTTGAAAGAAAAATTAATGAATTTTGAAATTCTTCGGGGAAGTTGATTTGTTTCGGAGGTTCATTGGTCCATCAAGATATGAAGTAAGAAACAGTGCTCCTGGATGACAGAACATCGGTCATGGAATTACTAGAGATGAAACCGCCTGGATTTTGAAACCCATCTAATTAGAAGACGGGATATTAGGCGATGTGAACAGAATTTATTTTAAATTATATCTCAGTGTTATTTCCTATAATAGTTCAACATTCTATAAAATTGACCTCTCAGATTCAAATGAACCCTATTTAAAGAGATGTGGAATGAGCATATGTTTTTGAATGAAAAATTATTTTGATTCCTATTAATTCAATGCTACTTTAAGTTAGTTAATTCATTAAATGACACTTTTTAGAATATATTCAATTCCCTTATATTTCAAAGCTACAACAACATAATAGTTTATTTAATGACACTTCTATAAATATATAATTATGCTTTATTTTGATTAATTCATAATAAAATCTTAATAAAATTATAATTTTAACAATAAAGAGTTAATTTTAACATACAAATGTATATATAAACAAACTCTGCACAGGCCTAGAAGGCTCAGGGCCTACCTGCTGTGAAGCTGCTGGCCTTACATCCACATGAGTAGATGATGATACAGCCAATGTAAGGGTGATGTATAGACAGCATGTTGGGTCCCCATAGAGACTCAACTAATGCAAGTCCTGTAGCTCTGTGCCAAGGCATCTTGCCTTAACCACTCGGTTATATTTACTTACTTATTTTAGGAATTCACTTGATTATATATTTACATTTTGTCTACACAAACCCACATACATACAGAATAAGGTGTATGTACTTTAGGGTTAAAGGTCCTGTGCCATACTTCCCAAGACATGAAGCAGTGGATTTGTTCTGTCTAAGAACTCGTCATTATTGGTTTAGTTGAACAATTCAATAAGATATCTACATACTGAACTTATATTTGTGTTTTATGAATGGAGATCATCTCGGAAAATGTCCTGCATTGCAGAACTTTTTGCATCAAACTTTACCAAAATTGTGGTGGGAATAAGGAGAATGGAAATCACCCAACGATTCTGGGCATAACATTACTGTTTTCAATTATTATATTTTAAGAACTTTATTGCCCTACAAATTACCTTCTGATATTTTACACTATACACAACAAAAAATACCTTCTTGCATTCTAGAAGTCCCACCTCATCAATTATATTTTCTTGCTTTGACTACCTCTACTTTTTAAACAATTTTTAAGATATATTAAAATTTAAGTTAATTGAATTATTGCAGTGAATTTATAGCAAATCTAAGGGTAATTAAGAATAAATATTTTCAATCTATATCACACATTGTCAATAAACTTTCATTTCAGGAGAATCAAGTCAACAATGATTACTACAGATCTTTCTACTATACTGGATGATCTTAAAAAATAAAGTTTACATTATTTACACTAAAGATAACTTGTAAAAAAAAAAATCATCTTCGAATAAACATGGGTTTTAAACTTAGTATATTCCAAGTCATGGTCTATGGCCTACCACAATAAATTTGTATTGTATGATCAGCTATTTCCTCCTGCAAGTATCTTTATCTACTCTTCGTAGCAAGTGCTCCACACCGTCTCCAATCTGTCTTACACCAGAGGTTCTTTAAACACCCTGCTTGTTGAGGAATTGCCTTAAATATAGCCACAAATATATGTGCACGTCATTTATCGGGGCCTTTAATTGCCCCCATAGCAAAAAAAAAAAAAAAACACTTGAAAATGAGCCTGACAAGTTACTGGATCTCCCCTGAAAATTGCTGATAACAAAATACAAATTGATAGTTGTAATACACAATAAATTATAACTAAGAAGATATTAAGTTTTGGACCCATGTTCCTATGAAAATTGTAATTTTTTTATTTCTTGCATGCTATGTACTGTGTAAATTTTTTTCCAGAAGAATCTGTAGATTTATTAAGTCTAATAAACATTAATATTTACAAATAAAATATATTTTATATAAATAATCACTATCTGTACATAAACCCTTATAAAACTATGCCTTGTTTAGTTCACTCGCTAATCAAATGGATAAATAAAAAACAAATTTTACCAAGGAGTCATTTTCATCATCATTTTATGAGATATCACGTAAGTATCCATTGTTTATCCTATTCTAATTATCTTATAGAACTTGATTATATCATAGACACAGAGGTAAGTAACAACATATTTCAAAGAACCAAGTTTAAAAAAAAGCTTCAAATTTTAAGTTCCTCTTTTGCAAAACAAATTTCAAGTCATTTTAATACATTGATTTTATGCAAATTGTAAATTTATCATTAAACTCAATTCACAATCAATTTGATTACCGTTGACATCACAATCTGAAAAATGGGAAACAACAGCCTGCGGTAGCAAGGTGGGAGCTTCATTTTAATATGCAAATAAATATTATTATTATTAATATTACAACTATAATAATGAAAGAAGAAATATTTCACTGTAGTAATCATGATCAAGCAGCACAAAACTGTAGACTTTCCAGCGCATCTCTCTTAGCACTGTCATGTTAACAAACAATATCCCCAGGAACACAATACACAGACACATATAGTAAACAAATTAAGGAAAAAAACTGTAAAATCCATTTCTAACATAAAAAAACAGAAGAAATTAATTTCTTGTTGCTAGATAACAACAATCAAGGAGATTTTTCCTTATAAAGAAAGAAGCAGCATCAAATCTTTGTTCGTTTCTTTCAAAAACACAAACACATGCTCCTCTTCTCATTATGGCATTTTTAAATAAAATCTTCACAATGATCTTTTAGAGAACGTAATGTCTGTCACACGCTCACTCGCTTTTTGTGTCTGTGTGACGAGTTAGGGGAAACACTGCCCAACTTGTGGTTTTTACATTTCACACAAATGAACACTTCAGGGATGTTTGATTTCTTAATCTTGGCACAAGAAAGATGGATCCATGTGAGGCATTTACTGCATTCAATCATCGCCCGCCCAGCAAACGGCTTCGAACAGTAGCAAGTCACCAGATCATAAGAATCTTCCTCTGCAAAAACAATCCAATATAAGTAAGAAAAATTTACATTTCTTAGTACTAAAGCATTTGCAACAATCCAATATATCCAGCACCATCAAATAAGCCATGCACTCCAAAATTTCATAGTTAAAAAAAAAATTCAATCTACTTCTCAGAAATATAAAAAAAAACAATAATTTAAAATAATAATTAATTAGCATTTTTATTTAACAGGTGTTTAACCCTTTAATTGGCAGAGTATCTTATAAGATATAATGACCTAATTTATTTAATAAAAAATAAAAAGGAAAGATCAGAAATTACTTAAATTTATGTTGAATTATATAATATACAGTAATAACTTATACATGATTTTGTTTCATTGCAGTTTGCCATATTTAATTAATTGGCACAAGATATTAGTTTGCCAATCTAAGGGTTAATAGCTTGTGTCAACAGTGTTGCAATTCTAATTTGGTTATGAAAGGGGCCAACATATTTTGTTCAGAGGGCTTTTATTTCAGACATGAGGTTCTTATGTGTGCTGTAAATCTATAACAGGATCCACAGCTTCACTTCTTTTCCGAAAGAAGCCAAACTCTGGATTTTTACACCCTGAAAGATCCATAATTCCAGCTGGGTTTGAACCAACGAACCAGAAGTGAGCAGTCCACCAGGAACAACATTTACGATTCAAATTTGGGAACGTGGACCAACACGAGGCCTATCATTTCAGAATTGAGCTTCCTATAAATGTAAAAAAATATACAACATGGATACCATGGCTTTATTTCTCTTTTGAAGGAAGCCATACTGAGGAATTTTACACTCTTAAAAATCCATTAAAATCGGCCGCGGTGGACTAGTGGTTATGCTCCTTGCCTCTGGTCCCGAGGGTCGCAGGTTCAAACCCGGCCGGGGTCGATGCATTTTTTAGGATGGAAAAATCCAAGGAGCAAGTCCTCCGGGAGGAACTTTAAGCCATGGGTCCCGAGTCTGAAGATTTTCAGGCTCGTAAAAGATCCTTAAGCCTGAATGAAAAGGCCTCCAAGCAAAATTTACTGAATTTCCCCATCCTAGTACTACCTTGGTTTCCTAGATGTCAGTATAGGTGGAACGCTGACCACGGACCACTCAAATGACATCTACACAAAAACAAGTGTAACTAAATTATTATGGTTCAAATTCTTCCCTGTAGGGGGAAACATGGGCTTACAACCCCACAAACTTAGAACTGGAGGTAACTTAGGACAGCTGGTCTGCTTTGCTTATTTTACAACAAAGAGGTCCACTGGAAAAGGGGCATAAGCCACCTATATAGTGATTTTTGTACAGGGAGACAGCCAGTATCATAACTAGTAATTTCTTGCATACAACACAATTTGGTATCACATGCCACTTTTCCACTGGGCCCCATTATTTTAACTTTCCCAACACTGTGAAAGAACACAATCTCAATTACTTCACAGACATAATGAGCACTCAAAATACTACACAAAGAATGGATTAAGTGATTTCTGACTTGATTAGTTAACATTTAAAATTCAAAGGCATCAATAACAATGGACCAAGCAGTAACAGTAGAACTATTACGTGGCTAATAGCCAGAGGTCTAGACTGTCCTTGACCTCATGTTCACAGTCATCCAGCCAGTTCAGAGGTGACTGGACCACTATCTATCACAACTAGCCAAATTCCTCATCATGCTGGGTGGAGATTGGTCCCATAAACAATCAAAATCCCAAGAGAAAATTTAATTACCACAGGCATTCAAACCAGCATGCATTCTGTAACTCTGTGCCAATGCAGAGAGATCAGCCATGGTGTGAGAGACATTGAAAACCTCCCTCTAATAAGGATGTGCATACAATTCTGTGTGTTAGTCATTTTATATGTAACACCATCCTATAGCAAGTAAATCATGCCAACTACTTCACGAGTAACATTACATAAATAACAGTCAAAATTGTTCCATTTTAACACATTAAAATCATATTTGAAGAGAAAAATTCTCGCCTAGACCGAGACTCGAACCTGGGACCCTTGGCTTTCTGGGCCAAGTGCTCTACCAACTGAGCTACCGAGGCGAGTTGCGATCCAGATGCAAATTTTTCTCTTATATATGTTGTGATTCCCTCGTGCCAAATGCTTGAAACCTTTACTTCTATATTTGCAAATGGTGGCTTCTTAGTTAAGAAGACATTTATTGGGAATTTAACACTACTTTATAATTCAATAGAAGCCCTACTGGCTTTATAAAGTAGTGTTAAATTCCCAATTAATGTCTTCTTAACTAAGAAGCCACCATTTGCAAAGATAGAAGCAAAGGTTTCAAGCATTTGGCACGAGGGAATCACAACGTTTATAAGAGAAAAATTTGCACCTGGATCGCAACTCTCCTTGGTAACTCATTTGGTAGAGCACTTGGCCCAGAAAGCCAAGAGTCCCAGATTCGAGTCTCGGTCTAGGCAAGAATTTCTCTTCAAATATAATTTATCCTTCAGTGAGAAGTGTTAAATTAATAATAAAAACGTCACATTAAAATCATATTTGCAGAAATTGATGGTTTCTTCCTTTTTAAGGGAGATGTTCAATTATTGGAAACGTATTTCTAAAAAAGTATTACTTCAGAATAGTGGAATGCAGGCTTTCACGGCCGGTAATCATGGTTATAAAAGATTCCGGGCTATGTGGCCGTGGTCTATAACTGGCGTTTCTTCCAGACGTTTCTCCCTCAACTGCGGAGGGCATCTTCAGTGGCGAGCGCTTACAGCTGTTGTTTCCCTGTCGTAGACTCGACATTCGCAGTCGAGTCTACGACAGGAAACAACAGCTGTAAGCGCTCGCCACTGAAGATGCCCTCCGCAGTTGAGGGAGAAACGTCTGGAAGAAACGCCAGTTATAGACCACGGCCACATAGCCCGGAATCTTTTATAACCATTACTTCAGAATGTTTGAGAGGGCAGTGAAAAACTTTCAAGTGATCCCTCTACAAGCCATAGGAGGAGGGAATATCGTAGTGCAGTTGGTTTAGGCAATTCGCTACAAACTGAAAGGTCGGGGTCTGAGTCTGGTTGGGGTCAGGATTTTTAAACTAGGCAAAACCTTTTCCTAAGGCCTGTAGTAGGATTAATTTACATTTATATGCTTAAAATAATGCTTTTAAAATATGTTATCACTTTATCCAATATGTTTTGGTGAGTGTTTTGTGAAAATAAGAGTCACATATTGTGAACAATCACTTTACTTGTACACTACAGAACAAAAGAGTGCTGAGCATAAAATATGTTGTGAGTGGACCAAGGGTGGCTTGGAGTGTTCCATAGCCATGTGTATATCGAACAATTTTGTTACCTAAATACAAACTATAAACATTACTTCCACACTAAGAATTAACAAGATACCGTTTCCAGAATATAAAATTATTTACTTTGTTGCAGTGAAAATCTAAAACACACTTTCAATTTGATGAAATCTGCTATATTTATTGTTTTATCTCAACTATTGTTTGCAAGCCAAAAAAGAAAATACATCAACTTGAAAAAAAAAAACCAACAAATAATAAATAGAAAACTAGAAGAAAAGAGATATCCAAATATCCACTTCCAGTACCAGTACCACATACTGATAGGAAAGTAAAGTATCCTCAACTCGTGTCCAACTCAGGGTCGGGTCGAGGAATGAGATGAAGCCCATATAGAGGTCTGTGAATGACAAGGGTGCTGGCCAACCATGTCTGATGCACCATCACAGGGGCAGATGAACGAAATGAGCATGGAGAATGAGTTGAATAAAATTGTGACAGGAGAAAACCCCAAGAAAAGCTTGCCCAAGCTCCATTTTGTCCATTATGAAACCCACATGGAGAGACTGAGATTTGATCTTGGGACCCCAGCGGTGAGAGGCGAGCATCTAACCACTTTTGCCATGGAGCAGCCACATCCTGGTAATGCCAAGAAAATTTTCTGTAGATGTATTCTCCCTTTTCACTGGCTACCACTACATGCCTAAATCATCTCCAGAAAATTGGAATGGTTGATGATGCCAAATGAACAATATGCAAAGAAACAGGACAATTACTCAATGAGGAACATCTCCTGACAAGCAAATAGGAACAAACAATTCATAAAGAAAATTCAAGATCTCTACTGTGAAGCAAGAGAAACAATTGCACAAGCCAAATAAAAGCCTCATTGTCACTGCCACTAGACAGTAACAACAACATATAGTGAATTTCAAATGTTATCCAAACTGTAGGGATGAGAAGTAAAATGAAAAGCAAAAATGTTCCATTAAACTTGATTCAAGAGATAATACAGCCAAATAGAGTCTGCAGAGATAAGATTGTAGTGACCGGTGTCAAGTAGAAAGAAAAATGAAGACATCAGAAAAAAAAAAGAATACATATGCAACCATGTCCACCACTGTGGTCTCGAGGTAGCATGCTGCCTTGTCACGCAGAAGGCCCAGGTTCGATCCACGGTCAGGACAAGCTTCCTGGGTGAGGTTTTTTAAGGGTTTTTCCTCACCTGCAAGACAAATGTCAGGAAGCTTAGGGCCCAACTGTCCCCAAAAATCATCTGGCCATCATCATCCTCACCATCCTTCACCGGTGTGGAAAGCAATGGGAAGCTACCACACCTATAATTCCTTAGTAAAGCTGCAAAGCTTAGTATGAAAATGCTATGATTGCAGTGAAAGACCTGCCCTCAGGCAACCTTAATGAGAAAACAGCACAATACCAGAACTCGTATTGTGAATTTTTTTTTAAAGAATGGAAGATCACTGTTTTTCCCCAAAACGGTTCTACATTACGAAATATAGAAATAAGAGATTATTAGGAAACCTATAGAAAAGATGTGTAGATCAATTTGATGTGCTTTGAGGTCAGAAAACAGACCAACAAGCCTAAACCATGCTGCTGCTAATTTTTTGCTGGTTTGGACTAGCTGAATACTAAGTACTAATTCAAATAAAATCAATGGCATTTTATTAAATTTATTAATCACGAGACAAACACGGCATTCAAGTGATAACAATAACAACCACAAAACTCCAATAAACATTTATCTGAAATGTAACTGTTGATAGGAACAATCACCACTTTAAAACTACCTGAATGTTTTGTTGCCAGAGTTTTGGAATTGATTCCACAGAATAACTTCCCTTTTCCCTTTTGTTGGAATGTGTACTTAGAATTCAGTGAGTCCCAATCATCAAACAAAATTACATATGAAGTACTCCATGGATGACAGGTCTACAAGGCTCTTGATCTACCAGCCAAGGCCATATATCTACATGTGTTAATCATAGAGGTAAATGATCATCCAACCATTACAGTTGGTTTTCTCAACTGGAACTACTACTTACTATAGCAACCCAAATTCCTCATGATGCTGAGTGGGCATCAGTCCCTTATAACTGAAATTCCATGAGAAAATTCTTCCTCTTATGGGTCTCAAACCAGGGCCATATCCCATAGCTCTGAGCCAAGGTATGATGCTTTACATCGATCAGACCTTGTTTGTGATATGTTGAAAACAGAGAGAATCGTCAAGACATCCTATTAGCAACTAGAGGAGTCCATGTTGAAGTCAAACATAAATTAATCAAACTTTTTGATTTAACAATAGTAATGCAGAAAACAGCAAGTTTTAGTAGTTTTGTAATTATTAGGGTCATATCTATGAACGCATTAGACCGTAAAAGTTGTTCTCAGCTTGTACTCTGCTGAAAAAGTTGCATCCAAAGACTTTTTGCATACTCAAAAACCTGTTCTTTGATAATAATTGTCAAAATTCCTAAGCTACCTGGCGAGGTGACTTTGCAGAGAACAAATCGTGAGCGACCCTATGGGAACCGATGTACTTTGAAACCTTGCTGCCTACCTTACTGCTTTATCCAAGATGTCGGACCTTGAAGACTTCGATCATGTTTTTGGTATACGCGGAGAAGAGGAATTTGATAGAGTCTACCAAAGAATTCAACTGGAAGAACAGGAGAATCAGCGTATTATTGCGCGATGCAGACATCGTATATGGTTTTATTTACGGGACACAAGCGTAAATGTATTCCTCTAGCAGACGAAAATAACAGAAGTGGTTTTATCGCTGAGAATTCAGGGTAATTTCTTGCCAATATTATGAAAAAAAAACTACTTTCATGCATGACCAATCAGTAACTCGCTAATTCGAACTTTGCACGTTCTCGCATAAATCTCAGCTCACCAGAGACATGCAGCCCTTAGTGAATGAAATGAGACACTAAGTATAGGATATATTATCTTCATGGGTAATTTATTCTGTAACTTTCAATTGCAAATTCACAAAATTTAGGCACACTTTTCCTTAAAACATGTGTGTTCTAATGCCATGAACTTAGGTTCCATGGCAGTCAGTTAGATGGTGTTGTGGTCTATTTTCAAATCATGTACCACTTTGATAGAACTCTTTATGTAGACGATATGTATTATGTACAAAGAGGATGAGATCTAGTTCAAGCATTTGTGTAGTGCAAATGTGTTTTGTGAGGGATGATGACGAAGGTGAGCCCCAGTCGCAGTATGAGGTCTACACCAGGTTTAAAGCCTCCTTCCAACAAATGAATCACTATCAACAACATCACTTGACATATGTACAGCATAGGAATTTGTTCGGAATTTAATCCAGTAATCTGGTGCACTGTCTAGTATACACCAACACCCCTCTAGGCCCGAGATTCAAAATTATACAATTAAAACGTCTAAACTTTGCAGATTTTTGACACAGACCAGACCCACTTAGTCTGGAAGCAGGCATGCTACGACGTGAGCTAGCACATATTAGAAAAATGCAATTTACATTTTGTTATATTTGTTTTACATTTGAGAAATGAGAAGTGAACCATAACTTCGCATTGTATAAAGGATGAATTAAAACAGATGAATTAAGTTTTGCTATAATAAATAATAATTATCTTTAAAAAATTCACTTTTCAGTTTTAAGAGAAAACTGTATCCAATACCCAGTATATTAACGAAACAAGAATTCTATTCATAATTAATGAAAAATACATACCATCACCATTGTAAAAATTATTAAATTATCAAAAACTAGTTCATGTAGTATCCATGTTAAGTTTTCATTTCTAGAAAAAATAAGATGATTTGTAGCATGGAAGAAAAGTTAAACAATTTATATTATAAAAGGACCATGCACATAGATGCCATTAGACCATGTACAAATTTCAGGATAGAAATAAATTTCAATTTGATACCCTTTCAATCATGATAAAAAAACTGATGAAATATAAACTTCAATATCATTAAATATTACAACACAATTAAAGAGAGATTTTCAATTGTGTAACTAGACATGCTTCTAATATGGTAGAAAGATTACTTTCTGAATATCAAGATGTGTATAATAAAATACTTTGTTGGATTCACGTGACAAACTTTTGAAGAGTCCATTTTTCATTCCCCTCCTAAATTAACGTTTCAACACTTTGTGAACAATATGGTATAAAACTACACATCACCTCATAAAATATGCTTTTCTCATCTATTTTATGAGGTGAGGGGTGAAGATCGTGATTCATACTTATAAAATATTAATAATTTACCTCATGGTGTCACTTTCCATAAACAATTTTATTAATTTTCAATGCTGATAATTTTTTTAAATTTTGTTAACATATGATAAAGTTACTTTTTTGCATCATATATGTTATATTGGAGAAAATATTCATAAATGTGAAGTTTTTATGAGAATGGGAACTTGATTAAAAGAACCTCAAAATGTTACTTCCTAAAATAAACCATTCATAAAAGTATATGAAAGCGCTACATGACACAGAGAGATTAATCTACTAGTTTTTTTAAAACCAAATTTTCACAAGAATAAGATTATTACATTTTCAGATTCTAAATCTGATGCTATTTTTCTGCTAAAATAGTATTTTTTATAAACAGATTGAATCTTCAATATACACCTGATCTCTTATTTTGTTTTCTCTCCTGTAACTTGTTTCAGCAGACATACAAACCATTCTCAGACACTTCTGTATTGATCGTTGGAAGTCTGTACTTTTTCCTCTGGCGGTGTGCAGACAAATTTCACAATTAAACCCTTTTACCCAAGAATATCAAAGTTCATTATTCTATCTCTATTTTCTGGATTGGATTTTCTTCCCATGCTGTGAGTGTTCTTGTTGTTTTTTCTTTCTTTGACTGTTTCAGCAATTTTGGCTCATCTTCAATTTCATTATTTTCTGTCCACACATGAGCAGTTAGTGCTGGTTTTTGTTTTTCTTCATCTTTTATATTAATAAATGTGGTCTTTTATTCTGATGTTCAGAAAATAGAAAAATTGACAGGAGCTGCTGGTGAACACCAGAAAGAAAAATCAACTTATAAATGTAAAACGTGGAAAAATAGAAAAATCGGTAGTAGCTGCTCATGTGTGAAATAAATCAGAGATTTTAAGAGAAGTTAAAATTGATTAAATGATTAGAAAAACCACCAAAACTCTATGGGAAAAGAAAAATTAGACACAATAATAATAAGAATTTTGAATTTCCCAGAGAAATTGATGTAATTGTAAAGTTCATGTGTCCACCACCAGAACAAAATTTCCAACGATCAATACAGCAATTGCTTTCTCGCTGAGAATGGTGGAGACGTGCTAAAACATGTTCCAGGCAAGGAAACAAAATATGAGGTGAGGTGAGGTGTAAATTACCAATTCTATCTCTCGATAAATTTACCTAACAATATGTTAATTCCAAATCAACTTCTAGAATAGCACTTTTTTTACAATTATTTTAATAACAGCAGTGACATTGCAACTTTATAGAGCCTGTTGGATTTCTAATCTGTGAAGTTTGATGTAGAGACCTTTCGTTTATAATGGAACTACTCTAATGGAATAATGTTATGAAGTACAGGTCTCGCGTCTACATGCAACAATTACAGAGATGGACAGTCAACCTGAAGAGTGGTAAGTGTTCTCCCAGCTGGTTTTCTCAACCTGCAACCACTACCCAAATTCTCATGATTATTGAGCTCTTGCCAAGATTACATGAGAAAATATCTTCACCCATAAGACCTTGAATCAGCACATTGACATGTAGTTCACCGACAAGACAGATGCCAGTTTGCTCAGCCATATTGCATAACAAAAACTGAACTCCATGGTATGACAAACCTAGAAAGCTCTTGGCCTATTAATCAGATTCTGGTCTCACATCCACATGTGTCATTAACAGCCAGTAAGAGCTGAAATGTCAAGCTCCACAGCTGTTACAGTTGATTTTCTGAATATGACCCACCAGTTATTACATAATACCATTGTAATTAATTGACCAAATTACTGACACCATCAAATCTGATGGTTTATAATCATGGGGAAATAAGCTCTCCATGCTTCCTTATCCTGAGCAAATATTCCCTGAATAATTCATGTCATTCAAATCATAGTTAATATTATGTTCCCATCTCGTTCTTGGCCTACCTACTGGGCAGTTTCACTCTGGTCTTCCTGACCCTCTTTCTTTCCCCATTCGTGCTACATGTCCTGCCATTGCAGTCTATGAAATTTAACTTTAAATTATTTTATTATATCTGGTTCCCCATAAAGATCATGTAGCTGATGACTTCTCTGTTCATCCCTCCTTAGTCCAAATTTTCCCCAAGCACTTTATTCTCAAATACTCAATCTTTTATCCTGCTCACAACGGTATACATCCATATAATATAATTTTACCTAATGAGTGGACTGTTTATATTTCACCCTAAGGTGCCTAACTGTCACATGTACTCGGTTTTATAAATTACTTATGTTTTTACTTTTATAATAGAGATGTAATATTTCAACCACATAAGGTTATGGCTAAACTAATAACAAAACCTTTTCCTTCTCCAACCAAAACTGAAAATGCTTCTTAACTCCGAAAAAATGTATTCCATTCCAGTTCCAATCCTGAGAAGAAGCAGCCTTTGCTGAAAGTTGACAGTGAAAACAGTATATCAATATTATTCATGAACACATAACACTCCCCCTTAAAACTCACCAATCACACATATAAGGTTTACATTTTACAAGTTTTAAAATTCCAGCTTTTAATAATAATGAAAAATAATCATTTATTTAAACTGGCAGAGTGAAGACAATTAAGGCCTTCTGTACCACTCAACCAGAGAAAAAATATTATAAACAGAAAAATTAGATTAGATCAGACCATAGAATTAATTATTATAAGTACTTGTTACTCAAACAAAACAAATTAAAACTAATATTATTACTATCAGAGAAAAAAAAAATCAGAAATGTCAATCTGCTGAGAGATCAAACACAAAAGAGAGAGATTTTAAGTTCTTTTAAAGACAGCGTCTAATTTCTTGAGGAAGGAATTCCAGAGTCTAACAGTGGATTTAATACTTTAATAGTTTCTGCATTTATCAGTCTAGGACAGAAGAGTATAAATGATGTTTGTGTTTTTGATCAATTCAAAATCGCTTATTCTTTTGCATGAATATTACACTTGCTTGGAAATTCCAAAATCAGGAATTTATCAGATTAAATGCAGACATTGCAATAAAATTTACATAGGGAAAATAAAAATAAATTTGAAAATCAGAGTGAAGGAACACCTAAGGAATGTATAAAATGGGGAGTTGAAAAATCAGCAGCTGATACATGGTCAGAAAAACATCAAATTGAAAGAAATGCTAGTTTAATAAAACAAATAGAAAATCCAAGTAGCTTACTGTATGGGAAAAAATCCACATTCAAAAAACTAAGAAAGAAAAAGTAATTATTTTTTTAAATTCCCAGAAAAGTTGATTTGATTGGGAGATTCATCAGTCCACCAACAGATGGAGTAAGAAGCAGTGCTCCTGGATGAAAGAACATTGGTCGTTTAACTACTGAATATGTAACCACTAAAGTTATGAAACTGGTGTAAATAGATGACAGAATATGGTGAGGTGTATGGAATTTTATTTTAAATTTTAGCATTAAAAATTTATAAAGATAACCCTGCTTATGTTAAAATTGGAAATATAATGTCTAATCCTATAAAAACCACAAAGGGATTGAAACAAGGGTCCAGTCTATCACCAATTTTATTTAATATTTATGTAGAATTTATATTAATGAAATGGAAACAAAGCTGCAAAGGTATGGTTATCCCAATAGGCAACAGATTTTTGCTGACATTACAATTTGCTGATAATCAACTGGTTTTAGCGCAAGACAAATTTGATATGGAATTCATGATAAAAATGTTGAAAAACACATGAATCACGGGGTTTCACAGTAAATTTACAAAAAACAGAATATCTGGCAATAAATAGCAATGAAAGAGAAAATTTAATATTGGAAGAAGGAATCCAAATAAAGCAAGTGAAACAAACTAAATATTTGGGAATAATTATGGATAACATTGAAGGTATAGGCAAAGAGAACATAATACATAGAATTGAATTGTGTAGCAAAATAATATCATAATTAAATTCCATATGGTGGGATAAGCATATTTGGAAAGACACAAAAAAATATATTGGTAAAACATTGGTGGAATCTGTTGCAATGTATGGAAGTGAAGTATGGACAATCAATAAGTACTATAAGAATAGACTAATAGCTCTAGAAATGGATTATTCACGCAGAAGTGCCAGAAAGTCTAAATTAGAACATGTCACAAATAAGGAAATTAGAAACACAATAGAAGCAGAAGAAAGCATAATTGAAAGAATTGAGGAGAAGGAATTAAAGTGGTTAGGACATGTTGTTTTAAGAATGGAAGATGAGCGATGGCCGAAACAACTATATGAATGGCATCCGACCAGAAGGAGGAAGAGAGGGAGACCAAAGTTAACATGGAAGGAAAACATGAAGACAGTAATGCAAGCTAGAGGGCTAAGCATCGAAGATGCCCAAGATCGTAGGCTTTGGAGGTTTGGCACAGGAAGATGGCAGCAGCTGTAAAAACCTGAAGATAGATAGGTAATTAAAAAAAGAACCTCTTTAGTCCATTTGTATCCTTTGTTATAGAGGAAAATTTTTTTCCCCCCGCTCTGAAATAATTCATGATTGGTTTTATCATGAGATTACACAACTGCCCACCATGTTCATATTTTTATTTTATTTCCAGCTGTTGATATTGGCTGACAGAACTGTATAATTCTTAAAACTTTACGAAAATAAATTGTATAAATAATGATAAACATTCAACTTGTATCAAAATTGTTCTTTAATTATTTTTTTGTAAAAATTAAAATAATTTTGCTATTTGATAATCCAAAACTAAAAGTCAGCTAATCAGTTATAAGCTCACATAACTTACTTACTCACATACTCACTGGCACTATCGAACCCGTAGGTTCATGGCCACATGGACATACGCTCTCCATACATCCCTATCCTGAGCTAATGCTTTCCAATCATTCCCTGTATAATCTACTTCCCTCAAATCATAGTTAATGTTATTTTCCCACCTCATTCTTGGTCTACCAACTGGGCGTCTTCCCTCTGGCTTTCCTACAAGAAGCTTCCATGCAAGTCTTTCATTCCCCATACGGGCAACATGTCCTGCCCATCGCAGTCTACGAGACTTAACTGTTCTTATTATATCTGGCTTCCTATAAAGACCATGTAGTTCATTGTTATGTAGTCTTCTCCATTCACCTGTCTCTTCATCTCTCTTTGGTCCAAAAATTTTCCTAAGTACTTTATTCTCAAATACTTTTAATCTCCTTTCCTCCCTTAAAGTAAGAGTCCATGTACATAAAGACCCTCAAATTTTGAGTCATGAAATAAATTTACTTTCAAAATTGATATTACTTTGCACTCGAAAATACATTAATCACAAAAATAGAAAGTTATTTGTCTTAATTCTATTTCAGGACTGAAGAGGACAGAGTTCAAGTAAAAATAGACAAATGGAGGTTCATCAGTCAACCAACAGAGGAAGGAAGAAGCCTTTCTCCTGATGACATAAAATCAGTCAACAAGAAACTACTGAAGATGAAGCTGCCTAAGCTTTGAAACCGGTATAATGAGAAGACTGGATATGAGGTGAGGTATAAAGCATTTTAATTTAATTTTAAAAATATACAAATTTGATTATTTAGGCAGATACTTCACAGAGATCATTTGAAGAGTGGTCCATACAGAAAATGATGCCACACATGGAGGTATGAACTAGAGAAGAATGATTCAAATATTAGGAAGTCAACAGGACTTAGCAGATAACAAGCAACAATGGAGATCATTTGAAATGAGGCATAAAATCAACTAAAGTTTGCAGCGTCAAAGTCAAATTGAATCAAATGTTTATATTGTGCTGTTTATAATTGGTCAGCGAAAATAGATTTTTGTATAAAATTAAACAAATACCATTCATCTGATACAGTAAGAGGATAACTCATCAAGTTTGAAGAAGAATATTCATTTAGTTTGATTTTTTAACACACAAAAAATTCAGAGACTGTGATAGCTTTTGTTGTTGAGGTCATATTAAAATGTCTCATTTGAATTATGTGACACAACTGTAATAAAATTATTCATAGTTAAATATGGGAAATAACATAATGTCGGTTGAAAATGAGAGAGACCCTTCTCTTGAAAACTAGTTCCCATGTTTAAAGAAACATAAAATATGAGGTAAGATGTAAAAAATGACTCATTAATGTATGTAATAAAATAATTTACAGGACCTTTTAAATTTTTAGTGCATCTTTCATAGATTTGACCAATTCTGATTATTATGTATTTTCAACTTTATATTATTAAGGGTAAGAAAGTACAAAGGAAGTTAGAAAAACAAGTAAAATAGATTACGAATTTTCATTAAAATGTTATTAAAGTAAACCTTATATGTGCAACTATTCTGTGTCTGCAGATTAATAGTGTAAACAAAAATACAATCAAATAGCACATCACTTTTCAATCACAAGTACATGATGAGCTAACCCATATTCAAGTGTGGTCCGCTTAAACAGCCTATTACAGTAAAACCTCGTTAATTCAGACCCTATTAAACCGGACAAGCACCTTAATTAATAAATATATATATGAATATAAAAATTCAATGAATTGCTAACTTGTAATAAAATATAGTACTTAGACAAACTTAAGGAAATTGTCCATTTTATTTTTGCACTAGTTTCTCAGGAATGCACGGGACAGTAGCAGAGTCACACTCTTGCACTACTTGCAACTGTCAAAATGTTTAACCTTTCTTCAGCTCACTCACAAGTTTAAGAAATAAATCAAGTGCAAAATGTCATTTAGTGTATCATTGGGGAAATATAAGCATAAATTGCTAACTTTACATAAGAAATTGAAAATTGTCAAAAGGCTTGAAAATGGTGCTACTGTTGCATTTGTATGTGCAGAATGTATAATTAAAATAAGATATATTATGTCATAATGAAATTACATGTGTACTCAATAATTTAATCCACAAAAATTTCTGTATGGTTTTTATTTCACTTAATCTGGTGCTAACCGGAGAACACTCAGTCCCAGATTAACGAGGTTTTATAATTTCAAAAATATACTCATATGGCAGAATCACCACCTCAATGAATAAAATATAATGTGAATTGAAGAAAATTAATAACATCAAAACTTTAAGAATGACATGGAAAGGAGCTGTGTATATATAATAAATTTCATAATGGACACCCTATATCTAAACAGAGTGGAAAATAAATGCACAGATCTTAACCATCCATCGGGCACAATATTCTGACCTTCGAGTTCAGGTGCAACGTGTCTGATCAGCACATGTTTAAAAAATTTATTTAACAAAATGTTATTGTTACGGATGTCCAATGGATAAAAATATTCAAAATTTACTGCTAGAAAACTTTTTATTGGACATAATATTGATTAAAGAAATTTTAAGAAAATTTGTGACAAGCCTCCAAACAACATGATATAAAATTAAATGAATCGCGATTTCTTCTTTTCTCATACTTTTATGTTTTTTAAACATGTTTAAGAAACATAGAAGTATGAGGTAAGAAGAAATTATGATTCACTTAATTCTTATGAATTAAACCTCATAACGTTAAAAATCCCAAATTTATTATATAAAGTAAGAAAAGTTAGGTTCAGTTCAAATATACTTGAAAATAGTTCACATTATCAATATTTACCCTATGCTTTTAGCAAAATTAATCACGAATATAACATTCTTTAGTCTAAATAAGTTAAATAAATAATTTTCTTTTTGCAAATATTTTTAAAATGCACATCTTCAATAATGTAACAACTACGGGTGCAATGAGCTTCTCTGAACAAAATATTTACAATCTGCCATGATAACGGTCGAAAGCAAACTGAGTGGGGTGGCTGTTTAGAGGAGGTAAAAAGAATCAGCTACTCGGATGCCTAGTCATCAATGCCACCTGATGGCAGTGGAATGGGAAAAAATTGACTATCTGTTCCTCTCAGATCAGATGTGCCCGACAGAAGGTTAAGTATGAATTCCTTGGAGCAAATGTACAATTGAATAGTTGTCCCAAAAAGAGGTCTAACCCACAAAATTTTGGCATTTGAGTTTTCGGTGGATTAGTGATCTATCCAGATATTTTGATGGCAAGGTGCATGTAAAACTATCCCTGCTCTCTTCCAGACCCGTTTTATTTATTTTTAAAAGTTGTCACTCAAGGGAATAGTGCTCTATTTGTAACAAAATTGTAGAAGTTAGTCAAGTCACGAGTAGCAGTTTATTATGGGTTACAAATGTATATTTTGTTGAGTTGTTTCTTGACTCACCTCATACATCTTAACTCCCTCGCAGATCCGGATTTCATCACTGTATTTGTGACATTCTCAATGCTGTTCACGTTCACAACCATTGTGAAAGTGAGTCGAGACACAACTCAACAAAATTATAACAATATTTGCCTTCATTAGAAAGTAATTTACTCCATGGCACAAGGTTGTTAGCCTACAAGCTGGCTGCTTGCCTCACATCCACTTGTGTTAATCACAGAAATAGACAATCATCCAGCCAGTTTAGGGGTGACATGTGGTCAGCAAATTATATCCCCCAGCCATTATAGCTGGTTTTCTCAAATTGGATTATGAAGTAAAGCAATGTATTCTTTTCCTGAGAAAAAACATATATTTGCATCCCAAAGTGTATAAGACATTTACAACAAGGAGTTCATGGTTAAAATCTGCACACTTATACTATTTGCATAACACTGTACAATTAAATCAGCACTAAACTAGATGCCATATGCAGATTAAGACACTTTTTGTATCTCTCTCCATTGTAGCATCGAGAAGGTATTATGTATAAATTTTATTAGGGCATGCCATGGCATAGTTGTTCAAGGCAACATGCTCTAAGCCAGAAGGTCAAAGGTTTGATTCCTGAAAGTATCAGAATTTTTAAACGGGCCTAAACTTTCTGGAGGTACCATGGTCCTGACATCGACTAATTCAAATAAGTACCAAACACATGTTCTGGAATTAATGTTGACTGTCATGCAGGGCTGAGAGCCCAGCTGACATCTCATGCATGTCACAGTTCAAAAGCCATGCTACAAGTCTAAAACACATCAACAACAAATCATTCTGTAATAATTCACAAGAGACCATGGATTTCTTATATCAAAACACTCAATGAACATCTTTAAACAACCTACAAAATTTTTTGGTAGATTTCCGTTCTGCCCTGTATCTCTTTTTAAATCTTACAACAGCTCCTTTCCAACTTCATTATAAAGTGCCAACAAAAAAAAAAAACAAGATTCCCAAATACATGTCTTAATTAATCAGGAGATTAATGTATAATTTATATAAAATGAATTTTGTGGAAGAAGCACATAATTTTAGCAGCACATAGGAAAAAAATACATCAAGAAGGCGTGTGAAGAGAGAGATATCTCCTCTGATATTTTATCTCTTTACACATCATCATATGAGAACCAATGAAATGTAACTCCACCTTATTGATTTCACAGGAGAGTACAAAGGATGATTTTTAAACATTTCAATAGATATTTTATATTAATTTCAGTAACAGCTTTATTTAATAAACCTTTTACTTTACTAGCAACATTTAAATGTTTAAAAAATCATTCTAAATACTTTCTTTCTAGTCTCCTGTGAAACCAATAAATTGGAGCTACATTCCTCTTGTTATCACATACATAAAAAAACTATTAAATCCTTATCAGGCGTAAATAAGCATGCACGTATAAACTATTGTGGTTTTTATATCATATTAATGTTCAAGTTGATTTTCACCTTAGTTATAAGCACAGAAGTGAAATCTAAAAATTTGCCTCTATGAGAGGAGAACAGTATTTGTACTCAGGTGTAATGGAGGTAATTAAATAAAAATATTCTTCTGAAAAGTACATTATTTTGATTTATCTGTTTTTTTCCCATCAGTCAAAGATGTCCCTCTTTACACATTGCTAGCATTTTTTTTTACAATTTTGGAAATATCTCTCTTTTTACACATCCATTTGAAATATTTGTATATACGCAATTCAGGATTTTCTTAGCGTGTGAATGTTGATGTTTTATGCAAATATGCTGACCTAAGTTGTGGTAAAAGATGGAGAAACAATAACATGTATTGATAGAGATTTATATGGTTCAAAATGACTTTTTAGTACAAATTTGAAGAATATGAAGGTTTTTTTTTTCCAGACTTTAGGTACTGGTATAAACAAAAATAAGAATGAGTTTCCTTTCAAGAGAAACTGGATATTGAACAGTCTTAAAAGTCTAAAAATTCATATTGTTATTTTATGAAAAAATGGTTTAAGGAAAATTGCTTTTTCTTTCCCCCTTCATCTTTAAATTGGATTAATATAACCTGAAAAGAAAAATTTTAATTACAAAAAACATGCCACAAATAACTCAAACATCATTTATATTGAATACTTTGCAAATTGTGATATATATATATATATTAAAGTTGTGATTTTGTCCATGTGAGAGAACAAAATAGTAAATATGGCTGTACCAAGGAAGCTCTCATAAATTACATACACATTAATAAATGCCTCCTTAGCACTCCTGGCCAATTATTGATCAACAAACAATAATTTGTCATTAATATGATTATTCTTCAAATTTACCATACAGCATCCAGAGGAAATGCTCTAAGATGCACAATGCCTGGCGATCTGTGGCCAGAATCTGGGTGACGATGAGGCCCACTGCACACTCCAAGTACCTGCAGATTAATCATCAACCACAAGTCGTCTCTTGACTGACTTAGCTGTGGGAAAGGCCTAGACAATTATAGCACACAATCAAACATTTCCATGCATATCACTACTTTCATGCTAGCTTCTAACAAAAACACAAGCCTGCTGGTGACAATTTTCCTCTTCTATATCGAGTTATTTGCTAATCACCTAAGAATATGAATGTTTTCAAAAGATAGAAGAATACACAAAACAAAAATAAAAAGTACGATAGATGAAAGAAATTTTGAAGAAGTGAGTAAATTCAAATACCTAGCAACAATATTCAAAACAGAAATGAGGTGCAGAAACAAATTGATCATTGACTCAACTGTGCTATTATGCATTAGAGGGACTCACTCATCTTATCCAAACTTTTCTAAAAATAAGTTAAACTTAAAGTATATAAAACAACGATTCTTCCAGTTATGCTATACATGGTCTCTTATTTAAGAGAGGAGAAAAGATCATGAGTATTTGAGACTAAATAACTTAGGAACATTTCCGGACCAGAGAGAGATGAACAGACAGGTGAATGGCAAAAACTACATAACAGTGAGCTATATGGGAAGCCAGATGTAATAGAAACAGTTATGTTCCATAGACTGCAATGAGGAGGATGTGACAAATGGGAGCACACAAACCAAAGGGGAGAATAACATTAACCATGATTTGAGGGAGACAAATTGAACAAATGATTAGAAAACATGAGATCAGGATAGGGATGTATGGAGAGCTTATATCCATCCAGCCATGAACCTCCAGGTTTGACGGTGCCAGTGAATGCTAATATAATGTCAAACCCATAACAAATCTCAGAAAATATTTAGCAAATTCAATATCGCACTAGCACCAGAAACAAGTTCAATTTAGGTAATCTTCTACAAACAATGAAGAAAGAATAATTTGAGATGATAAAACAGGAATTTATCAAATTCATATACATAGGAGTAATGTATACAAAGGAAAAACAAAAGGGGATATCAATACTTGGACTAATAATATTAAAAATGGGAAAATTGAAAAATTGGAAATAGCAGCTTATTTTTGATACACATTCACAAAATTTAAGAAGACACAATTAAAATATTTGAAAGACCAAGAGAACTCGCAACATTGGAAAGTATATACAATTCAGAAGAACAAGAAGATAACTGTGAATTTTGAAGTTCCTAGTGAGCAAGATTTGATCTTGAAGTTCACTTACCACTCACAAGTATAGTTGCCACCATTGGCTCATTTCAAAGAGTCACAATTTAGTTCAGGATAGGTCTCCAAAACATGTACATATTTTATGTGAGTTGTAAAGTTTCTGGTTACATTTTTTTATTAAGAAGATTGACTTTATTCTGCAAGATCATAGAACTCGTGTCAACATACTTATGAGATTCTCAAACAAATCAGAACTTCATTCAAGGCTACAAAGAAGAATCTCTCCATTTTTCTATTTGTGTATTCCAATCTTTACAAATATTCACATTCTTACAGATAGGCGAGGCATTTCTTACATTGTACTCCAAACAAAGAACCATATTTTAAATTTAGTATCTACTACTGTATTAGCAACAGCAATCAGATTCTAAACAGATTACGTCTGTAGATTTTATTAAATCTTAAGATTCAGGATCAATTCCCATTAGTTGTACTGAGAATTTTCCTTTCTTCCACCACAACTAAATTTTCCTTTAAGATCAGACAACTTCAAAGGGAAGTGATCCCTAAAATAATAACTGAAGTTTTTTAGGCAATCACATAAATGCATAAAACACTAAAACAGATAATCCTTATCTTTTGTAGCTTTCATGTGGAGAGAAATCAGTTTATTTATCCCTATATTTTATTCTCATTGGTAAGAAACACTGTAAAATCATGTGCAAATGTGTATACTCAGTAACATAGAACTATAGATTTATTGTATTGATTTTATTAGTTGAACCATTTATTTATATAATTTTATTTCTTTTAAACAGTAGTCTAATATCAACTTTTTAAATAATTAACTTCCAATTGTCCCTTCACACTCAAGTACATATCCTTCAATTTTATTTTAATTTATAAGAAAATAACAATTGAACTGAAAGAACTCCTAATAAGAGAAATTTATACCACATTTAACAATATTTTTGTAGATAAACTAACTGCAATTAAATTCTAACATAAATAACAAATTGGCATAATATATATATGTTCATTCATTCTTCAGGCTCTGAACACAGCAGATACATAGTTAACACTTATATCATGAATTATTCTTATTGGGCTGAATATTTTCTATTAAAGTTATTATAAAACTGAACTGTATGGCATGACAGGTCTAGAAGACCCTTGCCTGACAGTCAGCCTCACATCCATGTATGACATTTACAAAGGTAAACATCATCTCCCAGTACAGGGGTGAGTATGTCAATCCCCCAGCTGTTGTAGGTAGTTTTCTCAACCTGGAGCCTGTGCTTATTGTAGCTACCCAAATTCCTCGCAATGCTGGGTGGGCACCATTCCTGAACTGGCCAAAATTACATGAGAAAATATCTTCCCTCATGGGGACTTGAAACAGAGTATGTCCCATAGATCTGCACTAAGGCACAATCCCTTATACCAGTCTGTTAAGCTGGAGAACTAAAATAATTCAATTAAATCTACTACAACTCCAGTGTAGCTTGATTATGTGTTTAAGTGTTTGTGCATAGTGTATTTGTGTTGTATGAGGGATTATGAGAAGGAGAGAGATGCATTGTATCCAACATACCTGAATATCCTATGAAAGTTACTAGAGTTCTGCTCCATTCTGTATATTTAACTGAAAAGTAGTTTTGTGTGTGTGTGTAATTAGTTACATTAAAATTTAACTGCAGTTTTTCTGAAAAACTGTTACCTTATCACCGACCATTGATCTCTTAAAACCAACAACATTTATCAAAAAATATTTAACCTAATGACACTAGAATTACAATCATGGAAATAGAGACCTTTTCTCAAATCGCTCTTAAATGTGTAATATTTTTGTCATCCAGAGGAATTTTTCAATTTATGCTGTTACTCTATCCTATGCATTTTAAAACGTTATGTGAACAATTTCACAGAGTAATAACTGCACATCACAATGTCAAAAAAAAATCACAAAGTTGTAGCAAAATTAAATATTCAAGTCAAGTCATATGTGTGATGGTAAAAAAGTGAAACATTTGATAAATTATATTTTTTCTTATGTGTCAAACAGTTGACATCTATCCATCTGCATGATATTCCAGAAAAGTTAATAATAATGGTACCTGCCCTTAACAATTAGAGCAGATTTAAAATAAGGGAAATCTCATTAATTAATGGAAACAACATTATAATCCAATGCGCAGATGTAACTTTTAAACATTTTTTACTTAAATACATTCAAATATAAGACAAATATTTTCTTGTTTTACGTAGAGAGAGTAATGATTTAAATGAAGAAATTTATCCATTTTACAGTGGAAAGAAATCTACTGACAAACTTTCACAGGATTTTTTTAGGTAAGTTGGCTATGTGTTTTGATATAAGGTACCCATGGTTTCAAGAGACTTGTCATAGAGTAATGTGTTAGATAAGTAGCATATTTTTTTGGCTGAGAAAAGATGGATTCTGATAGATTACAAAGAAAATTTAAGTCCTGAAGTACATACAGGATCAATCTTATAGTCTCAGATGAAAATAATTCACATCTAACACATCACAAACCTATAACTCTGTAACGAGTCACCTGAGACTGTGGGTACCTCACATCAAAACACTCCACCTACATTCCTCAAGAACCTGTGAAAGTCTGTCAGTACAGTGCTGTTCACTCAGTAGAGAAGTTGCAGAGAAACAATGAGATAGGTGCCAACTTATAGCCTAAAATTAATTAATCAAAACTAACAAGAAAGAAAAGATTGACAAAGGTAGAAAGTCAGTAATTTAATTAAATTTACAGTGGGAGGAAACACTATGAGGTATTTATATTAATAAATGAGTTGGAGAAAATGTTTTAACATCTCACCTCACAAAGTTGTACGTCTTCACGATACCGGTTTCAAAAGTATAGTATTACTTCCATCTTCAGTCAGATTCCAACTCAATTTGGAATTTGACTGAAGATGGAAGTAATACTATACTTTTGAAACCGGTATCGTGAAGACGTACAACTCTGTGAGGTGAGATGTTAAAACATTTTCTCCAACTCATTTATTAATAAGTCAGTAATTTACCAGATAAAATATGCAGATTGTGAAAAGATATACATTGATAAAACAGAAAGGAATCTGAACATTAGAATGAAAGAACACTTTACAAATATGAAAATGGGAAAGTAGATAAATCAGCAGTAGCTGCTCATACTTGGTCAGAAAAACATAGAATCAAAGTGAATGAAAATTAAAACAGCTAAAGATTCCAAAGAACTGACCGTTTGGGAGAAAATTTACATCCACAAGTACAAAGAAAAAGTAATCAATTTTGAAATTCCCAGGGAAAAGGATATGATTTGGAACTTCATAGGTCAATCTAAAGAGGGAAGAGGAAACAACATCCAGGATCGCCAATGAGCTGATGATAATATTCAAGCATACTGAAAATTTTCTCAAAAATTCTACCAAATATAAAGTAAGATGTAACTGACTCAAATTTATTTATGTCTAGGATGACCATTCAGAAGAGTGTTTGATGGATAATGAGACCAGAACAGGCCACTAGACATTTATACTTGACTCCTTGATGATGATGATGATGATGAGTATGAAATAGGTTAGGATCTTCATTAGGGATTGGTAGAAGATCCTACAATTAAGAACTAATCTGCATATTTTCGAAATTTATGCTTTTTAAATTACTCAATATTTTGACATATTGTTTAGAAGTTAAATTTGGAAAACATGCTTTATTATTTCTTAATTAAATCACAAATGAAGTTAATATTTAAAGGAAGTGACACTATAGGGTTTAATTAATAGTGAGTGGAGAACATATTTTTGAAGACTCACCTCATATAATTTCAAATTTCTTCGATACCGGCAGTTTCAGACAATATCTCTTGTCATGGCTTCCATTGATTAAATTCTCTGGTTGTTGATTTCTCTAAGGACATCAACAACCAGAGAATTTAACCAGTGGAAGCCATGACTGAAGAGGGACAAGATATTGTCTGAAACAGCCGATATCAAAGAAATTTGAAATTATATGAGGTGAGTCGTTAAAAATACGTTCTCCACTCACTATTAATGATATAACCTCATAATGTTTACTTCCCAATATTAATTTAAATATAACTATAGGGTTTATTTAATTAATAATCGTGTTAGAATTTAACACCTCACCTCATAATAGTAGATTTCTTGATACTTCTGCATACCATCTTCAGCTGATTAGTTAGATAGAGCTGAAGAATGTACACAGAAGTATCAAAATTAGTCTTTGAAAAATCTACAGTTATGATGTGAGGTGTTAAATTCTAATTATTATAAATCCCAAATGAGGGTCTGAAACCATACAATAATCATATTTTATAAATATAAATAAAATGCAAGCAATCTTAATAACTGAGACCCTGGATTCCCTGTCTCAAGTGCTGTCTGCAACTCCTCTGTAATCAAATAGTTTCTTTTTTAATTTGTAAGGCCTCTAAGCAAAATTTATCGAATTTTCTCGTCCTAGTACTACCTTGGTTTCCTAGATGTCAGTATGAGGCAGAACGCTGACCACGGACCACTCATATGACATATATAAGAAAACAAGTGTAACTAAATTAGTATGGTTCAAATTCTTCCCTGTAGGGGGAGAGCGCTTAAATCTCTGTTAAGGGAAAACATGGGCTTACAAGAATATATCTTGTATAAACAAATGTTATGACATGCTTGAACATATATATATAAAATCCTACCTGTTTCTGAATTCTTGCTATCATCTGGAACATTTCCTGCAGGCGACTCTGATTTAACACTATCTGTAACACTACCTGTGCTTCCCATGGGACTCTCAGCTTTCTCACAAATTTCCTGAAAATTAACACAATTACATTTTTAATCCACTTCTTCATCAATCTAATATCAAATAAATTCCAATACTCTAACTGCCTGAAATACTTAAGATATGTGTGTGCTACATGTGTGCCTGTTCTCTATATCTGTACACCCCCACATGGAGCAAGAGTGCTCCCTGCTGGGAGTTATTTAACCAAGCTAATTTAGCTATGCTTATGTCCCTACAGATGTCAAAGGATGAAAGTTGCCTCAAAGAGGCCCCTAATAGGAAATTATGGTATTGAACTATTATAGGAAATATCACTAAAAAATATCAACTCATGTCCAACTCAGGATCGGGCCGAGGGATGGGACAAGATGAGATGAAGCCCATTATATAGGGGTCTGTGAATAACAAGGGTGCCAGCCGACCATGCCTGATGCACCATCACAGCAGCAGATGAACAAAATGAAACTAAATTGATGAGATGAGTATGGAGAAATGATGGAATGAAATTGTGGTAGGAGAAAAAATCTGCCAAGCTCCATTTTGTCCACCATGAAGCCCACATGGGGTGACTGAAACTCAATCTCAGCACCCAAGCATCTAACTGCTTGAGCCATGGAGCCATAGGAAATATCACTATGAGGTATAATTTAAACTTAAAATAAATTCTATTCACCTCACCTCCTACCCCATCTTCTAATTACCTTCTAATACTTAAAAACATGAGATATGAGGTGAGGTGAACAGAATTTATTTTAACTTTTAATTGAGATATTACTTGGATGGGAAAGGCCAATTAAATTTTATTCAGAGGCTCTTTTAGCCTTATGTTTGTTTGCAAGCCTGAAAAACTTCAGACTCAGAATCCATGATTTGAAGTTGTTTCCAGAGGACCTGTCCTATGCATTTTTCCATCCTAAAATTTCCATTAACCTTAGCTGGGTTTGAACCTGTGGTTCACATGACCAGAGCATGGAACATAACCCTTAGACAACGTATGTGCTATGGGAATTACAATTATAGAAGAAATGAGGTGGGAACTTAACCTACATTTGAGAGAAGTAGATAATACAGGAGATGATTGGAAAACATTTGCTCAGGATAAGGATGCATGGAGAGCTTATTTGTGCATGGCTATGAAATGGGTTTGATAGTGCCAGTGAGTTAGATAATTGCTTCAGGTTAACCTACATCAGCATGTCCAGCCAATTACAAATGTGAAATTCCCAACTATTTCCCATTTTTTCTGGCATCAAAGAGTAATTCCCGAGTTTTTTTAATTAATTCTTGTAAAGCAAATTTTGTAATTTTTTAAATGTGTTAGTACTAAACATTTAATTCATAACTACCTGTGCTCAAGCATTGTTTTTTAACGCGATATTGTGTTGGCAAGAGCATGCATTTCTTTAGCAGCAGAAGCAGCAGCTTGACTCTGCAAAACATACACTATAATTTCATAAACATTTCTTCTAAGAAATATTCCAATATCTGTAAACATTTTTTGAATGTGGTTTAACAATTGCGATTTTTTTTTATTTATATACAAGAGAGATGCACATAGCTTTACAAATTCCCGGTTGCTTTCAAATCCCCGACTTATTTCCGGTTTTCAAGATTTTCTCAACTGCTGGACACCCTGTCCATTCCTAATGCTCTAATTTTGCTGGTTAACAGACTCAAACTTATTTTTCTAAATTTATTCCTACATGCTGAGTTTGGCTCCAAAAAAATAAAAATTGCAGGTGCTAGCGCATTAACATGAAAAAAGAAAGACATGCAGAAACAAAGACACACACACGCACACATATATACTTACTTACTGACACTATTAAACCCGCAGGTTCATGGCCACGTGGACATAAGCTCTCCATACATCCCTATCCTGAGCTAATGCTTTCCAATCATTCCCTGTATAATCTACTTCCCTCAAATCATAGTTAATGTTATTCTCCCACCTCATTCTTGGTCTACCAACTGGGCATTTTCCCTCTGGCTTTCCTACAAGAATCTTCCATGCAAGTCTTTCATTCCCCATACGTGCAACATGTCTTGCCCATTGCAGTCTACGAGACTTAATTGTTCTTATTATATCTGACTTCCTATAAAGACCATGTAGTTCATTGTTAGTCTTCTCCATTCACCTGTCTGTCCATCTCTCTTTGGTCCAAAAATTTTCCTAAGTATTTTATTCTCATATACTTTTAATCTCCTTTCCTCCCTTAAAGTAAGAGTCCATGTTTCGCACCCATATAATATAACTGGTAGAATAATAGTTTTATATATTTTCAGTTTAACGTTTTTTGAAAGGAGTTGGGACATCGAGTCTCTGTAATGCATAATAGCACGCATTTCCAGAATTGAGCCTATGTTTAATTTCTTTGTGCATCTCATTTCTTTGTGATTATTGTTCCTAGGTAATTGAATTCAGCCACTTCCTCAAAATTTCCCTCATTTGTTATTAGCTGTCCATTTCCATTATATAATGTATTTCTACGTGTGACCATATATTTAGTTTTATTAATATTTACTTCCAGTCCTAATTTCTTAGTGTTACTCAATAGTGTGTGCGTGTTGTCCTTTAGTATCTCCTCGCTATCGGCCAATAATACATCATCAGCTTAAACTAACAGCTTATTAATACCATTGAGTTGTAAGCTTTCCTCATTCTCTAAAGGTTTAATGGCATGCTCCAGTACAAAATTAAATAGTAGAGGAGATAGTGCATATATATACACACATTGTAATTTTAGGTGTCTAGTAAGCAAGTTCAATGAAGAATTTTTATTTATTTTTTAAATCTTTTCATGAGAACAACCTCAACAGCTACATTCCTTCGGAACTTCCTAATTAGGATTTCTAATAATTCTAGTACCAGAGAGCAGCAATATTACACCAAGTAACACATTCTGATACAGAATTGCAGAGACGGGACAATATCATATTACATACCTCCTGTTCATAGTTCTCGTACTCCAATATGAATTTGCAGAACAAATAAAAATCCTCAGCTGTTCGGGGACGTTTTGTCACCATTGGTGGTGCCTGAAACAAACAAAATATTTATATAATAAATTTGGCAAGTTTATCATTATGAGGTTTAATTCATAAGAATTAAATGAATCATGGTTTCTTCTTACCTCGTACTTCTGTTTTTTAAACACAGCACTGTAGTATCAGTGACCATCGTCACCATCCTCAGCTGTTTTCACGACTGTCATTTTTTTCTTTTCCTTCAAAAGAACACCAGATGGCAGTTTGGATAATTACCGGCAAAAGAAAAAATTGAGTCATAAAAACAGCTGAGGATGGTGACAATGGTCACTGATACTGCAGTGCAGTGTTTAAAAAACATAGAAGTATGAGGTAAGAAGAAACCATGATTTATTTAAATTTTATAAACAAAATATTACCATTATTTTAAGCACTTTACCAATTTAAACTTCTTTTAAATGATGTAAATGAATTATTTAATAACAAACAACTCGCTAACAATACTAATTAATAAGTTGTGTATCAGAGCTGAACATTCTAAGACATTATGCCTTGACACAGAGCTATGGAATGTGTGCTGGTTCGAGTCGTCGTGGGGGAAGTAATTTTCTCATGGAATTTTGACAAATATGGGACCAGTGCCCAACTGGAATTCTAAGGAATTTGGATAGTTACAACTCCAGGTTAAGAAAACCAGCTATAATGCCAGGGGGATATGTTGACCACATATCAACCCTATTCTGGCTGGATGATTGTCCACTCACATGTGGATGTGAGGTCAGCAGCTGGCTGGTAGACCAAGGGCTTTCAAGATCTTTCATTCCATAAGTTTGGTTTAGCAATTAATAACTTATTTTCAATAAAGTGTTACAATTTATCAATATTTTAAGCTAAAATTTCTAAATTTTACATATGTGTGCAAGTATATGAAAAGGTCATCAACAGGTTGATCTGTCTAATTCATCCGAGGCTTGGTTTGAGACTTGAAAGCAAATGTAAATTTTTTCGCCCAATGGGTTGCTGGTCCAGAGGGGTATTATTGTGGGGTTCCCACTAATGTAGCATTTCCTCTATTCAACGAATGCCGTCTCATAGAATTCCAAAAACCATACTTCACTACTACCCCCAGGGCAAAAGATCACTGGATGGAAAATTCCTCTTTGAGACCATAACAGGCCACACGGCCTAATACTTGCATGGATGATGATGATGATATATGAAAAGGGACCACTTGACAGCTTAAACTTTCCATAATAATAGGAAAAAAGTAGGGGAGGGTGCAGAGTGGTCATTTTTGTTTTTTTATGTATTTATTACCGCAACACACTATACTATCACATGTATACACTGTCCTTAAAGTCCGGCAACACTTTTCTTATTTAATTACTCAAAACGAAACATCATACAGGTTTCTTTATATATCATATGAAAGAGTATCTCCAATGGCTTTTTCTGCAATTTCTGGGATCACAATCCCTCAATATGGGAACCACGTGTAACTTGGCATATGTCTGCAAGGTAATCCAGTTCTTGCCATATTCTTTGGAGCATATCCTCAGATACAGTGGTACCAATTTCTTCAATCCTGCGCTTGAGGTCTCGTACATTTTGTGGTAAATGTGGCATATACACATTATCTTTTATGTATTGCCATGTACGAGAACTCAAGCACAGGACTGTAGAAGTTGCTACCACTGAATCTGAGGATATGCTCCAGAGAACTGGATTATCGTGCATACATATGGAGTTACACGTTGTTTCCATATTGAGGAATTGTGAACCCAGATATTGCACAAAAAACCATTTGTGATACTTTTTCATATGACATATATTGTACGATGTTTCGTTTTTGAGTAACTGAATAAGAAAAGTGTTACCGGACTCTAAGACCAGGGTGTATTAACTGTCTTATTTTTCTTCTTCCTTCCAAGTATTAGGCCAAGGCCTGTTACGTTCCTATAGAAAATTTTCCCTCCAGCGTTTCATAGGATGGCCCAGAGATCTTCGTCCACTTAGTATATAATTATAAACAGCTTTGGGGATCCGATTTGAACTTATTCTTTCAAGATGGTGTTTCCAATTTAGTTGGTACTGTTTAATATATTCCAAAATTGGCATAGTCTTCAATTCTTTTAAGATATCGGTGTTCCTTCTCCAATCCCATCTGGTGTAACCCGCTGCTCTGCGCATGAATCTCATTTCACAAGCCGTTATTCTGCTTTCATGTTGTCTTTTTAGTGTCCATGCTTCACTACCATAGGTCAACACCGGTCTAGCCAAAGTGTTATATAAACGTAATCTGGTGTTTTTTTGTACAAGGGATGGTTTCATAACTTGATTAATAATTCCCAAACTTTTATTATAACTAGTAATTTTTTCAGGGATATCCTTTTCATCCCAGATCCCTTGATATCATACATTAAACAGGAAGAGGAAAAGGTATCACTTCGCAGAGCATTGTGTTTTGCTACAATTTATATGGGCCTAGAACTGCTTCAGGAATATGGGAGGCATAAACATGGAAGGAAGAAGAATTAAGTGCATAAGATTTGCTGATGATATGGCTTTGCTAGCAGAAGATGCAATGATACTGAGAAACATGCTGATGGAGCTAAATGACATGTGCAAAGATTATGGAATGAAGATAAATATAAATAAGATGAAGGCCATGATTATAGAAAGGAAACCAAGGAAGATAAATATGAGGATTAAAGATGAGGCCATTGAGCAAGTGGAGAGCTACAAATACTTGGGTTGCACTATCAGTAGTAACATGAACTGCTGTCAAGAAGTAAAGCAGAGGATAGCAATGGCAAAAGAAACTTGTAACAAGATGAGAAGAATTTTCTGCGGACATTTGGCAAAAGAACTATGGAAGAGGCTAGTGAAGTGCTTTGTGGAGTGTATAGTCCACAGACGAAGAGAATGAAATCACGGGACGAAGGAAGGCATGGGGAATTGCAAGCGATACAATGGCATTCTACCTGAGAATAAAGGAACACACATGACGTATAAATACCTACTGCTTTCATTCACTTCGTCTGTGGACAATAGCATAGCATTGTATGGTGCAGATACTTGGGACATTATGATGGAATCAGGAAAAGCAACTGGAAGCTTTTGAGATGTGGATATGGAGAAGGATGGAGCATATAAAATGGACAGACAAAATAAAAAATAAAGATGTGCTACAGAGAGAAGTGAAGGGAGAACAATACTGGAAGTCATAAGGAAGAGGAAAAGAAATTGGATTAGCCACTGACTAAGAAGGAACTGCCTGCTGATGGATGCCCTAGAAGGAATGGTCAATGGAAAAAAGGTTAGAGGCAGAAAAAGACATCAGATGATAGGTAATATTAAAATAAATGGTTTTTATGCAGATACAAAAAGAAAGGCTGAGTTAAGGAAAGAGTAGAGAAGGCTGAGTTTGCAGTGAAAAACCTTCTCTTGGACAGAACACTATGTATGTACTATGTGATAATGTTTGGTAGCAAATAAAATATACAGAGATATTATCTAAGGTTCTCTTTTCAATATTTCATGTCTGTCTGGACATTTAAGCTAGTTTAGTTGCATTCAATAGATCATATAGTAAAGTCACTAACAAAAGAGTTATGAATTCAGAAACAGGAACAACACCCTGTAGGTAGACCAAGAACGAGATGGGAGAATAACATTAACCATGATTTGAGGGAGGTGAATTATACAGGAGATGAATGGAAAACATTAGCTCAGGATAGGGATGTATGAACAGCATATGTCAGCACAGCCATGAAAATCCTGGTTTGATAGTGCTGAGTTAATTAGTTATAGGGATTCTGATAAAAACATAAGATTTAGACATATTTTCTGGACTCCAATCTCCTAAAAAATCCACATCAAATGAAATTAATTCTGATTTTTTTAAATTGAAAAGAGGAAATCCACGAACTCCAAATATTTCTTTTGAAGCATCCAAAGCTTTAGAATATGAGATAGAATCATAAGTAAAGTTAGTGGAGAAAAAACATGGGATAATGTGGAAAAAAAGAAGAAGAAAAATTTTTAACAGCAGAACTTCCCAATAGATTAGTACCAATAGTTATTTACATTTATATAAAGCAAATTTTTAAAGGGCTGTACTTCAAAATTGAGTTTTCACATAAATCTACGTTCTTGTTACTTTGGATCTTTAAAATGTTATGTAACCAACATTTTTCACTTTCACTAACAAACCACATGATTTGAATGCTCCAACCCCCACCACTGCTGTAATTTCACAATTAAGGTTACAAAACATTATATGAGAAAACCATTAAAAAACAATTTCAGTCTGAATTTTTATGTAATTACATTTTTTTTGTGTAAAAACTTAAAATGTTGAGTTAGTTTACTAGAAATTGTTTCATTATATTATTACATAATTGTCCACCGCTGTGGTCTCGAGGTAGCATACTGCCTTGTCACGCAGCGGGCCCAGATTCAACCCTGGTCGGGGCAGTTTTTCTGGGTGAGGTTTTTATCGGGGTTTTTCCTCACCTGTAAGACAAATGTCAGGAAAACTTTAAGGTCCAAATGGTCCCCAAAATCATATGGCCATCATCATCATCATCATTCACCAGTGTGGAAAGCAACGGGAAGCTACCACACCTACAATTCCCTGGTAAAGCTGCAAGCATAGCATGAAAATGCTATGATTGCAGTGAAGGACCTGCCTTCGGGCAGAATTACTATGGATGGATTACATAATTTTACAGATTTCTCATAATATTATGTATTTTATAAATAATTACATATTTTCACATAAAACCAGAATTCAAGCCAAATACTAGTAGATTAAATGCATTATATGAGATTATAAAATATAATTTTACTTTACACAGTGAATTTTATAGTAAAATTAGTCCAATGGACTACATAACACATATTTCACTTTTAAACTGCCCAGGGTGAACTGTTACAGATATTGCTTGTTTATTCTCTCACCTTGGCTTGGGAGTGCGCTGAAGCGTAGATGGTTATGGAAATATTATGTAAACCGGATGGTCGAGGGTTTGAATTTGGGTGAGGTCAGGATTTTTAAACAACCCAAACCTTCTGATGACACCTCAGCCTCTAATGGAACAAGTACCAGACATTTGCTCTGGGGGTAAAGGCAGCCGTCACACAGAGCTGACAACCCAGCAGACATCAAGTGCCAATTGTCTAGAAAAAGTGGAAGTCTTAACCTCTTTCTGCCCCATGGGTCTCCTAGTGGGATCACTTTACCTCTTATTCTCTCACCTTATATTTCAAGTGATTGGGAGGTTTTGCCTATAAGGCTCTTGTATTTACACAGTCAGGGCACTTAAGGATTAGGAAATTTTCTGTATGTCTAGTTTTATCCTTTGTTCCAATGTACCAAAATCACTTTTTCAGTACGTAAAAACTACATCATCGTGTCTTCCCTCTACAGTGATGTTATAGAACTGTGCCAAATTCCTGTCTTCATCCTCTCTCCTACGTACCTCCCCTTCCTTCTTTATGCGCTGTGTCTGACTGCGCATCTTCCCCTCGTTATCGAAAGCCTCAAATAAGCTGTGCAAGTTAGTATCAGGGTCACCATCAATTTTGGATTGTCGTGGTCAGGTCGACTGTAGCTCAAGGGACCTTTTTGGTTTCATCAATCCCACAAGTCAGGGTAGGGCAACCAGGATTGTGAACCCTAGCTCTCGGCTGGACTGGATTTTGTGTGTGTGTGTATGTATGTATGAATATTATTATTATTGACTTTTTGAATTATTGATGACCCGAATTTGTTAATTTATCATATCTTTTGACGGTCAAGAAGATGAATTTTTTGTTAAATTATTTGTATTATCTGACTTATGATTCTTATTAAATGTACCTTCTTTTTAGTTAACGTATGTTTACTAAATGCATAGCTAGTCATGTTTGGTATTGATATATATTCTGAAGCTTTCTCAAGCCAAATTAATCCCCTTTTTCCTTCTAGCTTCCATGATTATAATACTGTTTAGCATTCAGTACTATACGTTAAATAATTTACAAAGGAAAGGTGGATTAATCTTTGCCTTCTATGGGCCCGGGCAAAGGAATGTGGATATAGTCACTCAAAACTTTCAAACTCAATGTAATAAAAAGGTAGGATTGCGACGGCGCACCAATATTCATTAATGTTGCCACTATACATATTTTGAGTGTTGTTTAGAATGTTAGTTGTATCTTTTGGATAAGGAGTACAAATGGTGCTTTGACTAAAGAGTTCTTCTTTCCTACAGTACACCATAGGCTAAAGGCAAAACATTTTATTCCAAATTTCATTTTAACACAATTTATGACTGGCCATGGAAAAATTGGAAGTTATTTTAGGAGATTTAATATTAACCCAGACAGTGATCATAGTTGTAAATGTCAAGAATCAATACAATCTGTAAAACATGTTTTATTTGATTGTCCTATATTCCAAAGACAACGATTCTGGTTAAACTTACTTTTAAATGATGATGAGGCTTCTGCTCAATGTGTGAAGTGATTTTTAAGAACCAAAATTATTATAAACATTTTATGAACTTCATAACAAACATTCATAACAATATGTAGTATTTTCTAAGACACTTATAGACAATTTATGTAATTCATAACATTCATTCAAAACCATAAGATAATAATTCTGTTTTAGAATGTATAGTATAATACTGTTATAATAAGCTACAACCCTAACATGCCTTCGTGGCAAAATAGGGTTTCAAAATATTTCGAGTTTCAAAAATAATAATAATAATAATAATAAAAATCTTTGTGGGTTGTGCTTCAGTCAGAAGTAATTTATCGTATGGAAACTTCTAAAAAATATGGATAACATCTTGCAAGTGTTTTGTTGACTGAATTTAGAATTGCATTAAAATTAAGTAACACAATTTAAATATGCAACTTGCATCAAATCATTATTTTGAAACAAATTCAAGTCCATCTACTATTTCAGTATTACATATTTGAAGATTTTTGTCATATGTTTAAGTATGCATTTTGTGTATAGACTCATAAATAATGTAATCTTTAAGATGGTGATAAACAGTCAACACAATCAATCACATCTATAATAAAATTACTATATTTACCTTGTTCTATACAAAGATAATTCATTGATAAATAAGAAATTTATTCAGAGTCAATTATAGCAGCAATGCATATCCCCTGATGTGTTATATAAGATCTCACTTATCTTAGACCTTTGCACTTTTAACGGACAACTTACAAGTATAACATTATCTCGATCGAGAATTGCATTATTTATTAGCTATCAAAACAGGCTTGTTTATTTATTTGAAGATCCCATTTAGTGGTGAAGGCTATTGCCTAACGAACAAGCATTCCACAAAGCAGAGTGGTTGCAATATTTACATAGCAGGTAGCTTACAATAAAATAAACTAAAAAAAATTCTATGAACATGGGTTGACACAGCCATCTTCTATATGTTCATACTTCTCAATCCATGATAATACCAACCTTGCAACTGCAGCTCTCTAGGTTAAATATGGAAGTTCCATGTGTCAGAATGGGAATTCATGTAATAAATAAGAGAAATAATGTGCATTTTGAATCGGAATGCCTGGTAGTTTAGGGGTCAAGAGCACTGGTGCACAGAACCAGAGACAATAGGTTCAAATCTCGATTCAGGCATATATTTTTCTCTTCAAATAAAATATCTTCTGATATTTACCACCACTATCAATCAATTAGTAATATAAGGTCAGTGACTTAGTCTGCCCATTCTCCTGACTTTACATTTTTTAGTTCATGGTGTACAGAGCTCCAATAAATAATGTACACTCATTTCAAGAATTTACGTTAAGCAATCCAGCAACAAAGAGGGGTGTTCTAAATAATCTGTATTTTCCCCACACGTAAGGCAGAGGTTGAATTATAATGAATAGAGGTAACATGGAGCACTTGCTGTGAAGCAGCTCACAGGAACAGAAAGAATAAGAAATGTATAAATTATCAAAAGTCTAAATTTTTAAACAGTGTTGCGAATGAAAGAAAAGATAAATCTTAAATTGTATGAACAAATAATGAGAATGTATGAACAAATAATGAGAATGGATGAACAAGACAACTAAACAGGTCTATGAAGCAAAAACTTAAAAAAAAACAATGGAAAGGAAGACCAATGGGAACGGTATATTGGTGAAAGAGCAGGGAGGATTGGAATAGAATTACTATCAGTTAAGAGGTTGGCCCAGGAATTACAACAATTTAGGAAAATGTTGGATGTCCCAATACCAACACGCACAAGAATGAATGAGAAATAAACTAAAAATTGAAATTTAAAAAATTAAATAAAAAATTAAGAGAGAAATGCATGATCATCTAAAAATGATGAATGATGATAAAAAAACATGGTATGAAGGACATGGAAGGCTCTTGGCCTACCAACCGGACATGTGTAAATCACAGATGTTGACAATCATCCAGTCAGTATAAGAGCGGTGTCATCAACCTGCCCATTACAGCTAGTAATCTAAACCTGAAACTGCTGAATTCCTCGACTGTTTATTATACCATTGTAAAAGAACATATTTTTATTATTTAAGTTATAATGCTTGAGAAAGGAGAAATTAAGTAGCCCAGGTTTATATGAATGGGGCACACAAAGAGAAGCGATGATAGATACCGATAAAGATATGTAATGAAAAATCAGATGGGAAAATATACACCGTACTAACAGGCCCAGAAGGAAATGGCTGTAAGATATTAGGGAGAGGTGGTAAGACAGGGGAGACAAATGCAAGATAGACAAAAATGGATTTCAATATTTCGACAGACATTAACCGTAAGAGAGAGACAGATAGAGAAATAGAGGGAGAAAGAATGTTAGAATTTTTTTAAAATTAAGAACTTTGTAACATTCTCCATAAATGTTTAATTCTCAAACAAAAAATGTGGCAAGACTAGAAAGCCCTTGAATGTACCAACCAGCTGGTGGCCTTACATCGATATGTTGCAATTTATGGAGGTGATAATCCAACTATTATATGGGTGACATGGTTAGCATGCCAGGTTTCTTTTCAACCTAGAGCCATTACTTACTGCAGCTATCCAAATTCCTCAAGATGCTGGATGGGCACCACTGCCATTCCATAAGAAAATCTATCTCCAATGGGAACTTGAACCAGCACATGTCTCATATCTATTCAACACGATTTGTTGCCTTAGGCCAATTGGTAAGGTGTGGAACATTTTCTTGGAAGATGTATATATTCTTATTGTCTGCAGACGAAGTGAACAAAAGCAGTAGGTATTTCATACATCATGAGTGTTCCTTTATTCTCTGGTAGTATGCCATTGTATCGCTTGCAATTCCCCGTGCCCCCCTTTGTCCTGCACTTTCATTCTCTTCATCTGTGAACTATAGGTCCAAGTATCTCTCTCTCTCTTTACTTTTCCATGAATTCTCTCTCTTCTCATTTTAGGGGGTCAAAACATATAAATACTTTCTCTATATTTATAGGATTACTTACCTCATCATCATCACTGCTGTGCCTTTTCGCTTTTGGTGCTGAAAAACAAAAGAAAAACAGTTGCATGAAAAATCAAATAATTTACACATGAATTATCATAAGTAATGCCACGAGTGATTTCCAAATTATCGATAAATTCATGACTCATGAAGTGAGGAGTGAATTTATCTAGATAATTTGGAAATCAAGAGTGGCATTCGTTAGGTCTATTTAACGAATAAAATTAAGCTGTTTACTCATAAATCATTATTTAACTATAGTTATTTTAAAATATGTATATATATATATATATAACTATTATTCTACCAGTTACATTATATGGATGCGAAACATGGACTCTTACTTTAAGGGAGGAAAGGAGATTAAAAGTATTTGAGAATAAAGTACTTAGGAACATTTTTGGACCAAAGAGAGATAAGAGAGATGAAGAGACAGGTGAATGGAGAAGACTAGATAACAATGAACTACATGGTCTTTATAGGAAGCCAGATATAATAAGAACAGTTAAGTCTCGTAGACTGCGATGGGCAGGACTTGTTGCACGTATGGGGAATGAAAGACTTGCATGGAAGCTTCTTGTAGGAAAGCCAGAGGGAAAATGCCCAGTTGGTAGACCAAGAATGAGGTGGGAGAATAACATTAACTATGATTTGAGGGAAGTAGATTATACAGGGAATGATTGGAAAGCATTAGCTCAGGATAGGGATGTATGGAGAGCTTATGTCCGTGCAGCCATGAACCTACGGGTTCGATAGTGCCAGTGAGTAAGTAAGTATTTAATGTAAACGGCGATGTTTGAAAACAAATGAGAAATGATTGGTATGCTTCATTTCCTTTCTTTGTTCATCACTGCAACCAGATCATATTATTATTTATTGCCAAAGGATCGCAATATTGTAAGAATGCACCCTAGTGGAGAAATTTACAACCAACGTTATAGGTATTAATTAATTTGATGTCCTATGATGTAAATATGTCAATTATATTTTTCTGCAACGTCATTTCCTGGTAAATAATTTGTTTAAGAAAGTGCAAACAGTGTTTTTCTTTTTTTTTGTGGTATAATCAATTGTTACAAATGTTTTTATATTATCTATCGCACGCGATATGTGTTGACATTCATGCACTATATATACAATCTGCTAGCCGTATTTCTTGGTGGGTCAGTCACTGCAAAATAATGCTATGACCTATTCAAAATGTTAAAAAGGAGGTGCTTTCTTTATTATGATAAACTTTAGTTGATAGATTTTAGGCAAAACACGACTGTGATTGGTTGTAAATAAAAAAATAATTGAAATGTGATTGGTCATTGACTCCCATTTGGGGCATGAGTTAAATAGTCACTTAAATAAAAATACTTGGAAACACAAACTGAAAATCTGTGATTAATTCACAAAGTATTCAACACAGCCTGTAAAAAGGTTAGTCTATATCTACAATGGTGTAAGAGCCCATTGTTGGACCTTAGCCTCTCCTTTGTTAGGAGTTATTAGACCAAGTTAATTTAGGTATGCTTATTTCCCTAATGATGTCATGAATGGTATGAGGTCAACATATCAACCCAAAGAGGCATCTAGTAGACATCTATGGTATTACTATATCCTCTTTTTTCTTTAATTTTGTTGTGATGTTTCTTGACTCACCTCATACTTCTTAACTCCCTTGCAGATCTAGATTTCGTCACTGTATTTGTGACATTCTCAATGCTGTTCATGTTCACAACTGACGTCCAATGGTCTCCTCTCCTGCAGACTGACCTCCGTGTGAGTCAGCATGAGAGGAGACCATTGGATGTCCATTGTGAATGTGAACAGCATTGAGAATGTCACAAATACAGTGACGAAATCTAGATCTGTGAGGGAGTTAAGAAGTATGAGGTGAGTCAAGAAACAACTCAACAAAATTAAAATAAACCTCATAGTGTTATTTCCTACCAACATAACTTAATTACTATATCCTGTTTGCTCTTAAAGTGATCCTCGTCAAAACAAAACTATGTGACCTTCTCACTTTTCATTCGTTATGGACAACGATGTACATTGTAGAAGCAATATCCTTCTGCCATTCGCGCCACAATTATTGTCACTTTGGACAGGGAGATGACGACACAGCAACAGAAGACTCGATACTTTCCGCCATTTTGTTTTATGAGAATCGACTGAAGCATTACTCAAATACATCACCCATATATAATAAACTATTTTAAGTTGTAATTATTGATTAGGTATACTTTAGAATATTTTGTATGTTTTGAATATTATTTTCATTCACGAAGAATAACAAGTATATTCAGAGGACTTATTTTTAATTTAATGAAGGGAACTACTTTTTTGCATACTTATTGCTTCTAGAACGTACGTTGGTGTCCATAACCAATGAAAAGCGAGCAGATCACATGGATTTGTTTTCACGAGGATCACTTTAAGAGCGAACAGGGTATAGGATGATGAAGGTCAATACATTTTGCTTAGAGGCCTCATTATATAGACGTAAGGATCTTTTATGAGCCTGAAAATCTTCAGACTCAGGATCCACAGCTTAAAGTCTTTCTTGGAGGACTTGTTCTTGGATTTTCCCAGCCTAAAAAATCCAATGAATCTGGCCGGGTTTGAACCTGCAACCCTCGGGACCAGAGGCAAGGAACATAACCACTAATCCTCCATGGCTAACAAAAGGTTTAGTACTTATTATAAATTAGAATTATAACTATAATATTGATAATTTATTTGTGTGCATACATAAGTAATACATGTAATAATATCAGGAATAAAAGGAATAGTACATGTGGGAGGTTATATACTCCGTTAAGAAAATACAAAGCAACTACAGGCCTTGCTGTGTGCGTGTGTATATGTGTGGGTGTATATATGTATAGGATGTTACAGAATTCAATCAACAAACTTTGAGGTAATGTAGAGGGGTCCTATACAAACAATTTGAGATAATGGGGTCATGGTCTACGAGTTCAAATGTCTACAGTTTATGGCATTGTGTACATGGGACATGTATGCAAATATCTCAATATTAGAGAATTGTACGAAGGTAATATGTCCGATAACATTTCATTTGTATCCCTATAATTGTGATAACATTAACTTTAAGTGAAGGATTAAGTAGTTTCGAAATTAAGAAGCTATTTAATAGTGAAAAAACCTACTGTCGGCAGAGGGCAGTGCGCCACTGATACCTTAGAACCACTGCCATCTGGAAACAAGTCTGATCTAAACATGCTTAGAATGTTGCTTGGTATCCGATTGTTGTCATCATATTGAAAGCATTTCATTACAAAGTTAATCACAAAGAGTAGAGAATGCCAAGTTACCATTTTCCTGTACAATAAGCATTTTGTACATAGTTTGAGATACTGGGTGAGGCAATGAAACGGCACGATTTGGACTCCGGCTGACGGGCGCAGTGGGGGGTTATGGGAGTGGGGGAAACGACCTTGAGCATCTAGACAAGTGGAAATTTCAGTAGCCATGGAGCGTTGGTCAAGCGTGCAACGTGCGTTTGCTGTAAAAGCATATTATAAAAACATGGATAGTGTGGTTGGTGCCCAACGTGCTTTCCGTCTTAAGTTTAATCTACCGCCACGGGCTCCCGTGCCATCGAGGAAAGCTATCCTCCTGTGGGTGAAAAACTTTGAAGCCACTGCAAGCACGACGAAGAAAATTGGTGGTAGTGAAAAAACAATCAGGACCCCAGAAGAACATTGATCGTGTGCGCGATGCATTAACACGAAGTCCGCGAAAATCAGCAAGGCGGCACAGTGCTCAACTTGGTGTCAGCAATCGATCAGTGAGACGGATTTTTGAAGAATGACCTACACTATCACCCATACAAAATGCAGATAGTGCAAGCCCTACAACCTAACGATTACAATCATCGCATACGCTTTTGCCAAGCGATGCTTAATGTTATCGGAACAAATGGAGAAAGAGTGCATAACTTATGGATGAGTGATGAAGCCCACTTTCACCTTAGTGGTTACGTTAACAAGCAGAACTTCCGGTATTGGTCCGCAAATAACCCACGTGATCTTCATGAAAAACCTCTCCATTCTGAAAAAGTAACAGTTTGGTGTGCAGTATCTTCTCGTGGACTCGTGGGACCCTATTTTTTTGAAGATGAACATGGTAACACAGTAACGGTGAACTCTGAACGTTATGCTGACATGTTAGTAACTTTTGGTCTGCCTGGCATCGATCAGTATGATCCAGATGAAGAAACACTCTTCCAGCAAGATGGTGCAACAAGCCATACTGCTAATGTCTCAATGGGTTTGCTGAGACTCGCTTTTCCAGGACGGCTAATCAGCAAGAATGGTGATATCCCTTGGCCTCCCCGTTCGCCAGATTTGACCGCCCCAGACTTCTTTCTTTGGGGCTATCTTAAATGCAAAGTCTTCGAGGAAAATGCACCAAGAACAAAAGAAGATCTGAAGGAGAGAATCCGGCAGGAAATTAACAACATTCCTTTGCAGATGCTACAGAACGCCATGGGTGGATTTCATCTTAGACTCCAACAATGTGTGCAAAACCAAGGACGTCACCTTACTGGCACCATATTCAAAAAATGATTGTTTTTTAAGGTAAAACATTAATTTCCACTCATGTACTTAAGATTCATGTTCAAATAATTATACTCTTTTTGTAAATATATTATTGGTGATTTTTCAAAATCGTGCCGTTTCATTGCCTCACCCTGTATTAATTTGTGTTTTCACTTTATAAAACTGGCCATCCATAAAAAAAGTTCTGTTAAATAGTATTCTGTACAGTTGAATGCAGGCTTTCACGGCCGGTAATCGTAATGATGAGTGATTCCGGGTTATGTGGCCGTGGTCCATAGTTGGTGTTGATACCAGACGTTTCGCCCTCAACTGCGGAGGGCATCTTCAGTGGCGAGTGCTTCTATGCGTGTTTCCTGGTCGGAAGATCTACTAAGAAACACGCATAGAAGCACTCGCCACTGAAGATGCCCTCCGCAGTTGAGGGCGAAACGTCTGGTATCAACACCAACTATGGACCACGGCCACATAACCCGGAATCACTCAACATTAGTATTCTGTACAAATTGTACATTATTATTAGTGAAATACCCCAGTAATAAAACATTAAAATTTTCATTGGCATATTGGCTGTTACTTAATTTTGGTCAGTAGTATGCAAGTTTCAACTCTTAGGGTCATATCTATGAACACATTAGACCGTAAAAGTCGTTCTCTGCTGAGAAAGTTGCATCCAAAGACTTTTTGTGTACTCAAAAATCTATTCATGCGATAATAATTGTCGAAATTCCTAAGCTACCTGGCGAGGTGACTTTGCAGAGAACGAATCATGAGCAACCCGATGGGAACCGATGTACTTTGAAACCTTACTGTTTTATCCAAGATGTCGGACCTTGAAGACTTCGATCATGTTTTTGGTATATGCAGAGAAGAGGAATTTAATAGTCTACCAAAGAATTCAACTGGAAGAACAGGAGAAACAGTGTAATATTGCACGATGCAGACGTCGTCGTATACAGTATTATTTATGGGATGCAAGCGTAAATGCATTCCTCTAGCACACAAAAATAACAGAAGTGGTTTTATCACTGAGAATTCTGGGTAATTTCGTGCCAATATTACAAAAAAAACTGCTTTCATGCATGACCAGTCAGCGACTCGCTAATTTGAACTTTGCACATTCTCACAGAAACCTCAACTCACCAGAGAATAAAGTATTTGCATGCAGCCCTTAGGCCATGACTTCCTTATCTCAAATTGTTCGTATAGCACCCCCTGCAACACCTCAAAGTTTGTTGATCAAATTCTATAACTCACTCCACCACCGTGGTCTCAAGGTTTTGTTGCTGCCTTGGATGCAGTGGGCTCAGGTCAATCTGATCAGGTCAGATTTCCTGAGTAATGTTTTTTTTTTTTTTTTTTTTTGGAGGACTTTCCCTCACCTGTATGACAAATGTCAGGAAACTTTCAGGCCCAAATGGTCCCTGAAATTCAACAGACCATTATAATCATCCCCATCATATTTTCCATGTTTAGTATGAACGTGTGAGCAAATAGTGTGTTTTGTCTTAATGTTGTGTTGTCTAGAAGGAGACCTGTACTGAGCTGATTACTCATTCAATCTCCTTGTGTGATCGGAGAAGTTGGTGTGTGGATCCCTCTCCCGACAGGTCACGCCACTGTAAGGCCCAGGCAGCATGGGCATGTGGAGTACCTATACGATGGGAGAAGAAGAATACAACATCTGAATTAATGTATACTGATATATGATAGAACAACCCAGATTCAAATGCCTGAATCGTAGAAGGGAAAGGCCTAAATAGATAAGGAGTTAGATAATGGAAGAAGGCAGAGGAATCTTAGGAACATTTTTGGACCAAACACAGATGAACAGACAGGTGAATGGAGAAGACTACTTAACAATGAACTACATGGTCTTTATAGGAAGCCAGATATAATAAGAACAGTTAAGTCTCATAGACTGCAATGGCCAGGACATGTTGCACATATGAGGAATGAAAGACATGCATGGAAAATTCTTGTAGGAAAGCCAGAGGAAAAACGCCCAGTTGGTAGACCAAGAATGAGGTGGGAGAACAACATTAACTATGATTTGAGGGAAGTAGATTATACAGGGAATGATTGGAAAGCATTAGCTCAGGATATGGATGTATGGAGAGCTTATGTCTGCATGGCCATGAACCTATGGGTTCGATAGTGCCAGTGAGTAAGTAAGTAAGTAAGTAAGTAAGTAAGTAAGTAAGTAAGTAAGTAAGTAAGTAAGTAAGTAAGTAAGGCAGAGGAAAGAAATGAATGGGCTAGCACTATTAAGAAGGTACTCTAAGAGCTGCACACAAACAACAGTTATGTACAATATTGAGCAAAAAAAAGTAAAAAGGTAAAGTAAAGTAGTCCCACTGTAGGCCTCAGGAGACACTTGGGGTAGTAGGAGATTAAGGCTCCCACTTTTTCTAGACAATCAGCACTTGATGTCAGCCAGGTTGTCAGCCCTGCGTGACTGTCGCCTTTACCCCCAGAACAAGCATCTGGTACTCGTTTCCGTTAGAGGCTGAGTCGACCTCAGGGCCATAGTGCCACCAGAAGGTTTGGGTAAGTTTAAAAAAATCCTGACCCCACCGGGACTTGAACCCTCGACCTTCCGGTTTGTAGTGCAGTGCCTTAACCACTACGCTACGGCATGCCCCAGAATGTAGAGCACAAGAGTCAAAATAGCAATATTTTCATACTGTGAGTGTTCTAATGCAGTTCATTGCATTTTTAGTACTTTGGGTTCCACACTGGATGGATAGATGGCATTAATGTGGTCTACTATCAATTTATCCCCTAAGGGGCCCACCACGGTGTGTATGGGGAGCGGCGACCCCAAGGTACATGAGCTACCCAGTGCCTGGGGGTATAGCTGGGCCACCCTGTCTCCATGGGTAATAAATATGGAGACCTGGTCTCCAGGCTGGGGGTTGGGCATATGGCTAACAACACTACAGCATAAAAAAACTACCATGTTGAGAAGCCCAAAAGTAATAGCCGGACTAATTTATGGAAACAACCTGGCAATATAAGGCTACTGACCAAAGAGAATGGATGGTTGTTATGAGGGAGGCTAAGGTCAAACTAAAAGGACCGTCATGCTGATGATGATGACTATCAATTTATACACCACTTCAGCAGACCATTTTACATAGATATATTCATGTATTATGTATAGAGGGGACTATAGGACGAGTGTATGTTTGGATGTTTGCTTAGTGAAAAATGTGTTGTATGAGGGATGATGATGATGAAGATAAGTAGCCAGCACACAGCCAGGTTTAATGACACTTGGTAGTGAGTGTCTCCTTTTTTCTTACTTGAAAACAAATTAATGTTCCACTAAAACTATAATAGATACTTACACACTCACTGGCACTATCGAACCCATAGGTTCATGGCCGCATGGACATAATCTCTCCATACATCCCTATCCTCAGCTAATGCTTTCCAATCATTCCCTGTATAATCTACTTCCCTCAAATCATAGTTAATGTTGTTCTCCCACCTCATTCTTGGTCTACCAACTGGGCGTTTTCCTTCTGGCTTTCCTACGAGAAGTTTCCATGCACGTCTTTCATTCCCCATACGCGCAACATGTCCTGCCCATCGCAGTCTACGAGACTTAACTGTTCTTATTATATCTGGCTTCCTATAAAGACCATGTAGTTCGTTGTTATGTAGTCTTCTCCATTCACCTGTATGTTCATCTCTCTTTGGTCCAAAAATTTTCCTAAGAACTTTATTCTCAAATACTCGTAATCTCCTTTTCTCCCTTAAAGTAAGAGTCCATGTTTCGCACCCATATAATATAACTGGTAGAATAATAGTTTTAAATATTTTCAGCTTAACGTTTTTTGAAAGGAGTTGGGACATCAAAAGTCTCTGCAATGCATAATAGCATGCATTTCCAGAATTGAGCCTATGTTTAATTTCTTTGTGCATCTCATTCCTATTTGTGATTATTGTTCCTAGGTATTTGAATTCAGCCACTTCCTCAAAATTTCCCCTCATTTGTCATTAGCTGTCCATTTCCATTATATACTGAATTTCTACATGTGACCATATATTTAGTTTTACTGATATTTACTTCCAGTCCTAATTTCTTAGTGTTACTCAATAGTGTGTGCGTGTTGGCCTTTAGTATCTCCTCGCTATCGGCCAGTAGTACTACATCATCAGCATAAACTAACAGCTTATTAATACCATTCAGTTGTAACCCTTCCTCATTCTCTAAAGATTTAATGGCATGCTCTAGTACAAAATTAAATAGTAGAGGAGATAGTGCATCTCCTTGCTTCAACCCATTCTGGATTTTCAAAAGTGTCCGAAAACTGTTTGCATATACGCACCCTACTCTTTGAGCCATTTAGACACATTCGTATAAGTCTAACTAACTTTCTAGGAATTCCGAACTCCAGCAGGATACTATATAACTTCTCCCTCTTAATTGAATCATATGCTTTTTTGAAGTCTACATATAGTTGATGTACAGTACCACTATATTCCCATATCTTTTCTAAAATCTGTCTTATACTGAAAATCTGATCTGTTGTAGACCTGTTTCTTCTAAATGCACATTGATGATCTCCTAGAATGTCATCAATATAGGGAGTAAGTCTGCTTACTAATATATTTGTTAGAATTTTGTACAAAGTTGAAAGTAATGAGATGCCCCAGTAGTTGTTGCAATCAGTTTTATCTCCTTTCTTATAAATTGGTACAATAATTGATTCCTTCCATTCATCTGGACGAGCTTCTTTTTCCCAAATCATATTAAAACTATAATAGATAACAAAACAAAATTTTCATCAATAGTTAAACAGATCCTGCTAAGTTGATTGATACCCAAATTAAGTTATTACCTAACTCACTGGTACTATCGAACCTGTAGGTTCATGGCCATGCAGACAAACTCTCCATACATCCATATCCCGAGCTAATGTTTTCCAATCAACCCCTGTATAATCTACTTCCCTCAAATCATAGTTAATATTATTCTCCCACCTCATTCTTGGTCTCCCCACTGGGCATTTTCCCTCTGGTTTTCCTACAAGAAGCTTCCATGCATGTCTTTCATTCCCCATTTGTGCCACATGTCCTGCCCACTGCAGTCTACGAGACTTGACCATTCTTATTACATGTGGCTTCCTATAAAGACCATGTAGTTAGCTGTTATGTAATCTTCTCCATTCACCTGTCTGTTATCTCTCTCTGGTGCAAATATTTTCCTAAGGACTTTATTCTCAAATACTCATAATCTCCTTTCCTCCCTTAAAGTAAGTGTCCATGTTTCACATCCATATAATTGGTAGAATAATAGTTTTATATATTTTCAGTTTAACATTTTTTTAAAGGAGTTGGGACGTCAAGAGTCTCTGTAATGCATAACAGCATACATTTCCAGAATTGAGCCTATGTTTAATTTTGTGATGTTTTCTATTACTTGTCAATCATTATAACATCAAAGTGAAAATTTTCTGTAACTTAATTTTTTCTGAGGATGTATTATCTATCATTTCTACATAAGTGAGATTCAGAATTAAAATGATAAAATGTAATATAATTAAGAAAAAAATTAAGTATAAAAAGTTTCATAAAAATTGTTAAATTTTTAAGTAAATTTTAGAAACTTAATGAGGTCTTTTTTTTCCAAAACTTTTTAATCTCAAATGTCAAAGTACACTTAAACAGTGTGAACAAAAAAATGTAGTTTTTGCAAACAGTTTCTGAGAAAATGTTAAAATGTTACTAGATGAGCATTTTTTTATTTAGGAATATTCCACAATACAGTGTTTTTCCTTCAACCCAAAGTGACTTGTCGCCAGAGGTTCCTGTCTAAAGCATCTTCTTCCCACAGATCTCTAGCTTCCATACATCTCTTCACTCCATCCATCCATCCATCATTCTCTAGGCCTACCTCTTCCACTTCTTCCATTAGCTTTCCAATTACAAATCTTCTTTGGTAATTCTCTCTACTTCCATTCATATGATGTGCCCATACCATTTCAAATGTTTTTCCTTTATTTTTCCTAATATGTTTTTTTCAACTTGCATAATTTCACTTTGTGTGCTGTTTCTCACCTCATCCATCATACATAAAATGCATATTTTCAGTCATTTTCACTTCAATGTTATAATTAGAGGGCGGAATTTTATGAAATTTCATGTTTTAAACTATAAGTCGGAGAGCATTGCGACAAAGTATCTTCACGTTTTATGAAGTGTAGAATTGAATGGGACCAAAAAAAAATTTCATATTTCATAATATTTTGACAAAAAGTTCATATTTTAGCAAATATTTCATATTGCTTCATATTTTCAACATTTAAAAAAATATTTTTTTTTTTCCAATAACACTTCTAGGAATTTGTTAAAATATTTTTTGAAGTGACTGTATCTCTAAGTTTTTGACATTGTAAATCGTAGACAAGTGGAAATTCTCCACAATTCCTTTCTGGACAAAACAAATACCATTAACTGGCAATAACAGCAAGATGAGTCAAGAGATGGATGGGGTTTATCCGTAACTTGGCCCGCTGGAACGAGAACATGATGAACTGATGACAGATTGATAAGTTTAAGGACAATAGTAGATTAGTGACCACCCACTCTTACCTAGGCAATTTCTTCACTTTGCTTGTGTGCAGACATACTTCTTGTTGTTACTAGTGAAAAACAAGATGCCAAAAACTGGAGTTCGTGATTGGATTTCAGCATTTAAATGCTACACCACGGATGGTAAAATAGTGTTTTGCACTTACTGTAGTAAAGAGGTATGTTCATTTTATATTTGAAATATATTTAAAATAACTAAATAATATTCTTTCTTAGCCTACATTTTATAAATTCCAATCTCTTGTGTCAAAATTAAATTGTTCCTATAACTTGATTTTTATAGGTATCAGCAAATACCAAAAATAAAAAACCACAACTCAATTATAATTAAATTTAATGTTATTGTTACATGTACATACGCCGTAGCGTAGTGGTTAAGGCACTGCACTACAAGTCGGAAGGTCGAGGGTTTCAAGTCCCGGTGGGGTCAGGATTTTTAAACTGACCAAAATCTTCTGGCGGCACTATGGCCCTGGGGTCGACTCAGCCTCTAACAGAAACGAGTACCAGACGCTTGTTCTGGGGTAAAGGCGGCCGTCACGCAGGGCTGACAACCCGGCTGACATCAAGTGCCGATTGTCAAGAAAAAGTGGGAGCCTTAACCTCCTACTACCCCAAGGGCCTCCTGAGGCCTGTAGTGGGATCACTTTTACATATATTGAAGCTCAGTATATTTATGCAATGTAAATAGCTACCATACCAAACTGTACATAGTCTCAATTTTGTCAGTCCTATATTTCATGGAAAGCTTTCTGTTTTGGTTATGTATTGTTTCTTGGATTTCATAATTAAATATAATTGAATAAATAATTAATTATTTTTTATATACGTATATCAATACCAACAACTAATTTAAGGTTATTGCTACATATACAATTACTGGAAGATAAATTATATTTGAAATGTTAGATTAATAATAAAAACAATTACTGGAGTTTGATATCTTTATGCAATGAGAATAGTAATCATGCCAAATTGTACCTAATCTAAATTTTTAGTGCTATATTTCATGCAAGTCTGTTTGTTTGTTTTGGTTGCTATGTTTTGTTCCTTGGATTTTGAAATTCATAATTAAATATCAATTAATAAATTAATGGATTGTTGGATTGTGTTTTATATATATATTCGAGTAGACATTATCTATTTATTAACAATGTTTCAAATCGTAAGCATGATCTTTCTACGGGCATGGAATTATTGAAAAGCTAATTAAAATAAGAAATATAGTGAATATCATGAATTTTTGAACCACAAATAAGGTCTACTTGTCTCATTTACATGCTGTTGGATCCTATATATTATACCGAATGTATGTATATGAAAATATATGTAATAACGTTAATAAATAATAGCTTCATAATATTTTCGTGTTACAATTTTCATATTTTTCATATTTTCTTATTTTGATTTCATATTTTGGTAAAATTTTCTTCATATAAATCCTCGCTCTAGTTATAATTAATAGAAAAAATTGCTAATTACTTGATTTGGGCAACAATCAACTCAGCAGGATCTGTTTAATAAGTGGTGAAATTTTTGTTTTGTTATCTATTATAGGTCCACCGCTGTGGTCTCGAGGTAGCATGCTGCCTTGTCACGCAGCGGGCCCGGGTTTGATCCTCGGTTGGGGCAGTTTTTCTGGGTGAGGTTTGTATCGGGGTTTTTCCTCACCTGTAAGACAAATGTCAGGAAAACTTTAAGGTCCAAACGGTCCCTGAAATCATATGGCCATCATCATCATCTTTCACCGGTGTGGAAAGCAACGGGAAGCTACCACACGTACAATTCCCTAGTAAAGCTGCAAGCATAGCATGAAAATGCTATGATTGCCGTGAAAGACCTGCCCTCGGGCAGAATTACTATGGATGGATCTATTATAGTTTCAGAAAAACTTTAATTTATTTTCAAGTAAGAACAGCAGACACTCCCTACCAAGAGTCCTTAATGTCCCCATCCTATGGACAAACCACCATCAACAATACCACATGCCTTCATCATATGTATCTCGGAGAGATTTGCAATTTAATGCAGGAGCCTGGTGCACAATCTAGCAATCAAAAATAGTACACCACCATCCTTCCAACCCCCCCCCCCCGACATTGAAAATTTTACATTTAACTTAATTTTACAATTAACATTTCAACCCTTCCTGGTATCAAACCTGGGCCTGCTTAGACAGGAAACAGGCATGCTACAACCTGGGTCATAATGGCAAATTATAACTAACTAACTCACTGGCACTGTCGAACCCATAGGTTCATGGCCACACAGACATAAGTTCTCCATACATCCCTATCCTGAGCTAATGCTTTCCAATCATTCCCTGTATAATCTACTTCCCTCAAATCATAGTTAATGTTATTCTCCCACCTCATTCTTGGTCTACGAACTGGGTGTTTTCTCTCTGGTTTTCCTACAAGGAGCTTCTATGCACGTCTTTCATTCCCATTCATGCCCCATGTCCTGCCCATCGCAGTCTACGAGACTTAACTATTCTTATTATATCTGACTTCCTACAAAGACCACGTAGTTCAGTGTTATGTAGTCTTCGCCATTCACCGGTCTGTTCATCTCTCTTTGGTCCAAAAATTTTCCTAAGAACGCTATTTTCAAATACTCAATCTCCTTTCCTCCCTTAAAGTAAGAATCCATGTTTTGCATCCATATAATATAATTGGTAGAATAACAGTTTTATATATTTTCATATTCATACTGTAATTATCATGAGGGAAAGTGTGAATTTTAAAGCCTTCTATAAGTATGTCATAAAATAACTATAAACTTTGGTAAACAATGGTGTTTAATTGCCTACTTTTTAAAATCTATTTTTATGATCTTTTGTGCTATTTTTGTGTCATGTGGAAAAACCATTATGCTACATTCCAGCTTGAATAAAATATTTGATTTTAATTAATTTAAGAAGAATGCAAGTTTTATGGGGAAATATATCAAATTGTGGCATCTCAACTTACCTGCAATCAGTTCAGTTGTTGGAAATGTCTTCCCAGTGTGTCCAGACATGCTTGTCAATGGCATAGTGAAATCTGTAACACACAAGTTCATTTATACAAAATTACATCAAGAGAAAACTTACAAAATTCTCAATAGGGTGTTGTGAGATATACTGAAAGCAAACACATGCTAGGAATATGAGGAAAATGAAGGTTGACAGTTTGAGCATCTCCTTACAAGATATAGATCATTAATATTCCTCTGTTAAAAAATTAAATTTATTCTAAATAATTAAAGCTTACCACTTTTACCTTCATTTAAATACTGCTATTTTTCTTACCTAATACATCCATGTTTTTTAACACACAACTGCAGAATTGGGAAACATATTCCCATCTTCAGCTGTTTTCACGACTCTCAATTTTTCATTATGCCAGTAATTTTGTAAACTGCCATCTGGTCTACTTTTGAAGAACTTTGTAATCAAATTTGGTTTGTCTGTAAACCCAAAGTTCATGGTTCTAGTATGTTTTTTTAATGTATATATTTTCCCAAACTGTTAATTCCAAAGGTTTTAAATAGATGTTTCAAAAGTTTTGCTTCTTTTTCAATTCTATGATTCTCTAATAAACTATGTGCTGCTAGCAAAAAATAACAATTTAGAAACATAAAAAATGGTGAATTTGAAAAATCTAGCAATAGAAGCACATAGTTTATTAGAGAATCATAGATCTGAAAAAGAAGCAAAACTTTTGAAACTTCTATCTAAACATTTAGAATTAACAGTTTGGGAAAAGATATACACTAAAAAAAAACATACTAGAACCATGAACTTTGAGTTTCCAGACAAACCAAATTTGATTACAAATTTCTTCAAAAGTACACCAGATGGCAGTTTACAAAATTACTGGCATAATGAAAACTTTACAGTTGTGTAAGCAGCTGAAGATGGGAACGATGTTTCCCAATACTGCAGTTCTGTGTTAAAAAACATAGATGTATGAGGTAAGAAGAATTCACGATTCATTTGATTCTTATTAAGAAAACTTCGTATTGTAAAATTTCCCAACTTTATTATATTATATTAAATTAATGTTGGGAAGTAGATATTGAGGTATAATCATTAAAATTCATCGGAGAACATTTTGTTTGAACAACTCACCTCATAGGATTCATGCTTCCATGATACCACGGTTTCAAACACAGTCATGTTCACCCTCAGCCATAACTCCGACTGACGAAATTCTTTGGCCGTCAACTGTTCTATTGTTGCCATCTTCAGTGCTGCCATCATGACAGTTGACGGCCAAAGAATTTCGTCAGTCGGAATTATGGCTGAGGGTGAACACGACTGTGTTTGAAACCGCGGTATCATGGAAGCATGAATCCTATGAGGTGAGTTGTTTAAACAAAATGTTCTGCAATGAATTTTAATAATTTATTATATTAACTTCTATTTTCTGCATTCACAATTATTAATTAAATTAGAGTACATTTTATATAGTAATTATACGGCCTATTATGTAATTATTTACTTCACTTTAATATTGTAAACTGGTTATAAGACTGCCTATATCTCTATATCTTCAGTGATACAAGGGTACTCCCTTGCAGGAGTTATTTTACCAAGTTTATTTCCTACAGATGTCAGTAGTTAGCACGTAGCTTCAAACACCTAAAATATTCTAAAAAATCCATTGATCCCAGCCGGGCTTGAACCCATGACCGTTGGAAACAGAGGCAAGGAACTTAACCCCTAGACCACCAAGACCAATACTTAGAAGACTATTTTTAATTTTATCTACCCTGTGGTAGACAAGGTCTAAAGTGATTAACTCTACCAGCAATTATTACTGTTATGTGTATCACCCAAGCTCAATGAAGTTCTCTCTTAATTGGACAATGTTATGCATCAACCAGCTAAGTGCCATATAAGATTTTGATGCCATATGTTGCACTGGTTCATTAAGTAAGTGTACGCACACTTTTAGTGCCAAATCTTTAAATATAGCCTTATTATTAAAGAAAAATGTAAACACCATCAGTCATATCAGAGATTCTATATTTTGCAACAAACAGCTATGAAACAAGATCTTCATAAATGCCAATCTAAATTTTGCATCATGCAGCTAAGCACCATATGTTCCCGCTCTTAGATTGTTGATGTAAAACAAAGGTCAAACAAGGAAAATAACTTGCAATATCCAGTATTGATAGTTTGGCACTACAATAAATAGATTAACTCAAAATTTTAACATATTTTTCTCTAAACAACATAACAAATATCTTACTTCAGCAATCTGTAGGATAAACAGATAATGCAGCTCTGAAAAATGCACACATCCTTTCCAGCCATGAATAATTGTACTTGAACATATTTTCAGATAACTATCCAACAAAATGTATTTTCCTCCTTTTGTATTTTGACACATTTCCCTGCACTTCATGCCACTGTCGTCTGGCACCAACTCCAATATTCAAATGAGTAATTACTCAATCCCATGATCCCTTCCCACACAATTAACTCAACTAATGTAAAAAAATGCCATTAAATGTAATCACCTTATAATGCACATCACTTTTTACATGTCCTATGCTGAGAAACAATTATAGAATATATATTGACTTAGGCTTTCACGGCCAGAGTTACTATGATGATCTTGCAGAATATTTCCGGGCTGTTGGCCGTGATCTTGAGGCTTGTAGTTCCCCAACGTTTCGCCAGAGACTGCATCCGGCATCCTCAAGGGTTGTTTGAGACTGGCAATTTTGTCGACTATCTGCTCTATCCACGACGTCGTGGATACGTGAATAAATAGAGCAGGTAGTCGACAAAATTGCCAGTCTCAAGACAACCCTTGAGGATGCCGGACGCAGTCTCTGGCAAAACGTTGGGGAACTACAAGCCTCAAGACCACGACCAACAGCCTGGAAATATTCTGCAAAATCATCATAATTATAGAATAATGCAAAATCTTTAGAATTTCAGAAATCCATTACTTAGTTTTTTAAATAAACAACATATGGGTAATGCTGTAACACAGTTGGTTTAGGTAATACACTAGGAGCCACAGGGTTGCAGGTTTCAGTTCCAATAGGTTCAGGATTTTTAATTTGGCCTAAACCTTCTAATAATAAGTAGAATTGCACACAAATGTGCATTAACAGACTTTCTTGCTGTAAGCATTTAAGCTTTTGTCCTTTTTGTGCAGAGTTCTAAGTGGTATTGGCTGCATTTACATCCACACAGAGAACACACACAATATTTGTCCACTTGGTGAAAATCTGGTTTTTTGCAGATCTCGTGATGAAAGCCATGCATAGAGAACATGCCGCTGTGGTTGGTCAGGGTTCGCCCACGTTCCATTTATCATTGCTTCTGTGGTGTAGAAGTCCAAATCAATCTCGCTTCTTTTCCTCACTCTTTCCGCTAGAAGGTCATCATAAAGATTTGTTGATGGTAGCTGGAGCGATATCCTCAGCTCTTCTATTAGAAATGGTTCCCGTGCCAGTTCATATACAAGTCGAGATGGAGTCATTTTTGATACACCGAGAACTCTTTTTAGGAATGTGGCTTTTACTTTTTCAAGTTGCTTTAGATTGTTTTTTCTTTAGGTAATTCCATACTATTTGCAGGCTATAGCCGAGTATTGGAATAATCTTTGCGGTGAATACCTATTTTGCTGTATCTAGTGACAAACTATTTATGAATTTTATGTTGTTGACGACTCTTGTGGCTGTGACAGCTTTTTCAGTTATGTGTTTGCTGGAACATGTGCCCGTTGTTTGGAAGGTTACTCCAAGATATTTGTAATGACTTGTTTGTTTTAGTGGATCTTGTCCATAGTACACCATTTCGTGTGTTGAGACTCTTCCTCCCTTTCTGAAGACCATCTGCATTGTCTTGTTTTTATTTATGTGTAGCCCGTTTTCTTCTGTCCATGTTATGAGGGTGTTGAAACTTTCCTGTAGATCTCTGTGCTTTGTCGCGCATAGGACCATATCATCTGCGTACATGTATATGGTAGCTTTACTGTTTGCCATCTTTTAAAAGCGTGTGCGATGTCTGCAGTTATGATGATGAATAGCAGAGGAGTTATTGGGTCACCTTGGAGAACTCCATTTGTTTGTATTATAGGAGCCAATGTCGTTACGTTGTCGTTTATGGTCACTCTATTGACTGCCATAATACCTCTGATGATGTGTGACAAATAGTTGTCTCCATTTATCGTTTCAAGCTTCTTCGTTATGATCTGTCTGTCAAGTAGATCAAACACTTTTGTGAAGTTGATAAATATTGTGTACAGTTTACCTTTGAGGTGTTTGAGTGATTCTTGGATGTCTGTCAACAGGTTGTTTATGGCATGTGTGGTGGCTCTTCCCTTCCTAAAGTTGAATTGTTCCTCTGGGATCGTGTTGTCTGTAAGGTCGTATAGCTTCTTTGTCAGAACCTTCTAATAGCATCGTGAACATACAGTCAACTCAGTTGCAAATGGAAATTAGTACCAGATGTATGTTCCGGGTGTAAAGGTTGCCATCATGGCAATTGTCTAGAAATATGAGAGCCTTAACCTCCTACTACCCCAAGGGACTCCTAATAGGCCTGCAGTAGATAACTTCGCCTTTAATATAGTATATGCCCTACAATATCACATTTATCCCCAAGGAGGCAATGGTGCACAGTTTAAGAACCCCGGTCTTAGAGAAACTGCCTTAACTTTCTGAGCTACATCTTCTTCACCCTGAGCATTTTATTTACACAATACCTACCATTCTACTATCCACCACTTGGGAACTGGCAAACCCCTCACGGTAAATTCTAAAGAGGAAACAAACCACATGGCCAATACTATATGATTGTGGATACAGTAAAATAGATTATATGCCTTAAATATATAATAATTATGTTGACAAGTTCATTTTTCTCTCTTCTTTTCTTTTCTACAGCCCAATTCTGTATCTTCCATGATATTCTCTTCTCGAGAATCCACTTCAACAAACTTTTTTATAGTCTTTCAAACTTTTTATCTACATAATTTTCTGAGTAAAATTAGAAAACTAGATACAAACTCAAACTTTAAACATTTATCATTATCATCACCCCTTATGGATTTTCAGAAGGCCATGTCAGTCTTCTCTATTCAAAGCCACAGTTCTCCAGTTTTTAACTCTCAATATCAAACACAATCCTTCCATCTCAATCTTGGTCTATCAATTTTCCTTTTTCTTTCATGTTTTGATTATAAGACTTCTAACAGTTTTCAATTTGCTGATTCTCATCAAATGTCAGACCAATCCAACATTTTAATTTTTATAAATACTGTGAGTGTGGGCAAACATTGATGGAAAATTAGTTACTCGCTGGTCTATGGGTCTGATGTCAAAACTCCCAATCACGCATGCCACGAGCGCTAGGTTCAAACCGGGTGCAAGGTAATAAATAACAGTATTCATTACTCGCATAAACATTCTGGCCCTGGGGTCAACACAGCCTCTAATTGAAAAGAGTACCAGATGTTTGATCTGGGGATAAAGGCAGCTGTAATGCAGGGCTGACAACCTTGCTGACATGTGGTGCCTATTATCTAAAACGGTGGGAGCCTTAACCACCTATTTATTACCTCAAGGACCTCCTAAGGTCTGTAGTGGGATCACTTTATTTTTTTCATTAAACACCCTTATCATAGGAGATGCTGGAAGTGGAAGCATTTTATTAAAATCTGTAGGCTGTCATTTGTAAGATACTTAAATTATGGTTTTAATTTGAATAATTCTGATGCTTTGTGTGCTGATGATCTCAAAATATACACCTGCTGCGCTAAATGCCCCAAAGATTTTCCAGGACTATCTTCCAAGCCAGCACATATTTCGTTAAGTTTTCCTCTGTAAGGACACAAGGGTTTCTTTGACTTTTCTTACTATTCACAGAACCTCTTATGTTAAACCCATTCACGGCGTTTAATATTGTATTTCTACACGGAAGTGGCCTATCATGAAATTTACATCAAAACTTTTTCTACATGAATACTTATTTCTTAAAAATGTTTTTTAAAATGCATAGATGTTCACGCAGTGAGTACATAACCATACTGTAATATGAACACATGTAAAAATCCATAACACACATAATGTCAGAATGGGTCAGCCTTGACTTGTTGCGGATAAATTATGCTAGGAGGAGGTCAGAAATTCACGATAACATATGAGACAGAAGTTGTCACACCAGATCCACAGACCAGTAGATAACTAATGTCCTGTCAACATTTGTTCAGACTCACTATATAACAGTATCTTGTTCCTTGTATAATTTGAATTGAATGAAAGAACCTTAGAATATGTTTTGGTGCAGTTAAGGAACATGGATAAATTCTAACTATATTCATGTAAGAAAGTAAGTCTTGTAACACAACATTAATAGGCTATGAAGGAAATGGATGCAAGCATCCCTCAAATTTAAGAGTGGCTAGACTCTGGTCAAGTTTACCTCTACTAAGTTCCTAGTATTCAATCTATAGGAGATTCAGTGGGCTTCAGGGCCAATCTTGTAAATGAATGAATGAATAAATAAAAGAAAATAAAGCATCTCTACTGACTGGGAATAAAGCTGACCTATCAAGGATGTAGATACTTGAGTTACATTATTTGTATAAATTTAAAGCTATTATTGTACAAGACATGTCTTCTTCCTTCCAAGTATTAGGCCAAGGCATGTTATGATCCTATAGAAAAATTTCCCTTCAGCGTTTCATAGGACAGCCAGATCTTCGTCCTCTTGGTATATAATTATAAACAGCTTTGGGGATCCGATTTAAACTTATTCTTTCAAGATGGTGTTTCCAATTTAGTTGATACTGTTTATATATTCCAAAATTGGCGTAGTCTTCAATTCTTTTAAGATATCAGTGTTCCTTTTCCAATCCTATCTGGTGTAACCCGCTGTTCTGCACATGCATCTCATTTCACAAGTTGTTATTCTGCTTTCATGTTGTCTTTTTAGTGTCCATGCTTCACTACCATAGGTCAATACTGGTCTAGCCAAAGTATTATATAAATGTAATCTGGTGTTTTTGTACAAGGGATGGTTTCATAACTCGATTAATAATTCCCAAACTTTTATTATAACTAGTAATTTTTTCAGGGATATCCTTTTCATCCCAGATAGAGAGATGATATCCAAGATATTTAAATTGATTAGTTCCCTCTAAAATTTTATTCTGGAGACAGATTTTACTTTGTATGGGGTCCTTCCCATGAAATGCCATGATTTTAGTTTTGTTAATTGATATTTCCATATTAAATTTGGCACTATTTTTTGTAAATTATAAATACAAGACATGTAGGCCTAATAAAAAAAAACTTTCCAGCATAAATCATAAAATACTTGTGAGCACCATGCATGGTTGCATTTAAACACTGCTTAAAACTGTTTAAAAATCACTAATTTTAAAAAACTTAAATCCCCATAGCCTATATATAGGGCACTATGAAAGTTTTGCAACACGGGCATACTTTTCATGACCTCTCAAATATCACAAGATCTGGATTGTAGGGAGGATCTTCAAGAACTCCATGGTATCACTGGCCTTATGGGCAGGTGCATATCATCATATAGTATCCATGTGTCTAGCCTTCACCTTGGGTGGAGTTTCTTTAGCGCTGCAATCATCTTTGGCAGGCATTCTTCTGTGTACAATTTCGCAGTGACTGTGTGTTGTTTTTGCAGTACAACCCATTCCAAAATCCCTCTCGTGGTGAAGAAGATTGCTATCATTCTCTTATCCACTGATCATGATTTCCTCACTACATTGGCATACCCTCATCTTCAAATAGCCACACCTTGTTCTGGGCTTTCGTTTGGATGTAATAGTGATACAGCCACGTTTGGTCACCTGTGACGATGCTGTTTATGTTTTAGGAAAAGCCCTGTTATTAAACTTTTTCAACATTACTTTACACCATTTGATATGAGTGCTCTTTTGCTCCTCAGTAAGTGCATGTGGCACCCACAGTGAACAAATCTTCTTAACATGAAGATGCAGGGATGTAGAGGGACTCCTCTATCTGCCGATAAGTTATTCACCTCTCTTTCTACAGCAGTTGCTTCACAGCCTCGTTGTTCTTGATGACAACTTACTCGGCCGACCGCCCTGAACGAGGATCGTCTTCAAGGCCAAATATTTCCTTCTTCAATTCTCTGTACTAGCGGAATATGTTCGTGGGATGTAGACAATCATTCCCAATACATAAGCCTTCTCCTCAAAGCACTGAACTACAGCCAGACCATGAGAAAAGTTGTATTGAATAATGGCACAGTACTAAGGTTAGGACCACCCTGACATTCTTGCATACTTTCGCTTCTACTGTTAAACTAAAACTGCATCTGTGAAAGAATTGCTCCACCAATTTTATATCTGTTTGAACCCCTCTTTCTTCTCCTAGTGGCACCAGGCCTGCCTGGCCATGGATTATTGCATATTGCAAAACATTCCTAGTGTCCTATGTACTTAACTAAACAATTTTAGTCCTACTCTTTAGGATCTGCATTATAAGAAAAGTTAGGCAATTACTTAGGAATCCTAACTATTCAACTAATTTTAAAAAGACAACTCATTCTAACCCTAAATTATTCAGAACTTCTTGGTAAGAACCAAGATTAGATAGATTTAAAAAAAGACTAAACAATAATGTAATTATTAATAAATTACAACAGGAAGTAACATTATGAGGTTCTTCTTAATAAATACGGTGAATCTGGAAACTTGAACATTAGAACGAAAGAAGGCATTAAAAATGTAAATAATGGAAAAGTAGAAAAATCTGCAGTACTGGTAGCTGCCCATGTCTGGGCAGAGAAATATAAAATGGACGTAAACTAACTTCCCATTTCCTAACCTAACAAAACAGTTTACATGCATATTATTTCACAAACTATAAACTAATTTTACATACACTAACACTAAATATGGTTTTGTATTATTTTCAAATGGTGGTAACTTTGATGTGAGAGTCACCTAGCGGATGTTACTTGAAACATTTCCGCACCTGTAGAACTCAATGTACAATATTTGCTTAATTTAGAAATATTTAAAAATCGTACGTTATTATAAATGGTTGAAAAGTGTTTAGTGCATCAGTGGCATAAGAATATTACATGGATAATTGTGTGCGACGGTTTATACACCACAGCCAAACTTTGTTCATGGGCAGTCCTTGCTGCAGGAGTTAACAGACAGTATTTATGATTGCCCAAGTGCTACTGCTGAGCTACCATGCAACAAAATATTCTGGTCTTGATCACAGGACTTTGCAGCTAATTTTTCATACATAGGATCCTCACTAGATAACAAATTTGAAGGCAATTGAGAATATTGAGCGTTCTCTTGAAAGTTAATTAACCCAAGTTGAAGATATAAAATAAAAACTTGAATGTAAGCACTGAACCTAACCTTGTTCATATGAGTAAATCTAACTAGTCACAAAGCCCAGGAATAAACTTGAGCTTTTTCTGTCTTGTTTACAATCATCTAGAAATATCAAACATAAATCTATAATGCAACTACTTATTATACATCCAAGTTAACTGTTCACGGGCGGAGGGGAAGAGTTTTAGTGCTAGTGTCGCCGATCTACTGAAAACTGTGGAAGGGATGTAGGAGAAAATTGTATATCCGATCATGTATTGAAATTTTTCAACTTCAAATGTGGGGGAAGAATCTCTAAACACATACGAAAGATCTTAACATGGTTGTCAAATTAGTCATTTAAGCATGGAATGATCAAGCGGTCAGATCATTTAAAATCACAGTATTTGTCGTCTCTCTGTTACCAGCCTCACAATAAATCACAAGTGGCAACATGTAATGAGAAGGGCAAGGAAGGGACAGCTCATTCCTAGACGTAACTCCAAAAGTAACAGGGTTGTCAAGTTAGTCATTCTGCCTCTGACCGCGCAGAACGACGGATCATTAAAATACATAGTATTTGTCAGCTCTCTACCTGCCAATCAAACAACAAAATACAAAGGACAGGAAGTGGCAACATAGTAAGGGAGAGAAAGAGAAAGACAGTTTGTTAGTTAACATATTTTCCGCCTGCACAAAACACTTGGATGGGTAATAGGTTATGTTTTTAAAATGTTCACACTTGGTTACTACCAACTATTTTCATAATAGGAACAAGCATGCACAAGTGTGCACTATTTTTACATACTATATTTTTACATACCTAGTTAATCACTTTTAGTATAATGTTTTGCATTTTGAAAATAGACACCTCAATCACTGTAAACATTAAAGTTTTAAGACACTTAGCCTTAATCTTAAAGGCACCCTAACCTTCAAATATTCTACGACTACTTTTTGGAATAACCTTTGCCTTAAATTTAAGAAGCTAACACAATGTCTGAACTTACTGAACAATTCTTCAACCATCAAAACTTCTTATGGAAGAGGTAGGTTATATGCCCATCACAATTCTACATGTACATTCTTATGTCACTGATGTACTAAACACTTGTAAACACGTTTTGTACTGTTTTAAACATTTTGCAACGATCTTCAAGCTTTCTTTACAATATTTTATATTTATATATTTACGTAAAACATGATCGTGGATACATTACTTACTTGCTACTTTCCCATGTTGTTCCAACGTTGCCACCATTTTACATGAATAAACAATCAAATTTTCGGGGATTCTCCACTTTAATTTACCGGATATATTTTCAAAGTCCTATAGAACAGTGCACATGTGACAGAGTTTATAGAGCCAGCGATAACCTGCCATCGAACCACATATCGATTATCGGTTTTTTAAAATGTATTTAGACACATTTAAAATGTAACGAACCTAAAAGCTAACTAACTCACACTTAACCTAATTCAATTACTCTAACCTACAGTAGATCCCATGAAATGCCCTGTTTTCGCTCCTTAATAATCGCAACCATCAATAACCCACTGGTTCCAACTATATAATATACTTTCTGGAGAAAATAGCAAGTCACCATCACAATATGTGTATTTGAATAAATACTTAACATTTCTGAAATAAAGTTATAAAAATTCAAATTATTTAAAAAATGTTAGTAAATACATACAAAGCCTTATAATTCACAACACGAAACTCAAAAATCAAGGGTAAATTATTCTAAAGAAGAGCAAAATTTTCTATTACAAGCCTGAATAATGTGAGTGCCTTTTGAAACATTTTGTTTGTGGCAATTTAAAACTGCTGTGTTTCAAACTAAACATACATGCAACATCACAGTAATATAAGTCTCCCAATGTTTGTAGAAATTTTGATAGAAATCTGGTAATAACTATCTTAAAATGACATGGTTCCAGTTTCTGCACAATAACATGTGGTGGTAATATATTGTACAATGGCCTACTGACTTAATAACCAAACCTCAAAATATGCCACTTTATGTACGAAAATCCCTTCAATTCATCAAAATACGTGAATAACAACTTATTTTACACAAGTTCGTTCATACCAAAACGTTTGTGAAAACGTTTTCAGCTTTCGAATTCTACTTACATTATGTGGAAAATACGTTAATTCATATGCAAAATTAGCCATGCGTTATTTTTTTTCAATGTATACATAAAGTAAAATAATACGTTACATTCTTAGATAAATCATCTAAATATTACTTTCACAGCGTTATTTAATCATTATTACGACGTATTACTTTCCGACCTAACTCGCGAGCTATAACTCACCAGCTTAAAACGATAGGACTTACCGTACCATGAATACTCAAATTTATATCACAATCTTCAGTTTATTATTAAGTATCAACTCATTTAATTAATTTAAATAGAACTAATCGAATTACACATAACTCTTTGTAACACTAGAACATAAACAAGAGCAAATATTATGCGACTGATCTGGGAGGAGACACAGTAACGTATATTGAACGCATTTGTTTTGAAAAATAGCATATTATATTAAAATATTAAATAAAAATTGAAATATAACGAATATATCACTATACTCACGTATAACTATTATAATTCGCCATATGATGTACCTTCAAACCATAATGTTATTACAACAAACTAACCTAATGGCAGAAATGAAATATATCCATAAAAGTCATACCTTTGAAAACAGTCTCAGTCATTTTTCACAAATTCTTAATTGCAACAAATTCTGGAATAAAGATAGACCGCCAGGCTTCCAGTCACGAAATCTTATTTTTAATCACACTCATAACTTTGACACTGTATGCCTATTACTCTCTCAAGCTTCAATCTGCTTCGAATAGTCTCGTCCCCAGTATGCCCAGTATCACTTGGCAACAAGTTTAATTCTAGTGACGTCATATTCAATGTCTCCTTTTGAAGTTAAAATGTGATCTGTAAAAATGTTATTATAATTTATATTAGCTGGAATTCTGACTTCTAATTTATGTAACATATAATCGATTTTTTATTACTGATATAATCGCCTGTATTGGTGGTAATTAAATTAAAGAGCTATAAAATTTACGAGCGTAATAAAGTAATAATTACACACGTATACAAATGCAATGAAAAATGAAATAAATAAAGATATTAAATGTCAGCTCTTTTACTAAATACAAGATTATAACATTAACATAAAGAAAAAACGAAAAGAGAAATTTAACTACGGATATTTTTTTAATATTATTTATTGTCACTAATGCTACAAATAACAATTTTATTGAAAATATGTAAACATTCACAAATTTTTAATAATACATTAAATTAGGTGTATTAGTTATATGGGCATAAAAGCAACGTGAGCAAATGTTATAAAAACTCGGTCAATATTAATTATTTCTTATTTCAGAAGATTTGAATTTAAGGCGAAATCAAGATATTCATATATACTGTTTTTTGTACCGGTAACATTATAATTGACAGTTTAAATCAATGATTTTACGTTAAAAAAGATCATAAATGTGGCAAGTTGTACTTGGACATTTAATAAAATATAGTATTTTTCTTAAAATATAGATTCATCATGGATTTATTAATTAATAAACCACAAACATGATGAAATTAGTAATGCTCGTATCATGTCTCCGTTCATTGGATCCAGTGAAGTTAGGGGAAAAATCCCCGCTTATATGTTATAAATACATAGAATAATTATCAGACTTGTATTTGCAGCAGGACATATAATCAAATTATTAAATTTTGTTTGTATTAGAAAATATTAAATTTTGTTTTTTTATATAGCATAAAAGCGCACAAAAGTGCAGTATCATCATCCGGTATCATGGCCCATGGCAGCTAACGCCGCCTTCCGGAAACCAAACGCCATTCCTCTCTCTCCATCCAATAACTGGAAAGCGCACTAACGTGCATAGGATCTGTCCATCCAATGATCTTCCTCCATTCCTTTGAAATTCATAGCCGCTTGTACTTAATTTTTATTTTATTTATTTTAACATCTTCTATTTTATTTTAAATCCTTCTATCCAAGTTTTCTTCGATCTTCCTCCTTTCCATTGAGAGCATCCATCCATAGTAATTCTGCCCGAAGGCAGGTTCTTCACTGCAATCGTAGCATTTTCATGCTATGCTTGCAACTTTACTAGGGAATTGTAGGTATGGTAGCTTCCCGTTGCTTTCCACACCAGTGAAAGATGATGACGATGGCCATATGATTTCGGGGACCGTTTGGGCCTTAAAGTTTTCCTGACATTTGTCTTACAGGTGAGGAAAAAAACCCGATAAAAATCTCACTCAGAAAACTGTCCACACCGGGGATCGAACCTGGGCCGCTGCGTGACAAGACAGCACGCTACCTATTGAGAGCATAAGTCATCATAATAATTTAAATGTGCACAGTTATGCTCACACTCCTCCCCGCCATCAACCATAATCATGCTTGTCATAGTTGCTTATTGATCCCACTCATTTCCACATGATAGCGCTAACAGTACTTTCGATTTAGTTCACACATATACATACGTTCTAAAGTAGATTCGTGGTATGATTTGTTTACAGACAGCTGACGTAGTAAAGACATACTTTAATTAAAAATTCGGCGATGTCCATGATCGATCTATCATCGCTCCTTTGGCATAAAAGTCTGGTAAAATTTCTCTTCGATTTTATTCCAGTGTTTTCGAAGGCATTGGTATGGTGCTGCATATATCGGGTTCTGACGTCCTCTATATCCATCCATAGTAATTCTGCCCGAAGGCAGGTCCTTCACTGCAATCATAGCATTTTCATGCTATGCTTGCGGCTTTACTAGGGAATTGTAGGTGTGGTAGCTTCCCGTTGCTTTCCACACCGTCAAGGATGATTATGACGATAATGATAAGGATGATGATGACGGCCATATGATTTCGGGGACCTTTTCGGCCTTAAAGTTTTCCTGACATTTGTCTTACAGGTGAGGGAAAACCCCGATAAAAACATCACCCAGAAAAACTGCCCCGACCGGGGATCAAACCCGGGCCCGCTGCGTGACAAGGCAGCACGCTACCTCGAGACCACAGCGGTGGACGTCCTCGATATATTAGGTAGGATTCTCTTGACATATGTTGCTTTTACTTTTAATTAATTAATATATGTTTTGCACATAATGTGCATTTTCTTAGTTTTAAATAATTCTGTTACCGAGATCGTTTTCTTCCACCTGATCGCGTGATATCGGTCGCATTGTTCCTTATACAAAACATACAATGTCCGCTTTATATCATCATCATGAACAAATTCGTTTTAGGCCATGTGGCCTGTACGGTAAACCTAGCGAAGATGGTCTTGATCTTTCCACCGATGTTTTGGTCTTCCTTGGTCCCTATGTCCAGTTGGGGTATATTGGAATGCCAATTTTGGAAGATCATTCCAGTCTTTGCTTAAGTTTCTTCGAGTAGTAGGATGTCCCCTGGGTTGGTTACCAGCCATCCACAGAGCAAGACTAGTGGTAGGGCTGCTACCTTATAGCCTCTAGTCAGGCGTTCAAAATATGGAATTTCCTCCATATTCGATGGAACGGTTATACCGCCGTGACTTTGTCCCCATTACCTCGTTAGTTAAAAGCAGGGTGTACCACGTGCAGGTGAGGTTTTTGATATTTCAGAGTTTATAGCAGTGTACATGCGAACGTGAAAACCATGCACGGCGAAACTCGTTATCGTGTGACAACACAGTTCAAAACATAGATAACGAACTGTTCGTAGTCTGCACCTTTCCAATGTAACTCAGTTCAAGGTCATGGACCCGGTACACATTTTTTAAATACACTATGCCAAGAGAATATGCTGAGAACATTACTTCAGTTGAATAAAATTCCATCCACATTTCTTTATTCTTGGCTCGAGCTCTCCTTGGTAGGTTACGGTGGACGGCAAGAGTATAATGTATTCGTAGCTGTTCTATGTCAATGGTCTCTGCCGAGAGTTCATATGCCAGTCGGGATGGAGTAAATTTGAATACACATAGCATTTTCTTTGTCCCGCGCCATAGTCGAGTGATTAAGGTAAGATGCCTTGGCGCAGAGCTGCGGGACTTCGGCTGGTTCGAGTCTCCATGGGGAAGACATTTCCTCAAAGAATTTCGGCCAGCCGGTGCCCACCCAGCATCGTGGGGCAATTGGGTGGCTACAATAAGTAGCGGCTACACGTTAAGAAAACCAGCTGTAACTGCTGGGGGCCCAAAATGCTGACCACATATTACCCCTAACCTGGCTGGATGATTGTCTACCTATATGATGAACACACGTGGATGTAAGGCCACCAAGCCGGCCAAGGGCCTTCTAGGCCTGTCGCGTCATGTAGTAGAGCAGTAGTATTCTCTTTGGGTAGTATGATTTGATTTCCTCTATGTTCTTGAGGTTGTTCTTAATGAGATGAGGCGACTTCGCTGCGGAACCCCATAGAGAACGGTCACCACGTGGTCTTCAGTGGCTGCTGCAAACAAAGAAGACGAAGTGCTTGTGGCAGTATATTTAAAGTGTTGTTCAGTGTGCTTACGTGATTACAAATTACACCCCAAAAGGGCCAAGTGAAAAAGACACCGTTCCCGTGTATTCGGTGTTAAATTTTAGCTGGTATACGTACAAATTCAAATCAGTGATAGTGTGCTGTGAAATTACACGCTGGTAAGTCGTGTACTTGCCTATAGTATATAAGTGTCTGAACTAAGTCTTGCAATGGCAAGCAACATTCCAAGCATGAGTAATTTGCATGAGGAAAATATGGATATTGACGAGGGCCGCCAGAAAGTAGATGAAATCTGGGGAGATGTTCTGAAAGATTTTGAATGTTTAATAGACAATAAAGGCTTGCATCCTAAATCAAAATACCTCAAAACAGCCACTGAAATTAGAGGTCTTCTAATACTCATTATGAACTTCCTAGACAATCTATCCAGATTTTGCTATTTCGCAACTGGCTGAAGATCTTGCCTATCAATGTAGAAACCAAATTGATGAATTAAACGTTGCAACTAGAGATCTAGATTATTATCTAGAAACCGTAGAAAACATAGTGAAAGATACGTATCTAGAAATTCAAAATGAATGTATGTCAAAACGACGCAAAAATGTACCTACGAAAATCAAAGAAATTCCAAAACCCACGGCAATTCAAATCAACTCAAATGTCGACAAGGAATTCCCTGAATTAACTAATAATTCCAAACCAAAAAACATCATTAAACGTAAAAATAAAGACTATCCTAAAGACCCAAAAGTGCCAAGGCAAACTTCAGCCAGTGCTGATACCTCACCGCTTGAGCTGTACAATAAATTCTCTATATTATCAAGCGATGAGGAAATTTCTGGGCCCTCCATGCACATTATACCAAGCGAGGAGAAAAAATACACAAAGAAAACAAATATTGGTGGCTCTAACAACAAAAAAGAGAAACCAACCACAGGTAAGGATGTAACACAAGTATCATCAGCTACAGAAACACACGAGGAAAATGGCCTCTCACACAGAGAGAAACCATCCTCACACACCACAACAACAGATAACACACGTGAAGAGCCACCAAGATCTGAACCTTCTAGTGTAAAAATCAACAATAATATCCCAAAGAAAGAAACCAGGCCACCGCCTGTAACACTCATAGGTCACACTGACCTAGTCAAAATTTACAGGGCACTAAAAATGTTAGTGAAAAATGACCTTAAAGTTGTTAGTACACATGAAGGTCTAAGATATTACACTAGCACACAGGAAGACCACAGTGTAGTAATAAAGTACTTTGACTCGATTGGAAGGCAATACTACACCTTCCAATTGAAAAAGACCTTCCCCTAAGGGTCATGCTCAAACGGCTGCCCCTCGAATGTAGATACAGAGGATCTAAAACCCGAATTAACTGAATTGGACTTTGAAGTTAAAGGCAATCAAGCAAGTGACAAAAAAACTCAGAGGACGGGTCCATATATAATTACCGCATTGTACATTTTTTGACTTGCCAACAATGAAAGATCCAAAAGAGATCTATCATACTTTAAAAACTTTTACTGCACTGTGGTCCTCATTTGAACCATATAGACCAGCCGACATCTGGCCTGAAGCAATGCTTTAAATGCCAGAGATTTAAACCATACTTGTGCAGGGTGCAACCTGAACCCTAGATGCGTTATATGCGAACCAAGGAACATAGTCACAAACAATGCCCAGTTCGTGAGGAAGCAACGAATCGACCCTAGCAAACTCAAATGTGCAAATTGCGGAGAAGTCAAGGACACCCTACATCCTTCAAGGAAATGCCCTAAATTTGAAGAGGCTCAACATGCCTACCTCAGAAATAGGGAACCAAAACCAAATAAGACAGTAACTGCACCCCCTTTTACTAGTAAGACAATCACCCCCCCAACCTCCTTCAGTGCTGGGCAGTAAACTCTGGCCAAAAAAATCAAGCCCCGGAAAAACCAGCATACAAGAATGCATTGCTTCAGTTCTTAGGCACCAGCGGTCACTCCTAATTTACAAAGCTTGGTACAAAGCGTCACACCCATGCTAAGTACTATTAAAAATCCCATGGAACGAATGATGTTCCCTCAGCCAAATGTGGTCGATATGTTTTAACGATGTAATAGACACGCTCAGGGACAATTTCTTAATGTCATGGCATTTAATGCCAATGGTATTGCCTCACAGGTCCCATGAATTGGAAATTGGTACTTCATACACACAACATAGACATACTTTTAATCAGCGAGACGCAATCTGAAACCAAAGGATAAATTCCGACTCGTTGATTACTACACTTATCGCACAGATCGCCTAAATGCCCCCCTTGGTGGCACACTGCAATCTGCATCCGAAAAATCCATATCCCACAGAACACATTTCTGTCCCAGGGCCTTCACTTCATAGAAAGCCACTGGCATTATACTTCCAATCACACAAACACATGAATATATTTCATAGCTTCCATATATAAATCTCCACTTAGGCCCCTCACTCGACATGACATGCGCATACTTGCATCGATCTCGCCCCGGTTACCTACTGGCAGGCGATTTCAATGCAAAGCATCGCGCATGGAACTGTAGAGTACCCAATGCTTCAGGTGTGGTATTAACAACAGTTCTGTAATACCCACAACATCGAAATCTCAGCACCAAGGGAACACACCTTCTTTAGAAACACTCAACAAGGCTTATGCTCCGACATTCTAGATATCCGCACTTTTGAAAAACATTACCATCTACCCTCACATAGATACACTGCCTGGTGAGCTAAACTCAGACCACGTCCCTATCATGTTTAAGCTCACTACTAGATTCATACTTCAGCCCCCGTTCCGATCTCACACAATGAATACAGAGTGGAATCGTTATTCAAGACTCCTTTCACAGTGGATTAATCCTCGATTAAGAGTAAACTCCACTGAAGAACTTGAGACATCTATAAATGACTTCCAGGCTTCTATTCAAACAGCCCTCGACATAACTACAACAAGAAACAACACTACACGTCCAAATCAAACAGATCAAACAATTCTTGACTACCTAGAGCATAAGCGACGAGCCCTCAAACAGTTACAGACTCTATGGACACCCCAAAATGAAACAGGAGTACAATTACTATGCTCGACTGGTCAAAGAAAGACTGCGAGATCACAAAATTACGCAATGGGAAAATTCCCTATCCAATTTCAATGCTCAAAAAACTCCGCCTTGGGAGATTATAAAAAGAATTAAATTAAACCGCGGACCTTCTAAACCGACTGCAATTGAGAACAATGGAACTTGGGCTTATCATCCTTATGATCAAGCACAAGTTTCTCGCGGAAAAATTTCGCAAATCGATTCAGACCACAAGAGTTAACGTCGCCAGTTCATGAAGCTGAAGTCAATAATAGAGTAGACACCTTCCTAGCTGCTCCCTACACAAATGAAAGACCTGACATCCACCTCGCTGACCTACGCATTCACGTCCAGGCCCTTCGCACTTCAAGTGCACCTGGACATGATCGTATAAGTAACCTAGCCTTAAAGCATCTCCCGCGCAATGCGCTACTTCGACTCCTTACTATCCTTAAATACTGTATCCAATTTAATCACTTCCCTGCAACTTGGAAGATGGCTAAAGTTATTGTGCTAACCGAAACCAGGAAAAAATCCAAGTAATCCAGACAATTTGCGTCCAATAAGCCTTCTACCAGTTCTGGGAAAAATCCTAGAAAAACTACTTTTGGCCAAACTAAAAATTGAAGTCTCAAACAAAGAACTATTACCCAACCATCAATTTGGATTTCGAAATTCACACAGCACACCGCTGCAACTGGCGAGGCTTATAGACCAAATAGTCACTGGTTTCAACGCCAAGCGTAGTACAATAGCAGTCTTCCTCGACATTGAGAAAGCTTTTGACACAACTTGGATAAACGGATTGATATATAAGCTGATACAATTCCAAATTAATCCAAATTTAGTCAAAATAATCTCCACTTATCTGAGAAATAGAACCTTCTATGTCTCTGTGAGTGGAAATAAATCTGATACGAAGCCCATACGGGCAGGAGTTCCACAAGGAGCTGTCCTTTTCACCCTTATTGTACTCCCTATATGTCTCTGACCTACCTTCACCCTCCATCACTCAAAATAGCTTCCTTTGCTGATGACACTTGTCTATTCATGCAATCCAAACTTAAATCCATTCCTCACAGACTTGCAACACTCCAGCGAGCAATAACCATAATATATGAATGGTTTTGCTCCTGGAACATTAAACTAAATGCTGGGAAAACGCAAGTCGTCCTGTTTTCCAAATCGAACTTTCCATGTCCAATCCAGCTCACTATGGGTGTACAACCTCTGCCAGTAGAAACTTCTGTCAGATATTTAGGCCTAATATTGGATAAAAGGCTTACATTTAGAGCCCATGTTGATCATATAATAACCAGAGCCCATCAAGGCATAGCGATATTATATCCGTTTTTTCAAGTCGCCGTCACTGTCCCGTAGGATCAAGCTCACATTATATGTGGCTGTGATCCGTAGTATGCTATTGTACGGCTGTGAATCTCTGAGTATCCTTGCGAAATGCCACAAGAAGAAACTACAGATACTGCAAAACAAGTGTCTAAAAATCATACTTTCGGCCCCGCGTTACACAAGGATAACAGAGATGCACGAGGGCCACGAAGGTGCCATATATTGATACTATCATATCAGAAAGGGTCACCACCATGTTTCAAAACATAAATGATCATGAAAACCCAATAGTACGCAATATAGGACACCTTCCACAATGGCGTACTACACATAGAAACATATTCGACCAAATAAATAATCCATAGTACTTAGCATGTAGCAGCCAAGGTCAGAATGATGAGCGCAGAGTGGCGTGGCTCATTCCGGTCCTGAATCGAGCCAAGCTCTTCAGCGACACGGTTTCCGATGCCCCAATCAAGCGAGATCTATTCGCCTTGGCAACAATATCCATATAAATCTCACACTACTCAAACAATAAAATAAATCCCCATAAAATCGCCGTGTAGGCTAGGGTATACCAGCTGAACCCAATACAGAATACACACGCGAATTCGTCGACAAGGGACAAACACAAGTCCCAGGAAAGGCACACTGGACAGCACCAATAGCTGTCACAAAGTGATGATGATGATGATGAGATGAGGCCATACGCGTTCCGAACCATAGCTCGCGAAGATCTTCATAGCAGCAGTCATAGAGAGTTTTTTTTAGGAACTGGATATAATTCGTAGCAATTATTGCCTTCTACGTGCTTTGTGGAAGTAGTTCCAGTAGTCCGAAATGTTATGCCAAAGTAGTTGAATGTGTTTACAATCTTCAGTGATTCTCGATCATGAAAGACTGGGTCTCTGGCTGCTATCCACCCACCCCTTCTAAAGACCATGTGAACTATTTTCTCTCTGTTGAGGTGCAGCTTGTTGTTTCTGGCCCATGTTGATAGACGGTTCCAGCATTCTTGCAGATCCTGTTGCTTTTACTTTTTCTAGAGAGTTTAAATTTTGCTCTGCGAAGTGGGGCCAGATGATTTTGATGCTATAAAGATGGGGATGGTACTATTTCGTGCTGAAATAATGATAGCTGTTTTGAGGCTGAGCCGTTGGATTTTCTTTATATCGTACAATTCCATTACTGCTTCGGCTGCAGCGATGACCCGTTTATGGTGTAAGTTTACATAAAAAAATATGGAGAATGCTCTGTGCAGCGATAACTCCTGGCTCTGTGTTTACCATAGAGAACCGTTTACATACTGAATTGCAAGTCATTGAACATGGAGAACCAAAGTCATTGAAATTATAGATGCATAAGATGGCGGATCCCAGGGCAGCTTTTTATGATTGAGAAAAGCTAGTGAATTTTTAAATTGTTACATAAAGAACTAAGATAACTTATTAAAAAATTAAAGTTTAAATAGTCTGAAGTGGAATATTGATTGATTCTATGGCAGAATCGGGACGTTATGAAATTAAAGAACACAAATGTACATAACCGTGTTATGCAGACACAAGTGCCATCTATTAGTAACGAACATAATTAGTTTGAATAAGTTTGCTTACCCTATTTAGAATTTCAATATGGATATTGCTATAAATAAATATATTTAAATATATACATGTACTTGTATAATTTCTTAGAAGTGGCACGAATGGGGAATGAAAGACGTGGAAGGAAGCTTCTTGTAGGAAAACCAGGGGGGGGGAAATGCTCAGTTGGTAGACCAAGAATGAGGTACGAGATTAACTAACTATGATTTGAGGGATTGGAAAACATTAGCTCAGGATAGGGATGTATGGAGAGTTTATATCCACGCGGCCATGAACCTACGGGTTCGATAGTGCCAGTGAGTTAATTAGTTGTATGTGTGATGGAAATGAAAATTAAGTCCTTAAGCATATAGTCTGTTATCATGCATGCCTCTAGTCCGAACCTGGCTAGGGTTGAGGGATTCCTTTGAAGTGGTAAAAATCCCGAGTAGAGAAAATT
>JASPKZ010007958.1:0-30000 GCA_030220185.1 Diploptera punctata | reverse complement strand
ATATATATAATATAATATATTATGATATGATATGATATAATATGATATGATATGATATGATATAATATGATATGATATAATATGATATAATATAAATAATAAATATAATATAATATAATATAATATAATATAATATAATATATTAATATATATAAATATAATATAATATAATATAATATAATATAATATAATATAATATAATATAATATAATAATAATAATAGCAATAATAATAAATTACTCCCTCAACGGGATTTCGTAAAACAAAAGTTCCGTAGCTCTACATCAAGGCAGCTCAGCTACGGTGAGAGACAATTTCTTCTGCAATGAAACTACGGGTTCGACAGTGCCAGTGCGTTAGTTACGTTACCCAGAAAGCCCTCCTTTTCTTTCTTACCATTGTTTGTTTACTGATTTGTTTGTTTGCTTGTTGAAACTTACAAAACAAAATAAAATCGAAAATACTGAAAACAATTTCAAAATACTGTATGAATAAATGCGTAAGAATAATAAATTTAACATTGCATAGTATCAGAATGAGTTTTTTCGATGCATTGAAGATTTCTGAATTTCAAACGAATTTCCGCCAAAGAAAAATCAAATCCTTGGCATGTACTTACTAATTTTATTTCATATTATGTCGAATTTAATTATTTTAATAAATCCATATTAACATGTACTTACGTTTCCTATTCAACAATTAGGACTTATACAAAACGATAGCCCTTAATAATGACACAATGAACTTGCTCATATGGGTTATCAGGACTATTACAATACAATGTACGAATAACAGCTCATGTCCAGGATATAAAATTAATAATTGCTTAAACCTAAGTTATGAATGTACAGTCAGCCATTTTTATTACCACTTGTAACAATGGAACAAGTAAAACCCTGTCAGCCAGTAGTGCAAACTTGTCAAATTAAATTCAAATTGGTTTACAACTATTAAAATACATTTTGCGACATGATATGGGATTTATTTAGCCTTATAATTAATTAAGTACTGAATATATGATATTATCATTATTATTTATGTGCACAGAATTTATTGACTAAGCTTTTTCGATTACTTGCAAAATAATTGACTTTGTCACGATGTATTCACATTTTGGTGAAAGTTGCGTCCGTTGTTGTGAATGTCAGATTTTATTCTAATATTCCAATTTTCGCTGAATTTGTGAAATAATACAGTTCTGAAATTAAAAGTACTTTATAAGAAATAGAATATTATAAATCAAAAGACTATAAATAATATAAAAAAATAACTATTTGAAATCGTGTCTTGTAAAAGAGACCAAAATGCATTTAAATGGAAGTAAAAAGACGAAAATGGAACTGGAAAGAACATACATCATGGGACGATGATGAAACAGCTGGAAAAACGACATTGGGATGTAATCTTCAAGTGCAAACAGGAAGAGGAAGGTCAAAACAAACTTGGAGAAGAATCATACAGAAATAAATTACATAAACAGGAATAACCTGGAAATAACTAAATAAAGTTACACACAGGAGAATGTGTTGGAAACATTTTGGGTTTTACTATACTCCTGCTAGGAGATGGAGAAAGTTAAGATTAAGAATGTCGATTCAAAACTCAAGTCTTAACGCAGTCTCTGAATGTCACTTGTTTGCTTGTGGAGTAATAATAATAAGTAATTATTTCTCTACGCTAATTAATTTAAAACAAACATCAGGAAAATACGTGAGGGGAACGACGTAAAAAAAAAAAAATGTTAATTAGTTTAATTATTATAAAAATAAAGGGATTTTTGTAACTTTCTTTTGTTGAAATGGTATTGGAAAAGCTAACTAGTTACGACATACAGGGTAATCATTTCAAACTGCACGGCCATAAAGAATATGACGTCATTTGACCGGATATAATACAATCATCTTCAAAGCAGAGTGACAACAGAGAAAAACAAAGAATAATGGCAAAGCAAACTTGCAAAATAAAAGTTGAAATATTTATTTAAATTTTTGTTTTGATTTTGTAATTAGATCTGCATTAATGTATAGACTACACAGTAGTCCAACTTCGTTGCGGAAAGTCGTGCCGGATATTTAACAATTTAACGGGAGTCGCTTGTAAAAGTAACCCGTAATAACAATATAGGCCTATTATCCCTGATTCTAATCACGTCACATTATTTGTGTTAATTGAGGACGCGTTTCACTTTAAAAACGTGTGTTATATATTTCAAACCATTCAGTCTAAATTTATTTATAAGTAAATAATGGAAAATCGCCAAATTGGTACATTTTTCTCAAGATAGTTCCATGACGTTTTACAGGACATTTACTCACTAATTTAGTTACGCCTATTTCCCTACAGGTGGTAGCTGATCGCCTCTGTGAGACACGAGAAGCCAACAAAGGTAGGTCTATTAGTTGGATGAGAAACCTGATCAGATGCTCTATAAATTCCACTGATCCCAACCGAGTTTGAACCCGCGACCCTCCGGACCAGAGGTAAGGAATTTTACCCCTAGACCTGTATATCTTTTACTTGTAGGCCTACTCTATTATTTAGTTGAAATGAGTGTAGCATATTTACATTTACACTCTGGTGTTTAAAAGTTGTAGGTAAAAGTTTGCTAAATTATATGTAAAAATGAGGTTGAATCCATTAATGTGTGGTGATGTAACATTTGACCGGGGCTAACATAAACACATAACGCTGTAAAACTCTGCAGAAGTTGGCTCTGTGGCCGGGGCGGTGATTGCATTCCAATCTCACTGAGTTGCGCTGCCTAACCAACTAGCCCCGATGAGATAGACAACCAGTTATACACACTTTGTTCCTTTGGAACGAGCCGAAATAAAATGTAACTTATAACAGTTGAATGCAGGCTTTCACGGCCGGTAATCGTAATGTTGAGTGATTCCGGGTTATGTGGCCGTGGTCCATAGTTGGTGTTGATACCAGACGTTTCGCCCTCAACTGCGGAGGGCATCTTCAGTGGCGAGTGCTTCTATGCGTGTTTCCTGGTCGGAAGATCTACTTAGATCTTCCGACCAGGAAACACGCATAGAAGCACTCGCCACTGAAGATGCCCTCCGCAGTTGAGGGCGAAACGTCTGGTATCAACACCAACTATGGACCACGGCCACATAACCCGGAATCACTCAACGTAACTTATAACATTTTATGATACACAAATAGTACCCGGCGAACACATAAATAAATTAAATATGTTTTTATCTTTAGTTAAATAAGTAAAAAGAAAAATAAGCCTAATTATAAATTTATACCCTAATTCTTTTAGATACCCCGTTATTAGATACCCGATCCCTTGGGCACAGTGTCCTTTATATCCCTCCTCATGGTACTACCTATTATTCGATAATCTTTGACAATTTCTCTTGCTAGAACATGGAATTCCACTCCACCCTATGTCAGAGACTGCCAAACTTTACAATATTTCAGAAACCAATTTAAATACAATTATTAACCAGAAAAAACTCACAAATATTACTTTTTAAAAATTAATAATTTGTTTTTTTCATTATTTAATAAAAATAGTTTTATGATTTGATAAAATATATTTACCTAATGCCTTGTATAATAACCGATAGATTAATTCATTATAGTTTATTACTTTCTTGGTATGTTTTCTTTCTTTTCTTTTATGTTGTATAGTAGATTCGAGCTGTTTTTCCTTTCTTTATTCAGTCTATCATTAATTTAATTTTAATGCATTAATTTTATTGTATTATTAGACATTATTTTCATTATTATTCAATTTGACAGATAATTAATTGTTTAGTATGATTATTATTGTAATTTTTTGTATTTACATGTAACATATGTTTGTCGTTGTGAGTGGAAGAGAAGACCACATGGTCTTAACTCCACCAGGCTAAATAAATCTATTCTATTCTACATCTGGAAATGAAACAGACCAAACATCACTGTTGCTAGTCAATTTTTAATATCGGATTTCGGGTAAAATTCCACTTTTAATGGTCAGATTTCGCCGATTTTTTGTATTTACCTCAGTTTATGTAAATAATATAGCCTATAGTGGAGTTTATATATAATAACAAAATTCATTTGTAATCATGGTAAAATTCGTCTGAGGAAGATACAAAGTACTGAAACAGCTGTTACGAATTTGTATTTTAATAAATATGGAAATCATGTAAAACTTTAAGTTTTATTTTTATTTAATTAATTTAGAATAGTATTTGAAGAGAAAAATTATACGCTCAGACCGGGACTTGAACCCGGGACCCTTGGTTCTCTAGACCAAGTGCTCTACCAACTGAGCTACCTGAGCAAGTACCGATCTAAACGCAAATCTTTCTCTATATACATTGTAATTCCCATCCACCAAATGCTGTGAAGCCATGCTTCTATCTTGCAAATGGCGGTTCCTTTATTAAGAAGACATATTTGGGAATTATACATTACAGCCAGTACGGCTTTTTCCGGGTTCAAGTCCCGGTCTGAGCGTATAATTGTTCTCTTCAAATATGATTTATCCATCATTGAGATGTACGAAATCAATAATAAAAACTTGGAAAAAGCCGTACTGGCTGTAATGTATAATTCCCAAATATGTCTTCTTAATAAAGGAGCCGCCATTTGCAAGATAGAAGCATGGCTTCACAGCATTTGGTGGATGGGAATTACAATTCCCGGGTTCAAGTCCCGGTCTGAGCGTATAATTTTTCTCTTCAAATATGATTTATCCATCATTGAGATGTACGAAATCAATAATAAAAACTTAGAATAGGATTTACATCAAGTAAACGCCATATCAATTGATTAGTATATACCGAGTTTCGTTGTGAAACGTTGAAAATTGCGATCGCTAAAGCGATTTTTATATTTCCTTTTCAGGTGAACTCTAAACCTAAAGTCTTCAGAGAATATACCTGTACGTACACATTTTCAAGCCAATTGACGGACTACTTTTCCAGTTTTGCGAGCACAAACATATGCAGGCTGGATTTTTAAGGATTCTAACATTATGTGATCTAGGGGTAATGTTATTGACTCTGACGCAGCGGCTCCGTGTTTGGAACTAGTTTTTTGGGCGAAGTTTTTTCTCATTTTCCTGACATCTAAGAAAGATATCTGGAAATTTGATGCTCCTAGCAGTCAATTTGCTATCAGAATATCCTCATCACATTCACCTTGTTTAATAAAACACGCCTACAGGCGAGGCATAACCTTGATGTTAAAGTGTCTATAAATAACATGAAATAAAAAGTATAACGATTATGTTGATGACTTCAATTTACTTCCGGTTAAAGTGTGGAAACCTGTAGGACGAGTTGCCATTGGCTAAATCTACCGATCCTCAGTGCAAACAACTATACTCGAGATGCTGTAAATAACATTCGAGATCAATTCAACAATTCGTGAAATTATTTCTTTTATTGATAGTGGAATTTATTGCCTTTTTTCAAAAAAAAGAAAATGCATATGCATTTACATTGTGCACGTTCCTGCTTGGCCCTACGTGCATAATTTCGTTAAATTAGACACATACGGTTTTATCTGATTAAAAACAAATCAGGAGAGATATTAAAGTTTAGAACTAAGTACAGGACAAGGTGCAGTGGTCATCAACCTGCACGATACTCAGAGATTATTATTAACATTTTGGACAAAACAAGAAATGACTCCTAAGAACAGTTTAATATGAAACACAAGAAAAATAGAAAAGCTGTAGATAGAACCGTTTGGTTCTAACCTAGCGAATTATTTACTACATTTCAATAACTTGTTCATTTTTTTATTGTTATCAAGATTAGTAAATATATGTTGAATTTTTTTTCTAGTTAGACCTTTTGGAGCATACTCTTAATGAATGATGATATTGTTCCGCATTTCTACGTAAATACATTTTCTTGTATATATATATATATATATATATATATATATTATATTGCAGATTTTCGCGGACATAAGTATGAATAAGAAAGTTTTCTTGGGTTTTCCGCGTCTTGGATTCAAGTTCGGCCTCTGGTCACTGATTCCGATGTTTCAGCATGATCCCACGTGCCATTATCAAGGAATGATAAGTTCGAGTCACAGTTTTATGTCTTATATAATTAAACACATAGAGTTTTCGCTGTGGTCTGTTTCCGAAGACGATGTGTGAACAGCATTGAGAATGTCACAAATACAGTGACGAAATCTAGATATGCGAGGGAGTTAAGAAGTATGAGGTGAGTCAAGAAACAACTGAACAAAATTAAAATAAACCTCATAGTGTAATTTCCTACCTACATAACTTAATAGATTATATGTATTCATTTTTTTTTTCATTTTTATGTAGGTGTGTAGCCATGTAGGTATATGTTTATATATTGTTATGTATATTTTTACTTTTTATTCATGGAAAAATAATGCACATACAGCCAAGCAGGCTCGTGCGCAATGTAAATGCAAATTTATTTCCTTTCTTTTGAAAAAAAAATCAATAAACTCCATTCCATTTAGGAATATAGGCCTACTTTCTGATAGTTGACAAACCCAACTCCCAACAAAATCGAGAGATATCTTGTGACTTACTTGTTTCGTCCTCTCATAGACTTAGAGATTGTACAATCAACTGATGGCACTTACTGTATTAATGCAGGCAGTTTGTGTATTTTCTATCTTTTAAGTTACACAACACCATTTCAAAAACTTTTAAAGCTTCTTTCTAATTTTTATGATACATATTTTGCTACAAACAAAAATTACAATATATTTGCTACATCGTAGTTGGTTAGGACAATACATATAAGCCGAAATGCCGGAGGTTCGAGTCGCGGTGGATGAAGATTTTTAAATTGGCATCATGGTACTGGCGTCGACTCAGCCTGTAGCGTAAATGAGTAACACGTTTGTTCTGCGGGTAAAAGCGGCTATAACCCGGCTGCCGATTGACTACAAAGGTGGGAGCCTTAACCTTCTATTACCCTAAGGGCTTCCTAAGGCTTGCAGTGGGATCACAGTTCTTCTTTTATGCATTTGTTACATATTTTGAGTTTTTTTACATATTTAATAGGGTAATGCTAGACAAAAAGCAGGCGTCTAGTTACTGTAGGCACAAATTTAAGACTTTTACCAACAAGATTTTCTATAATTGTCTTGAAAAAAATAAATAAATTTAACACACAATGTCCCGCTGCCAAAAGCAGGCATTTGACAATTATCACTATGTCTACAAGGAAACATGCAGAATTACGTAATAAAAATAAAATGTTACTTACTGTTGAGCAAACTAGTTTGATTAATGCAAATGTTGGTACTTACTTCCTCGTTGTGGGATCTGTGCAGCTGAAAGAAAGAAAAAAACATATCGTCCATCGGCTAACGTTTCACCACACAGTTGCAATACAAGTAAGACAACAAAAACAACTACTTCAACACAGAAAACAAGTCTTTTCAAAAAACATCGGACATTATCTAACAGGACATTCACATGGCACATTAGGTTTTGCTAATTTCCAACAAACCATCACGGACGTAAACACACATAAATAAAAAAAAACTATGATGTGTGCATGATCACTACGGTAGCAATAATGCACCCAATGCAACAAAACTAAACTCCTTCATGTCAGGGGTACGTTCCGAGCTTCCAAACTTCACAGTGGGACTAGAAATAAAAACTAATGGTTGCGTTTATGAGCCAGAATGCACACAACTTCGCATTATTACATTTTTTATTGTTTTTATGTTAATTAAATTTGAATTATTTTCACAAGTACGCAAAATTCTAAACTTGGAAATATTAAGTTAAATAATATAGAAGTCAAGATTACTTGTAATCTCTGAAGGGCCATTGCTTCATAGAAATGCACCTGTAAAGATGAGTAATTACGGAACAATGATTTTAAGATAATTGGGTCACATTTTTCAGATCGGAACTAACCCTCAAGAGAACAGAACTGAGGAAATTGTAGTTAAGAAATAGTAAAAATTAAAAATATAAATACAAAGTTATCTTTAACTAGAGTTATGTTTTCTTGCGGATTGGTTCCGAACTGCAAAATTGTGATACAATTAAAAATTATATTTTTTTAGGATTCCAAGAAATCTTGACATGTATAAATAAAAAAAATGTCGGAAACCATCCGTCCACCTGTATGCGACGTTTACGTTCGGCACGACGACGAATGGGAATGAGGATAACAGGATACTGCCCCCTGGTATTTCAAACCAATCCTCGTATTAACTACGTGATTTTAAGAAATCGCAACGGTTTATAAAATATTCGTGTCCACGCACGCTTCTCTTTATAAACTACTGTCCTAGCGAATTAAAATGCCTGCTGATTGAATTACTGTCATAAACAAGGCATCTATAAAGCACTTAGGTTCTTCCCTAAGGATACTTTAGAAGCCATCGGGAGTGGTAATGCATGCAGCCAGCACTGCAGTCACTGTAAACAATCTTTTTCTATTCTATATTTAATTTTATGATTTTAACATAATTTTATAAATTAAGCCTACTATGAAAACATACCTTCTGTTTCCATTTTTAAAAATCGAACCCACTGGACCCAACCCTTATTCAGTTAATAATTTAGTATTTTATTTTATATTTTTTTTGCATTTTCCCCTTCCTCTTTTTGGATTGTGAGTCAGAGAGATAGCAAGAGACGGAAGAAACAGACAGAGATACAGAGTAAGATGTGGAAGAGAATGCAACAGGGAGTTTTATGATGCAGCACTTTAATTTACCTGTCAATTTTATTTGCCCCCAAGACCAGTGTGAGAGGTTCGGTATGTGGGGCAAGCAAGCGGGCAGGTGGGCACAAAGTAATCGCTCGGAGGGCGGGGGGGGGTGCTAGCAGCTGTCCGTGATGTTTAATTTGCCTCGCTTTGAGTGCACTGGACCGCCAACTTTTCTTGTTTTCAAGTTATAATTGGGTGCGTTGTTTGAGGCAAGGGCGGGGCGGGGCGGGGCGGGAGGGGAGCGGGTAGAGCTACCATACACAGCCAACATCAACAACAACAACAGCAACAACGAGGAAGAGCCTCCAGGAGTCAGATTGATTACCGGTAGCAGCCAAAATTCACGTCCAAAAAATTTATTACAACTATTCTGTTCTCCCCAACCCGTATAGACTGCAGCAGGCGGGGAGGGGTGTGGATTATCGATAAACAAACTCCACATCCTCCCCCGCCCGCTGCTCACGCAACACGAGTGTTCGGCAGGAGGCGGATGAGTTCCGACGCCTCGGCTCGGCGAAGTCGTCAAGGAATTACACAATGAGGAACGTAAGGGATTGCTCATGCAAAAGTAAAAAGCCACTGGACACCAAGGCATGTCAAGACTGTTGCTAAGGGGCTGGGGTTCTAAGCGCAACCAGACTATGAGAGAGATAGAGAGAAGAGAGAGAGATAGAGAGATAGAGAGAAGAGAGAGAGAGAGAGAGAGAGAGAGAGAGAGAGTTTGGCAACTCAAGAGACTCACAAGCACGAAGAGGAGGGTGTTTTTCTTCGTTTCGAGTTGACTGCTCTCACGTTAACATTGCGCATCTGGCAGTCTGCAATGAAAACAGAGAGTAGTCAAAATTTAGACAAGACAGGACAGCTAGCTCTGTGTTTTCATAGATTGAAACCGCGAAGCTGCAAGTCAATATAACAACAACTACATCACTTGCACCTGTGATTGAGTATTTTCATTCTCGGGCTGACATAGCTGATAGATTCGCCCATTAAATCCCCGTTTCCATCTTCCTCTCTAGGGTAACAACCACAGACCAGACCAGGAATGCGTCAAGTGATGCAGTATCTATCAGTCTCTGCCTGTCTGCCTGTCTGTCTTGTTTTGATTACATTTGAATTAGTGTTAGAACCTTCCAGTAATGTAACTCTTTATGCAAAAATGTAAGACATATATCAACAATGTCTAGAAAGGGAACCTACAGAATAATACTTATCTTCTTTTGTGGAGAGTGAATGGTCTGGCAAACAAGATATCAGATGCAAGAAGAACTCTATCTTGCTCGCTTCGTCCATATTTCTCTCCTCTCCCCTTGCCTGGGCTATTCTGTCCATATCATCGGGGGAAGGAGAGACGCTTGAGGCTTTTATGGAGCTAGTTGTTAGATTTGTCATGCTGCAGTGACAGACAGCGGGAGATCCATTCCAGTCTCTTCGACTCAACCCATATTTGTGGATATGGATGCGTCAGGCCGCCGGACATCTTAATATCAAATATAATAAATCATTTAAATACTTCTTCATATCACATACAGTCCCTCAAATAAATCAAAATCACTACCAAACAGTGTCAATTTTAGAATTCCCTTAAATAATAAAAACAAAATTTTGATAGAACAATATGCGAATAGACGCATTTATTAGTCGATAACTAAGAATACATTTCATTAATTATTTATAATTAATTAAATAACTCACTGCAACTATCGAAGACGGGATTTATGGCCGCGCGGACATAAGCTTTTCATACATCCTTATCCTGAGCTAACATTCCCGGGTATAATACACATCCCTCAAATCATAACTAACTAATTAACTATTCCACTCATTGGCATATCGAACCCAGAGCTTCATGGCTACGTAAGCTATCATTATATCCCTATCCTGAGCTAATATTTTCCAATTATTCCCTATATAATTCACCTTCCTCAAATCACGATTAATATTATTCTCCCGCCTCATTCTTGGTCTACCTACTGGACGCCTTTCTTTCGGTTTTCCCTCGATATTTCATCTCCTCTTTTATTTCCCATAAGCTACCTGTCCTGCGCATCTTAGTTTACGATATTTAATTGTATTTATTGTATCTGGTATTGTATTGTAATGTTCACATAGCTCATTGTTATGTAGTCTTCTCCATTCACCTGTATATTCGTTTCTCATTGGTGCAAACAATTTCTAAGAGCATTATTCTGAAATACTCAATTAGGCCTATTTTTCTCCCTTAAATCAAGAGTCCGTGTTTCGCTTCAATATAACAGTTCCATATATCTTTATTTCAGTATTTTTAGGGAAGTTGGGATGACAAGTGTTCCTATGTTTTATACATAGGTCCTCATTTTTATTAAACATCCATAACCATTTAACAATGTATTTCTACGTGTATCAAATCTTACTGATATTTACTTCCAATTTTTAATTATCAATTTCACATTAATTCGATGAAGACAAATAAAGTACAAATATGAAAAATTATATAATTTATGACTGGTTACAGTTAATATATATTACTAATATGTCTGTCCTTTCATTTTCCCAAGTAAATTAATGCTAATTATTGTATTTTAATATTAATTCACGTGATGGAACTCCGTCTGTCCCAAACTCAACTGCGATACGAGTCTGTTTTAACTACTCTTAATTTTTTCATTGCGTGTGGAAAACCTGATATTTCACATTTGTAACGTGTTGGGTCGATATTGCTGGCCATATTTGTTTTTAAATTAAAATACATTTCGGGCAAAATGTGTTTACTTGTATGCAATACGACCTATTTTAATAGCGTTTCATTAAAAAATATTATATTTTCGGTGAGTAATATTGCGATCAAATGTATACATAGGTCCTAGAGAAGTAGACTTACAGTGCTTGTCTAAACCTACATACGTGAGTGAAACAAGGGGCAAAGAGGAAGAAGAAAATTAACAAGTCATGATTAGATATTTATTACTCTATTGATGATGAAATTGCATTGAGTTATCTGTCAAAATATTAAAATAATACATCGTTCTCAACTTGTATTAACCTTCCGGGACCTACGCTTTATTTATTAGAAAATCTCTTTATATACGAACTTGACCCCTCGGAAATAAGTTCTTTTTTTAATTTTTTGATATTTTTTTAAACAAAAGAAGTTTATTTGCCCTTGAATGAAATTCAAACACAACAAACGAAATCTGCAAAAAACTGGTTATATTTTTAAAACGACCCACCCTCGGGGCAGGAACTGCGTGCGAGTTCCTCAGCTAGTACGAGTTTGCTGGCTTAAGCTACATTTCTTCAGATTGGCTAAACACTGATTTCTCATGCCAGTGATTTGAATGTGTCGGACGGCAGTGAAAACAAAAAGAGATTTCTTAATTTCGGGTTTCAGGTAAAATCCAACTTCAAATTGTTGAATTTTGTTGATGTTTGGATAATACCTTCCTTGTACTATATCAACAGAATATACCTAGTTTAGTAGCGAAAACTTGAAAATTAGGTCGCTAGAGTGATTCTTAATTTTTCGTTTTAGATGAACTCATACACCTAACGGTCCGATATTTCTGGTTAATGAACTCGACCTTCCATTTCTAAAATTTGTTATATGCCGAGTTTGGTTCCGAAAAAGTAAAACTTGCGGCCGCTAGAGTGTTTACAGAGACACAACACACACTGGGTGTAAAGTCGGCCGTCACGCTGGGTTGACATCTCGTGCCTCCTACTGCCTCATTGGCTTCCTAAGGCCTGTAGTGGTATCACTTTATCTTTTAACTAAACAGGATCGATGCAGGTACGCACAACATTCGTTAGGAAGTCGCTACGCGCCACTTGGGCAGAATAATTTACGTAATGTATTCTTATATTGCGTAGAGAGAGGAGTGTGGGGCGGGTGGGTGTGTATGTTTGTGTAGTGTAAAGTGAGGCATCATGCTGAAAAGAAGGGAAAACGTGAAACCCGGTTCCGGGGAAGTAGTCTACTCCTATCGAAAAACACCAAGGGGGCTATCAAAAGTGCCATATGCCTTCTCAACATATGTACTACGGAGATGTTTACAATTCAATGCAGGAATCTGGTGCACGATCTAGCGATTACAATCTTTACACCACCTCCTCTCTTGTCCCGAAATTGAAAATGTTGCAATTAAATTAATCTAACAATTAAAATATTGAACCACGCCGGGTATGGAACCCGGGCCCACTGTTCTTTAGTGAAATATTGTGAGTGTGAAATGTTATAAAAACCGATCACGAAGGGAAAAATGATGACACGCTTTATAATATGGAGGGACTAGATCAATGCACCGGCAATAATAAAATATTTTAAAATACGGCACGTCAAATTGATTAGAAGTTGTGCGGGCGGGAGACGAAATGAAATGTTGCGAGCCCATCATCAATCCGGGAACATCAAGTTGCATACTGTATTGCAACAATCTTCATTATCATATAAATTGGTGGTAGGTTTGTTGGTCGGGTTAATGCGTTTCAATAAAGATGGTGCAGCTGTGGCTGGCTCCACCCTCCCTCAGTCAATATAAAACAAGCACCAACTCTTGTTCCCCATCTTTCCATAGGCCCTCAGCTTTCCTTTTTCCAATTGCTAGACACCTTGTTACCGGGAAGACGCGACCATGTCAAGTAAGCATTTGTAAAAATTGAAACTAACTACTGGTTTCGTTAGGGGGCAGGTCAGAGGTGAGTGGAAGACGCGCTTTTATGTCAAGACTCGCGCTTTCTTCTGACAGACGACACACAATTAGGCCAATCCTAGCGCCACTTCGCGCCCTCAACACGCAATTACAGAACGAATGACAAGTCGCGCCCCACAAATTAAGTAGATCTTGCACATAATCACCATCCCTCTTGCTTCAAGTACCTGCTTAGCTTCCCTAAGTTACTTTCATATTCATTAAACAATAACTAACTAACTGGTACTATCAAACTCGGAGGTTCATAGCCGCACAGAATAAGCTCTCCATACATCCTTATACTCAGGGATCCTTATCGTCACAACTCCTTTCAAAAACATTAATCTGAAAATATATAAAACTGTTGTTCTCCCAGTTATATTATACGGATGTGAAACATGGACTCTTACTTTAAGGGAGGAAAGATTATGAGAATTTAAGAATAAAGTTCTTAGAACAATTTTTGGGCCAAAAAGAGATGAACAGGCAGGTGAATGGAGAAAACTACATAAAAGTGAGCTACATGATAAGCAAAGGAATCCAGATATAATAAGAACAGTTAAGTCTCGAAGACTGCGATGGGCAGGACATGCGGCACGAAAGGGGAATGACAGAGGTGCATGGAAGCTTCTTGTAGGAAACCAGAAGGAAAACGCCCAGTTGGTAGACCAAGAAAGAGGTGGGAGAATAACATTATCTATGATTTGAGGGAAGTGGGTTATGCAGGATATGATTTGAAAACATTCGCTCAGGATAGGGATGTATGGAGAGCTTATGTCCTTGCGGCCATGAACCTATGGGTTCGATAGAGCCAGTGAGTTAGTTATTCATCCTTATCCTCGGCTGCTTTTTTAAAATCACATCCTGTTTAATTTATCGGTCTCGCTGGTCTCTGGTCCCGAGCGTAGCGGATTCAAATCCGGCCGAGGTAGATGCATTTTTAGGATGGAAAAATCCAAGGGACACATTTTCTGGAGGAACTTCAACCCATGGGTCCCTGAAGATTTTCGAGCTCGTTAAAGAACCTCAAGACTTAATTTAGAGCCTCATCTTGCAGGAAAATTTTTCCATAAAGGAAGTGAGGCACATGATATCCAGGGACGTGATTGCAGTCACCGTCTTCTTAAGGAATAAACAGGGACCGATATTTGCGTCACGCATAATTCCACACTAAACATTCCATTTAGGGTAGTCACTATTATATTTGAAAAGAAAAATATACGCCTAGACTGGGGTTTGAACCCAGGACCTTTGACTCTCTATGCCAATGCTCTTCCATCTGAGCTACTTAAGACTCCAATTTAAACGCGTATTTTTCTCTTATACATAGTTAATTCCCTAACCCCAAATGCTACGAGCCGTTGCTACGATTTTTGCAAATGGCGGCTTCTCTATCAAGAAGACTTTTTATTGGGAATTTAAACATTACTTATAAAGCCAGTAGTGCTTCTTTCAATGTTCATATAGGTAGCTCACCTCGAAGAGCATTGGCATAGAGAGTCAAAGGTCTTGGGTTCAAACCCCAGTCTAGGCGTATATATTTCTTTTCAAATATAATTTGTCCATCATTAAGATGTTTAAAAATGAATAATATTAACATTAGGGTAATCCCGTTGGCGTGCAATTACGATACGCAGATTTTCCAACCCTCAGATGCGACAAATTGTATGTGTTTAGTTTTCCACTAACGTGGAAGGTTACCTCATCTCTCAAGGGTATTGTCGACCATTGCGTGCCGAAACCTATCTTGCAATTTCTCTCAGAGATGCGTTGTGATGTATCAAGGCCGTGTTCAAAAAATTATCTACCAATCTTAGCCATTTCGGATGCACAGCTTTGAAACTGTAACTGTTTCTTTTGTTATACTTATAAACGTAACATTCTGTATATCGGTTTAGCATAACTAAATAAGTATTATCGATCCCGTAGGTTCACGGCCGCGCGGACATATGCTCTCCACACATCCCTATCCTGAGATAATGATTTTCAATCATTTCCTGTATAATAACCCTTCCCTCAAAACATGGTTAATCTTATTCTCCCACCTCATTCCTGATCTACCAACTGGGCGTTTTCCCACTGGTTTTCCTTTAAGAAGCGTTCATGTTCTTCTTCACTGTCCACTCGTGTCACGTGGCCTGGCCATCGCAGTCTACGAGACTTAACTGTTCTTATTCTACCTGTTTTCCTATAAAGACCATGTAGCTCACTGTTATGCAGTCTTCTCCATTCACCTGCCTGTTCATCTCTCTTTGGTCCAAAAAAAATCCTAAGAACTTTATTCTCAAATACACGTAACCTTTCTCCTTCTTTAAAGTAAGAGTCAACGTTTCGCATTTATATAATAGCCTATAACTGGGAGAATACCACAATTCGTTTTGAGACTCAGAGTGGCCAACCTGAGGAAGTTAACTGTGAAAAGAAAGCCATATATGAGCCAACAATTGACTATTACAAAGATAAATACCAACTAGATAATATAACTGTCACAGGATTGATGGTCGGGTCTATAGGTACTATACCAGGATTCTTAGCCAAATTTTGGAATTCCTTAGATTTGGACAGGGTGTATCTTTCTAAAATTGCCATCGCTGCCATTGGAGGATCAATTTCAATTTTAAGAAACCATATTTACAAAATTTCTACTCTATAGTATGTATACTGCAAATTAGGCCTAAAATTTGAATTTTTAAAAATGTATTTACAAAATGTATTTCATCAATTCCAAAAATTAATTGTCTGTATCACTTTGTCCTTGAGGCAATATTCTAGCGAGGAAAGTTGTATAGGCCTATAATAAAACATATTAATGTTATGAGATTGCGGGCTTCGTGGCCGTGGTGTTTCTTCCAGACATTTTATATATTTTCAGTTTAACGTTTTTTGAGAGAAGTTGGAACGACGAGAGTCCTTGTATTGTATAATATCGTGCATTTCCAGAATTGAGCCTATGTTTAATTACTTCGTGCATCTCATTCCTAATTGTAATTATTGTTCCTACGTATTTGAATATATCGGTTTAGCATTCAATGATTAATTTACAAGGTCCAAGAATACTTCATTTCTACTTAATTAATAATTATTCTCACGTCGAGTCTCATTATCAACCTCGTCGCTGTTTGACAAGCGACATCTTTTCAAAGCGTCAAATGACGCACACGCCATCACCTGAGATAACAGCTTGTCTTGTCTTTAAAGTTCAATTTGTCACATTTTATTGAATTCTAAATAAATATTTCGAACTGAATAAACATCATCATCCACCGCTGTGGTCTAGAGGTAGCGTGCTGCCTTGTCACGCAGCGGACCTGCGTTCGATTATTACCAGTCGGGACAGGCTCCTGGGTGAGGTTTTTCCTCGCGTGTAAGACAAGTATCAGGTAGCTTTGAGGCCCAGAAGGTCTCCGAATATCATCTGGCCATCGTCATCATCATCATCACCGGTGTGGAAAAAAACGGGAAGCTATCACACCTATAATTCCCTAGTAAAACTGCCAAGCATAGCATGGAAATACGATATATTGCAGTGAAGGACCTTCCCTAGGGCAGAACACTATAGAATAGAATAAATAACGTATGCCTAAGTTATAAGGGAGAAAATGAAGATTGAAGACACTATTTTAGATTATATTAAAACTCATCAATTAAGATGGTACGGACGTGACCAGCGAATGGAGGAGGATCGACTACCAAAATCTGTTTTGGATTGGAAGCCTGAGGGAAGACGAGGCGGAGGAAGACCTGAAACCAATTGGAGTCAGGGAATATGTTTATACATGAAGTAGAAACATCTACAACCAGGAGATTGGATGGACCGACAAAATTGGCTATTAGGAATCGGACGATGTCAAAGACATTAATCAACCGATGATCTATCTATCTATAAATAACGTACAAACAATCAAATTTCGTCAGAATTGAAGTTTAAAAAATGACAATTAATGAGTTGAGAGAGGAGAGAGTTTAATAACATTTGAGAATAAAGTCTTTATGACATTTTTTGGACCTAAGGAAAACTGAGAAAACCCGAAAGCAGTGATTTGCATTATATATATATATATATATATATATGGGAAACCAGGTATTATAATAGGAGCCAGGTTTCATAGATTGTGATACGGAAGAACATATGGAACGAATGGGGAGCGGAAGAGTAGCACGGTCATTTCTTATAAGAAAAAAAAGAGAATGATTTGGGAGAATAATATTAACCATTATCTGAAGGAAGTAATTTAACGTACAACGTATATCCGGACGTGCATGAACCTCTGGGTTCGATAGTACCAGTGAGTTACCTAGTTAGTTAGAAACGCATAATGTAGGGTTACCGTTAATGGGTTAATGGTGTTATTATACTGTTTACATTAATGTGTACGTACGTAAAAAAAAACACAGGATTTTTATTGTTTGTCATTGTAGACCTGAAAGAATATAATTCTTTTCGGATTTGGGTTTCTAACCAAAACTTTATCTCTTAACGACCCTCTGCACGCCTAGAAGTGTGTTACAGGAATTTTGAATCTGCCAGTTTATCACTATATAATCGCTATTATCTTGTCAACTTCTCCATCTCAGTGACGTAAGATTCGAACTGGAGTTATTCCAGAAAACTGGAAAGTTACACCAAAAAGAATTAACATTTTCCATATTATCGTAAATTTAATTCAACTTTATGTTATATTTTATATTTATTTTATTGATAATTCAGTGTACAATTGCCCTCGTTGATCTAGGGGTTAAATTCCATGCCTCTGATTTTAAAGGTCGCGGGTTCAAACCTGGTCGGGATCGATGGATTTTTTTGCGATGGAAAAATTATAGGTACAAGTGACTTTAAACCTAGGGTCTAAAGATTTTCAGGTTGCTGAAAGAACCTCAAGCTCATATTAGAGCCTCTCAGGAGAATTTAATCGGGATTTCCTGTCCAAGTAATACATTAGTTGCCTACTAGTTGCCTCTTTGATAGGATGAGCTAACCACTTGTCACTTGTTGACATCTGCTGGAAAATAACGTAGCTATATTGACTTGGTTAAGTAACCTCCATGCGGATGTACGGACAGACTGTAAGCCCACAAGGGCAAAAGTACTCTCTACACCAAGGGCGTAATTAATATCACGTCATACAAGAGGTGCTTTCCAACGGGCCTTCTGTTTTGTTTTAGTCGGTGTGACTCTTTCAAATGTAGTAAAGAATTTTAATGAACTTCAAAAGTCTTAAAATGTACGCGAACTGGTAAGTTTAACTAAAGTGAGTTTGGCTTCCTTCAGAGGGGAAGTAAACATATTGCTTCCTCATTGTTATTATTATTATTAACAATAATAATAACAGTAAATAATAATACGAGTAAATAATAATAACAATAATAATAATAATAATAATAATAATAATAATAAATTAATATAAATAAAACTTAGTTTTATTTTTATTTAATTAATAAATACGGATTTTCATCAAATAAACACCAACTCAATTGATTAAACAATAATAAAATATAATAATAATAATAATAATAATAATAATTAAATAAAAATAAAACTTAGTTTTATTTGATTTCATATCTTCGTATTTATATAAATATGAAAATCAAATAAAACTAAGTTTTATTTTTTATTTAATTAATACATACGGATTTTTATTAAGTAAACACCAACTCAATTGATTAAATAATAATAATAATAATAATAATAATAATAAATAATAATAATAATAATAATAATAATAATAATAATAATAATAATAATAATAATTGATAATAACTAAAAATAATAAAATTATGACATAATAATAAATAATACTAATAAAATAATAATATAATGTAATAATAATAATAATACTAATTAAAACAAAAAAAAATTACTGACAACAGAAAAAGGATTTTTGGCGAAGGGAATCAAGAAAATCAAGAAAGAAAAAAATTCGGAACCCGAAAATTAGAGAAATAATGAATGTTAAATATAATATTATAGGAGTAATAGAAGAACGAAGATTGAAATGGTATGGGCATCTGGAGAGAATAGAGAATAATAGAATCCCAAGAACGATGCTGGATTGGAATGCGGAAGCCTGGAGGAGGGGGAAACCCAGGGAACAGTGGATGGATGAAGTGAGAAGAAACATGATCAGCAGAGGCCTCAAAGAAGAAGATGCTGAGGATAGAAATATGTGGCTGAGCAAAATACATTTGGGCTGAAGGAGAACTAATGTAATGTAGACAGAGAATCCTTAATAAAAAAAAATAGCTTTATTTTACCTGGCACAATTACGATCGTATGGCCTTGTCTACCACTCGAGCAGGTTAGATAAAATTTACAGCAATTGGTCTTATAGCTATGCTATAATGTCATAGATTTTAAAAAAAACATTTCACTGATTCTTATAACTAGCGTTGTGTCTCTGTTCCAAATTTTCATTTTCTTCTCTCTATGCAGTCCTTTTCTTCCAATTCCCTTCCTTTCATGGTTTCCTGCATATCATTTTTCTAACTGTGTCTAGGTCTTCCAGATCTCCTTCTCCCTTGTGGTAACCATCTATGGATTTTAGTGATTTTCAGTTAAAAGCGGGAGATTTGGAGAAATTTCCAGGTAGATTTCATGATGCAATGGTGAACAGTTCCCTTGTAAAGCTCGTCACAGTCGGTCAAAATGTAAACACCACTACATTTAATTATAACGTTCATAGTATTTATTCATTTACTTTTTTATTTAAAAATCAATTAATTTATAAAAAATTCAGATATAGACATTATATCAGTTAAACTGGAAACTTTCAGAATCTAAAAAAAAAAAAAAAAATTGAAAATTACGAATCTAAAAAATATATCTCTAGAAATGGGTTATTTACGTAGAAGTGCCAGAAAATCTAAATTAGAACATGTCACAAATAAGGAAATTAGAAACATAGTGGAAGCAGAAGAAAGCATAGTTGAAAGAATTGAGGAGAAGGAACTAAAGTGGTTAGGACATGTATTAAGAATGGAAGATGAGCGATGGCCGAAGCAACTATATGAATGGCATCCGAACAGAAAGAAGATAAGAGGGAGACCAAAGTTAACATGGAAGGAAAACATGAAGACTGTAATGCAAGCTTGAGGGCTAAGCATCGAAGATGCCCAAGATAGGCTTTGGAGGTTTGGCACGGGAAAACGGCAGCAGCTGTAAAAACCCGAAGATAGATAGATAGAAAAAATCTATTAAATTAAAAATCTGAGAAAATAAAATATTATTACATTACAATTTTCAAAAATCTAATAAAAAATATCAAGTAAACCTAACAAATTTTCATAACCTGAAAGTAACATCAATAAATAAATAAATAAATAAATAAATAAATAAATAAAGCCTGATTCCCTTTAGGGCAAAGGCCTCCCAGTACAGGGGTTAAGCTCTATTTGAGAGTGTCACCCGGTGAGCTACTCCGTGGTGAGAAGTTGACTTGGATGTAGCACTTGGTTTGTATACACTGTCTGTTCTGTGATTAGTTAATGCACAGTTGGCTCTCCATCGTTCTCCAGCTTTTCCTGCATCTGGCAACTCTGGACCATTGCACCCCTGCTCGTTCTTTGATGATGTCAGCCCATCGTCGTCTTGGTCTTCCGCGCTGTCTCTTGCCTGTGTACGGGTCCCACAAGGTTGTTTTTATTGTCCACCTGTCGTCCTGTATTCTTGCGACGTGGCCTCCCCACTTCCATTTTTTCCTGATGGCTTGTTGTGCAGGATCAGTTGTTGAGGACATCGCTTGAAGTGTTGTATTCGAGATTCTGTCCTTCAGAGTTATGCCTAAGATTTTCCTCTCCATTTTCCTTTGGCATACTTGGAGTGTGTACTTCAGTTTGGCAGTAAGATTCCAAGTTTGGCAGCCATATAACAGTGTTGGAAGAACACAGGTTCGAAAGTAACATAGCCTGAAGTAAATGACAAATTTTCAGTAACTTTGTGTTTTACGAAATCCCAGTATTTTAGCAGTGCGTTACCTATATTTTATAGCAATAATCACCCGGTCTAGCGGTTAAATTCCTTGCCTCTGGTTCCAATTGTCGCGGGTTTAAACCCGGCTGAAGTCGATGGATATTCTAGGACAGACAAATTCATGAGTCTCTGGCAAAAATGAATTGGACTTTCTCATCCAAAAAACCTACTTCACTGGCCTACTGGGTCCCCGTAGTTTGGAATAATATGATGAAATAAACAAAATTTGGGATTTTGGTTTTTTTGTTTGCTTTTTGGTATTAAGTGTTCACTGTTAAGATGTTAAATATAAAATTGGTACCTGGTAAGTCAATCGTCCTCAACTAAATTATTAAGTAGTTCCAATATGGAGGCCTTTCAAAAACACTGTTTCATCTTCTGCATTTTAACTGGTACTGATGTTGTACTGTACAGGTTGTACAACGGGTCTATGTCTGCGGGTATGTTTTCATGAAAAGAATGCCCGCAGACATAAACCCGTTGAAAACATACCCGCAGACATAAACCCGTTGTAAAACCTGTACAACAACATCAGTACCATTTAAAATGCAGAAGATGAAACATTGTTTTTGGAAGGCCTCCATATTGGAACTACTTAATAATTTAGTTGATGATGACTGATTTACCAGGTACCAATTTTATATTTAACATGTTATTACATAACCGCTAGGGTGCTTTAACATGAATTTTAAAAGTGTTGACTGCCCACTGTTATATGGTGACAGTTAAAAATTAAATTGTACCTGTTGGTAGGTGCCGTCGTCCTCAACTTTATTAAAATATAGTTGCTGCTACAAACAGTTGGAGTAAACATCACTGTACACAACAAAAAGTAGCGGAAACTCAACCTGCAGAAGATGGAAGATAACTTCCGAAAGCGCTCCAGTTAATTTTATATACAATATTTTAACAAAGTTGAGGACGACGGCACCTACCAACAGGTACAATTTAATTTTTAACTTTCATCATATGACATCACCTCAACGGAATTTGATATGAATTTTACTAGTTTTGATGCCCACTGTTATTAATTAAAAATTTAAAAAATCATGCAGCAAGGGGTTAATGTAAGAATGTCATTATTCGCGTTGGCCCTGACATGTGTTGTGGGATTTTATGTGGGAAACAAAGAGAATCCGAATGAAGTGAAAGCATTCTCATGAAACGACGGAGGGTGGAGTGAAAATTGCCTCAAGGTGGGATGACAGAGGGCGACGTCGCATGGGGAAAATGAAAACATCTACAGTTGGTTATTCTTGCCTTGGAAGGTATTGGCAAATATTTTTGTTGTAGGTTATTGAATTTGCAGCTTGGAGAATTTAATAGGTAAGAAGCATGGCGGCCTCCACACATACCGCACCTTTAATTACTGTGACTGTGGCGCCGCCATTGTGCATTATCTTATTAATCTGTGACTGGGGCGGTGAGATAGACGAGCAAACAAAGAACTAGGCTTCGCTCGGATAATGACATTATCGGGTCCCCAACCCGTACTCAGCCGACGTTTCCTTCAAGACTCCAAAACATCGTCCCTTCCTCCTCATCAGCTCCTCAGAATCCCCATTGTTGCAATCAAACCAAGAGTAACAACATTCTGCTCTCTTCACTTCCACACCATCACGTAATAATAATAATAATAATAATAATAATAATAATAATAATAATAATAATAATAATAATAATAATAATAATAATAATAATAATAATAATAATACTGATAATATCGGCAAGAATATCAAAATTAGATAAAACAAAAATAATACAATAATAGAATTGATGAATGTAGAAAAGGATATTGTACAAGAGATTGAAGAAATCCAACTAAGATGGTATGGACATATAATGAGAAGAAGGAACACAGAAACAAACAAAGAAGTATTGAAATGGATACCTCCTGGAAAATGAAACGTGATGGACCAAAGCCAACGTAGGTAAAGGGAATCTAAGACAACATGAAGAAGAGAAATATGACAGAAGCAGACACGCAAGACAGGGAAGTGTGGAATAAAAAAATTGTGTATTTTGGTTAAGGATACCTGTGTAAATAACAGAAACAATACTAAAATAAATAAAAGAAAAATAATTTAACAATAATAGTACGAAACAACAATACAATAACAGTGATTTTTTTCCCTTGTTAACCGCTGTGGTCTAGTGATAACGTCGTTGCCTGGGACGCAAGGGACCCGGGTTCGAACTCCGGTCGGGAGATGTTTCCTAAGTGAGTCCCCGAACAACATTTGACCATAATAATCAACTTATCATATTCGACTTGTTTGGTATGAATGTGTTAGTAAATGGTGTGATCGTGCTGTCTCGGAGGTGGCTCCGCATTAAGCTGAACCCTCCATGCACTCGTGTAATCAACTAAGTATGTATGTGATCCATAATTTAAAACATTTGTTTTTCTGATGCCCGTGTGACGTGGGATACGTAAAAGTAACTAAAAGGGAGAGGTTAAACTAAAAATAAAATATTTTCATAATTATTGTCATTAATACTTTCATTAACATTATTAACACTATTGTTGTTGTTATTATTATTATTATTATTATTATTATTATTATTATTATTATTATTATTATTATTATTATTATTATTAGCAGCAGGTTTTATAACATCTTCCTGCGCCCAATTATTCTACTGTTATTCTCCTCCACATCTCTCTGTCATTCCAGTGTCCATCGTTGAACAATTTTTTCTTCATGCTGCTTAAAAATCAATCCACGTCATTTTTGGCCGTCCTCTTCGTCTTCTACCAAGTAGTACTCTTTCTAGTATTCTTCTTGGGAATCTGCCTACTGTCATTATTTTGACATGACCATACCACTGTAATTGTTTGTTTCTTTAATGAAATTTACAATTGAAGTACGAACATTCATCTTTCGTTCATTTACACTGTTTCTCATTTTCTCTTTTCTAGAAATTTCAGCTAAACGCCTTCAAACATCTATTCCTGCATAATTTAATTTCCTTATTGTTCTAGATTTTAATGTCCATGTTTCTGCACAGTGTGTCATTGTAGTCTTTTATTGTACTCAATATGTTTTTTGTTTTAGAAGTTATATTCAGACCCATAAAACAGTATCTAATTTTTATATTGCAGATTTACCCTTATGTTTCCTCTTAATTTCAGTATCGTGGCTTACATCTGCACTAATTTGTGTCCCCAAGTTTACATATTGTCACATATTTTTCCATATTATTATTATTATTATTATTATTATTATTATTATTATTATTATTATTATTATTATTTAGTAATATTACACAATAGAGTGTTTCTCCTTCAACACAAAGTGATTTGTCGCCAGATGTTCCTGTCTAAAGCATCTTCTTCCCTCAAATCTCTAGCTTCCATACTTCTCTTCACTCCATCCATCCATCGTTCTCTAGGCCTGCTTCTTACACTTCTTCCATTAACTTTCCAATTAAGGATCTTCTTTGGTATTCTCTCTTCTCCATTCTTATGAGGTGTCCATACAATTTCAAACGTTTTTCTTCTATTTTCCTAATTTATTATTATTATTATTATTATTATTATTATTATTATTATTATTACTATTATTATTAATGGATACAGTACTGGACATATGGGTTCCATAAACAATGCAGTTAATTGGTCATTTAATTACGTAGTAAATTTGGGGTTTTGAAAAACAAACACAATTTTCTCTATCTAGATTTTATAATTTATCGCCACCTATTCGTCTTTAAAATTATTATAGATTGAAATTGGAGGAAATAAAAGACCCATTTTTAAATCGGAAACTATTTGTGTCGATGTGTGTATTGATATAAAAGAATGTAGCAGTGATAGGGGATTTGAGTAAAGTTAGACAGGCTACTTAGCGCTGGCAAGCAAATGTAAACAAAGCTAATGACTTCAGAAGGAATTTGTAAATTACAGCTGGCCGCACGGGTAATGACTTACGTTCAGAGACACCTAGTGGCCAGTCCAGCTGATAAATTGCATTTACAAAACAGACTTAACCGCAGACATTCATTGCTGATCGCTCATCAATAATATTTGACAGCACGTGGCTCAAGTTAGCACCTTTCAAGCCATTCTCCACCCCCACCCCCCGCGCTCTCTGCGACTGTTGTTTCTCACCAATACTCTACATTTCAGTCCTCGGAGTTGCTTCACAACTTGTTTTATCGTTAGATTAATAGTTTTACTTTTTTCCAATAACAAGATCCTCCGGAATGCTTGGTATATGTAAAAGTATCTATGTATAAGGGAAAATGTGAAAAATGAAAGGGAAAGAAAAGAAGAAATATATAAAAATAATATACAAGGTCTTTCAAAATAAGTATTACAGACTTCTAGGGGTTGTAGTGGGGACTCAGTAGATAAAGTTTTGATAAGGAACCCATGTCCAGGAACGTACCATTTCGATGTAAAATACGTTTGAAGATCTAAAGACAATGAGCTGATATCGTGTCTTTTTTTTTCAGAATAAGTATTATAGCCATCTAGGGATTGTACTTCAAGCGTGGTTCCACGTGGCGACCCTGTTGTTCGTTGCACAAAGTGTACCTGCGACGCATGTTTTCATAATTTCTGTTCTTTTCCTCTTGCTCGCCAATTCATGCAAGAGTCTTTCCGATTCGACAGATGTAGTACAACCCCTAGAAGTCTGTAATGCTTATTCTGAAACACAAGACGCACAATTTCAGCCCACTGTGTTTCGATTTTCAAACTTACTTTACATCGAATTGGTATGTTTTCGGACATGGATTCCTTATCAAAACTTTATCTACTAAGTCCCCTCTACAACCCATAGATATATGTAATACTTATTCTGAAACACCCTGTATATATATTCATCCATCGTAATTCTGCCCGAGGGCAGGTCCATCACTGCAATCATAGCATTTCCATGCTATGCTTGCAGCTTTACTAGGGAATTGTAGGTGTGGTAGCTTCCCGTTGCTTTCCGCACCGGTGAAGGATGATGATGCTACTGATAAGGATGATAATGGTGATGGTAGCCATATGATTTCGGGGACCGTTTGGGCCTTAAAGTTTTCCTGACGTTTGTCTTACAGGTGAGGAAAAACCCCGATAAAAACTTCACCCAGAAAAACTGCCCCGACCGGGGATCGAACCCGGGCCCGCTGCGTGACAAGGCAGCACGCTCACCCTCCTCGAGACCACAGCGGTGGGCTGACACACACACACACACACAATATGATATATATATATATATATATGATATAATATGATAATCCTAGAAGTTATATTTCTTTTTCTTCTTCCTATTTGAATACTCTTTCATCCCTCATTGAGACATGCCTGCGCCCTAATCGGGAGGTTTCTTAACCACGCTACATTAGTTACACTTATTTTGCTACAGATGTCAGTGAGTGGTACATTCCAACTCAATGAGACATCAAGTGGGAACTAACGTATTACTAGGATGGATTAAGTGCCAGTTAAATTTTGAACAAATACCTTTTCATTTTGGCTTGCGGTTCTTTTTCGAGCCTGAAAATCTTCAAACTCGGGACCCATGGTTTGAAGTCCCTCCCGGAGGACTTGTCCCTTGTATTTTTCCATCATGAAAAAAAATCATCGACCCGGGTCGGTTTGAACTCTCGGGATTAGAGGCAACCCGCACACACACACACACACCACCACTCACACACACACACACACCACACACACACACACACACACACACACACACCACACACACACACACACACACACCCACACATACATACATACATTTATAATATATACAAAAACAGGAAGACACAAAGACAGGAGAAAGAAATATAGAGCGATGTACGGAGACAAGGCCTTATAGAAAAATAATGAGACAAAGGGCGAAAGAAAAATAGAAAGGAAGGAAGGAGAAAGAAGATTGCCTATATATTCCAGGAGTAGCATGACAAAATGAAGATAGACGATATATTTTATATCTATATATATATTATGTTTAAGAAGATCAGCTGGACAACTAGATGGTAGGATCCGCACTAATAAGGTAATGATGGTGTACACGAGGATCCGTACATCATATACATTATAGAAAGAACAGATTACAGTGGTATGGCCACGTCAAAAATGTCCAGGCAATGATTGCAAAAATTGTCTGGCCTGGCTCCCATGAAGGATGCATGGAGGACGACCGAAGAAACTTGGATAGAGGTTACAAGCATCTATGAAATCAGAGGAATGGAGGACGGTTCATGGATGGACAGAGCGGAATGGCGTTGGTTTCCGGAAGACGGCGCAGCTGCCATGCCCCGGATGATGCTGTGCTGTATATATAAAAATAAGAATTCAAAAGGTATAACCAGAGAAGAAAATGCAGACAGACAAGAGAGAGAGAGAGATAGAGAGATATAGAGAGGCGGGAGCTAAGAGAGAGAGAGAGAGAGAGGAGAGAGAGAGATAGGGAGAGAGAGAGAGAGCGAGAGCGTGGAGCGAGAGAGAGCGAGAGAGAGAGATAGAGAGAAAGGAGAGAGAGAAGTGAGTGATGATGGGAGAGAGAGAGAAAGAGAGAGAAAGTGAGAGAGAGAGAGAGTAAAGGATAAGAAATCAGTTTTATACCGTAGATAATTGGATAGACGAACAGAAGGACAGAAAAATAATAAATGGAAGAAAGCGAGAGTATGTACTCTAATTTAATGACATCCTTGTGGTCCCGGAGTAACGCCGTTGTCTCGAAGCAAGTGGGTTAGGGTTCCATTCTCGATCGCGAATATTTTATAGATGACATTTTTATTGGGGTTTTCCTGATCTGTAAGACAACTGTAGGGAAAATCTGAGGCCCAGAATCCCCGGAACACCATTTGACTGTCATAATCATCGTATCACATTCCCACTGTTTAGCGTCAATTGTGTGTTTTGTCTCGGAGGTAGCTCTGGCATTGATTTCATCACTCATTCGGAAAAGCCCTCCGTATCCTTGTGTGATCCTGTCCTGTCACGTCGATACGCAAAAGTAACTACATATGGAAAGGTTTTACTGTAGAAAATGAATTAAAATATAATAAATAATAATAATAATAATATAATAATAATAGCATTAATAATATTACAGGGTGATGATGGAAAGGCGTTAGCTCAGGATAGGGATGTATGAGATTTTATGTCGCGCGGCCATGAACCTACGGGTTCGACAGTGCAGTGATGAGTAAGTAAGTATAGAATTAATAATAATTAGGACCTATAACTTGCTTTATTATTAATAATATTGTTTTCACTATTGCTATTATTATTATTATTATTATTATATTCTCTCTGTGTTTACCTTAGCTGAACCTCTCCCTTTACAGGTTCTGTTACATGCCCCGCGCCACCCGGGCTTTACAGGGACACGACTTGTCGGGAAAACATTTGAAATAGACACTCTGAATGGTACACTTACTTTAATGATCACATGACATAGTTGTCCTCCCGAATGAGTGATGATAAAAATGCAATGTCAGGGCCACCTCGGGACAACAACAACATTTTAGTGAAGGCACTCATACATTCATAGTTACTTACTTACTCACTGGCACTATCGAACCCGTAGGTTCATGGCCGCGCGGACATACGCTCTCCATACATCCCTGTCCTGAGGTAATACTTTTCCATATCATTCCCTGTATAATCTACTTCCCTCAAATCATAGTTAAAGTTATTCTCCCACCTTCATTCTTGGTCTTACCAAACTGGGCGTTTTCCCTCTGGCTTTCCTACAAGAAGCTTCCATGCAAGTCTTTCATTCCCCATACGTGCAACATGTCCTGCCCATCGCAGATCTACGCGACTTAACTGTTTCTTATTATATCTGGCTTCCTATAAAGATCATGTAGTTTCATTGTTATGTAGTCTTCTCCATTCTCCTGTCTGTTCATCTCTCTTTGGTCCAAAAATTTCCTAAGTACTTTATTCTCAAATACTTGTAATCTCCTTTTCCTCCCTTAAAGTAAGAGTCCATGTTTCGGCATCCATATAATTATAACTGGTAGAATAATAGTTTTATATATTTTCAGTTTAACGTTTTTTTGAAAGGAGTTGGGACATCAAGAGTCTCTGCAATGCATAATAGCACGCATTTCCAGAATTGAGCCTATGTTTAATTTCTTTGTGCATCTCATTCCTATTTGTGATTATTGTTCCTAGGTATTTGAATTCAGCCACTTCCTCAAAATTTCCCTCATTTGTCATTAGCTGTCCATTTCCATTATATAATGTATTTCTACGTGTGACCATATACTTAGTTTTACTGATATTTACTTCCAGTCCTAATTTCTTAGTGTTACTCAATACTGTGTGCGTGTTGTCCTTTAGTATCTCCTCGCTATCGGCCAATAATACTACATCATCAGCATAAACTAACAGCTTATATATACCATTGAGTTTTTGTAAGCATTTCAATCATTCTCTAAAACATTTTTACTTCCATGCTCTAGTACAAAATTAAATCGTAGTAGAGGCGATAGTGCATCTCCTGCTCCAACCCCATTCTGGATTTCAAAAGAGTCCGAAAATTGTTTGCTACACCGCACCCTACTCTTTGTGCCATTTAGTTACTAACTAACTTTTTAGGAATTCGGAACCCAGCAGGATACTATATAACTTCTTTCTCTTATTGATTCATATGCTTTTTGAAGTCTACATAATAGTTGATGTACAGTACCATTATATTCCCAATTCTGTTCTAAA